>CM053770.1:477610384-477629984 GCA_028658325.1 Potorous gilbertii
CAAATGGGGAGAAAATTTTGGAACCCAAAATCTTGTGAAAATGAATGTAAAAAGTTAAATAAATTTATTTTAAAAAAATCGCTTTTATCAGGTTTCATTTACAGTATTTCTAAATTAAATTGCCATTCAGGTAATGCTGTCTACACATCATCAAACACTCAGTAAATCTCAGTATTGTTTGGATGGCTGCATTGTGTAGACACAGTTTGAGTGATACTTTGTTTAAAAAAATAAAATGTGGTAAAAAAAAAAAAAGTAAATCCTTATAGGTTTCACATCTAATTTTAGTTGTTGAAATATTTTAATTTTTCACCTCATGTCTGATGGCAGCTAAAGAGCAGCTTTCCCTGTAACAGAATAGTTACACATATATATCCAAGTTCCTTTAATGTAGGAAACCAAAAGACTTATTGAGACCAACAGGTGATAGAATAAAGTGTGTGGTGACTGTCTCTGTTGTTGACATTGATTGGTGTCTGAGAGAATCATCATGTTAAAGATATGGAGAAACAAGGTAACAATTTACTTAGGGTATCATTTTCTTTTTTTTGCCCCATCTGAAATCATTCTGTAACGACTGCTATTGTGTTTCCATCCATTAAATCTTAATTTGTTCTAAGTAGAGTTGGAAGGTTCAACTGTTTTTAACAAGAACTCAGGATTTGATGGATGATACCTTACTATCTGAATAATCCTAATGAAAACATATTTTCGTTTCTGTACATGTCTAATGAATAACAACACAAAGTACATGATTACACTATAATCATTGTGTTCATGGAAATTAATGTGCATTTGTGGAAATTAATTTGTTAGAGTAACCTGACAAGATTTTTAAAAAATCATTTCATTTTGTCTTATCTATGCACATGGATAAGTCATTATCCTTAAGTGGTGAAAATAGTGAAATTTACTATAACTAACAACAGAAAAATATATAATTTTTAAAGAAGACGGCTGGCAGCAGAAATATCCCATGTCATTAAAAAACTTAACCACTCAATGTGTTCGGGAAGGGGGATTAAGACCTTTTGAATTACTTGTCATTTATGGGCTAGAGCATGAAGATAATGGAGCAATGTTAATTACGAGGATCATATTCTTTCAAGGAACTTCTAGAAATAGTTGCTTGGATAATACTTTGAAATAACAGGCATAAGGGTACCATAATGCAATGAACACTATACCTCTTACTGCTCTTTCTTAAATATTACATTGCTAAATCAGATGATTATTTCATTCCCAGTTACTTCTTCTCAGAATGTTATTCAAAGTTTTGTCTTGCTCTCATGATTGATTATTCTTGAAGTTACTCCACTGTTCTTAGATTTCCCTCTTTGGTAGTCAATGATTTGTTTCCCCATAAAAGCAGACTTAATTTTCCCCCTCGACCATTTTATTGACATTTTTGTCTTTACAGCACAGTCATTTCTCACTTCATCTCCTCCGGATTGAAGCTCCCCTTGTGACAAGGAAAAAAAAAGAAAGCACCATGCAGTACGGAAACCTGTTCTGACACTACACACAAAAGTCTATCCTGACAATTTCTTGCCTCTTTGCCATGAGAGAGCAGGTATGCTTCATTAGGATCTTCACTGGTTTTCCCATTACTAGAGTTCAACTTCCTTTTAATGATCTTTTCATTTACATTATTACTGTCATTATGTTTTATTCTCTTGGTTCTACTTATTTTGCTCCATGTCAGTTCTAGTGTTAAATTTTTGTTACTTCCTCTCCTGGCAATTAATATATTTTAAAAGTATTATGAGTAGAAAACACTTAAAATTCCATGTCATTATTATTTGG
The DNA here is from genome assembly GCA_028658325.1 of Potorous gilbertii. NCBI lineage: Eukaryota > Metazoa > Chordata > Mammalia > Diprotodontia > Potoroidae > Potorous > Potorous gilbertii. Next base: position 477,612,191 of record CM053770.1, read on the forward strand.
GCAACATATAACTTTTCTTTAGATCATCACCAGTTCAGGATATTGTGAAAACTAATCAGTAAATATCTGTAACTTGGGCAGATAGGCGGTGCAGAGGATAGAGTGCCAGGCATGGAGTCAGAATGACTCGTTTTTCTGAATTCAAATCTGACCTCAGATTCTTACTAGCTGTGTGACCCTGGACAAGTTACTTCTCTTTGCCTCAGTTTCCTCATCTGTAAAATGACTCCACTCCATCATCCTTGCTAAGAAAACTTCAAATGGGATCATGAAGAGTCACACACATGACTGAAATGGCACAACAGCAATACATCTATAACTTCATTCTCCAAAATCTCAACCCAACTTTAATGCCTCATCCTGAGGATATAACCCTGGGTTTTGAAAAGCTGTGTTAGTAGAGGTCAGACTCAGAGAGGCCTTAACAAACTGAAAAAACCTATGAGTATAGGATCATTACTAGACAGCTGATCATCAGGATACGAATTTTTCAGCCATAGAAACTCATGAAATGTGGAAAGGTTGTAAAAAGGAGATTTGGAACTGTAAGGGAGCTTAAGGACCATACAACATTAGTGGTGGGAATTGACACATTGACAAAATTACAGATATTTCAAAGTTTTACAATATAAATTATAAAAGAATTGGAAGATAAAGACTGCTGATTAAAATTATTTTTTCAACTCTATAAATATTTCCAACTGTATTTTTAATTATCTTCCTTGAATCATCAGTTATATGCTAAAGCTATCAGAAAACATTATGAATTAATATCAACATTTATAAAATTCAGTTCAAAGAACAGAATGTTGAGAAACTGATAGAATTCATTTTCAGTTGACTTGGGTTTTGCAGTTTTTACCAAGACCTTTCTACCAAAAGTATATACAGATATTTCTTCATTGACTTAGTATTGTTTCCTGTTAAGCTAAATTATTTCCTTCAATCTCTTGAAAGGATTATCTTTCCTTTATAAATTATTACTGAATTTCAAAACCATACTTTAAAATAACCTACAAAGAATTTATTTCCCTTAGGTTTTACTCTTAAAAGCCCATTGTTTACTGAAGTGAATGAAGCTGTAGGAGTTGGACCAGAATATGGCAGATACTTACGTGACAGTATCAGATGGATTCTGTCTTGCTGAACCTATACAATATTATGGTATGTAACAAAAGCTCCCAATGTAAAAATTAAACAAAACTTTTACAGCCTGTGGAAAATATATATAAGGTGTAAAAATATCTTTGGAAATTAACACTTAAACCCCAAACAATGAGCAAAATATATAACATTGAGAATATGTATTATTAATTAATAATTAGAATTAACAAAAATGAGGAATAATTTTCATGAGCAGGTGCTCATGAAAATAAAGCTCTTTAGTAAAGCCTTTTAGTAAATGAAACTGACAGTAGGTGATAAAAAATGGTTGTTGAATTAAACAGAATATATTGGTCTTGATATAATCAAGGAAATATATGAGAAAAGGGAATACAACAGACTGAATTTTTCCTACTGTGACATAAAAGTTTCAGTGGTGTATAATATTGCCTATACATTTCTCTTGTCAAATTCTGCCAGAAAACTACAGATACTATTAGTTTTTAGTCAGAGCATTAACTCTGATTTAAACAATCCTAAATCAAAGCATTAAATCTGATGTTCGGTCAGGGCAACAAAAGTTTCTAGAGCAGGGGTGGGGAACCTGCAGCCTCAAGGCTACATGTGGCCCTCTGGGTCCTTGGGTCCAACTTTAATAGAACAAATTCTTTTATTAAGGGGATTTGTTCTGTGTAGTTTGGATCCAATCAAAGGGTTGCTCTTGAGGACCTAGAGAATCACATGTGGCCTCAAAGCATCAAGTTCCTCTCCCGTTTTAGAGGAAGTAAAAAGTCAGACTTTTGTTATTTATTCAAAAGGGGTATATCCTTATCACTCACATGGGGTACACTGATAACAGTTCCCTCGATATCCGACCATCACCAGTATTGCCTGAACATCTCTTGCACCTATAACATTTTACTTACTCATTATTTTTCCTCTCCCCCAACATTTCTTTCTTCTGAACTCCCCTGTTGCTGTCAAGATGACACCACCATCTTCTCAGTCCCCAGGCTCTAAGTCTTAGCTAATCCTTACTCCTCATGCTCTCTCTCCCACAATATTCATTCAATTGTTTCCAAGTCTTATCATTTCTACCTGCACAAGATTTCTCTCATAGGTCTTCTTCTCTTGTAATAGCAATTTAAATGGAAAGATCTTTCTCCCTCATTGATAGGTCCATGTTACCTGCTGGAATCCCCTGGAGGCCCAAGACACACATGATGGAAAGAGTTTGCTCAATGAGTGGAGAAGAACCCAGAGAAAGAGAGGGATTGAGGTCAGGGCAAGGAGAGAGGATGCAGGCAGGCAAGGCCAGGCTCAGGCTCATGAGTGTTTCCTTGTGAGAAGGTCCCAGCAGAGACTGGGTTGAGAATGGTTCTGCCCTCTGTGGTGATCATATTTTTTGACTTCTTGGTCACTCTGACAGATTTAGTTTTCTGGTTCTGGAATTTGGCTTTCTGGTGTCTAAATAAATGTTTTTCTTCTGCCTTCTAAAATAAAACAAACAAAAAAAAACCTTCCTACAAATCTTCCCTAATCAAACTCCCCTTAATGAGTGGGGAAGATCTTCCCACTAAGAAGCAAAAATATATTAACAATAAGCAAAAAGCCATCATCAATACATCCCTTCACTCACATTGCTCCAATCTGTTGCAAATCCTAATCACACTTCACTTCTGGACCATTGTAATAGCCTACCAGTTGGTCTGCATGCCTCTCCCCACGCCCTACTCCAGTCATTGCTCAGCTGCCCAAGTGATTTACCTAATACTCAGGTCTGATCATGTCCCTCTCTTCCTGACTCAATAAACTCCAGTGGTTCCCTATTAAATGCTTGTTTTTTGTAAGGCACTGCAGTAGGTCCTGGGGCTATAAAGACAGAAACAGACTTGATATTGAAGGAGTTTACATTCTACTGAGGGAACACAACATCTACACATACAGGTAAATACAAAATAATTTGAGGAGCAAAAGGGTGCTAACAAGTGGGGTAAAATCCAACACAAGAATCTTACTTTGAAGTATCTGGGAAACTTAGACAAAAAGTGTTGAAAAGACAAATTATAGAGATCGTGTTTTGGTTCTGTCCTTCACTACCCTGGCCACAGTGTTCTAAAACAATTTCAGTGAGCTATGAAGGGAAATGAGAAGAGAGGAAAGGAAAATATACATTTTTGGTTCAGGGAATGATTTGAGATGAACATAGGTTTACCTCTAGAAATGGGTGAAATACAATTAACAATGATTGATGGCAGACACTTTAGAATTTAAAAGTAGTTCTAATTTTTTGATTTCTTATATATAATTGTTCTTTTTTGTTGTTGTTTCTATGAAATGTAGATGTAATGCCAGAACAGATCAATTATCAGCTGCAGGACCCTGATTACCAAGTGGCACCTTACTGTCAGTATTCAACTGTCCAGTATTCTCAGGCTTTGCAGTCTCCACCTTCTCATGGTCACTACAATACATACAGTCTGGATTCCCAGTATAATGATGGGCAGTATATACTCAGCACCAGTGAGTTCAATAAGCCTACTTGTATGGTTACTCATGACACTGAGGATGGATATCCAGGAATAAAAAGATCCAAACTAACTCATTCTTCTGTGAGAATTAAAGGACAAGAAGAACTTTGTGTAGTTTGTGGTGATAAAGCTTCAGGATATCATTATAATGCACTTACTTGTGAAGGTTGCAAAGGTAAGGAAAATTAGAGTAAAAACTGCAATTTTATGCATGCAGATTAACATGACCATTTTTCCTTTTTAAGTGGGCATTAGTCATTAGTACGCTTACCAGTCTATCATTAATGATGAGATTAATAGGCATAGCAATAGGGAAATGCTTATGATCAACTCTATGGCATTGAAAAGAATTAAATGTGAGGAAGAGAGATTCAGTTTCTCGTTTCTTTTGAACCAAAAAATGTAGCATTTAAATAAACTATTCAATATTTAAGCAGTAACACTAATTTAAACATTCCCACTTAACGGAGCCTGAGGTTATAATAGAAACTGCTTTCTGTTATCTGATACTGGGTTTAGCTAATTATACCTCTTCATATTGGATTGGACAGTTCTTGTGATGGGTGAGAGTTTGGGCTAAGTGAATTCTAAAGTCCTTTCCAAATCTAAATTTCCATGAAGCTGATCAGAGGTCTGAAAGTGAATATGATAAATTGAAACCAGAATTTTAAAAGTATGAAAAATGATCCAGATAAGCTTTTTGAAGTTGTAAAATCTCTCTTCATTGCTTTGTTTTTATTTCCAAGTGAATGAAATCTTGAACTGATGAAGTTGATGCTAAATAAGTGTTTACCATCCATGGAAGGTGATATGGTATTAATAGGTAGGGTGCTTCATGGGGAATCGGGAAAAACTACATTAAGATCCTGTCTCTGACCTACCAGCCCTCTGTAAGGCCAGTCATTTAGATGCTCAGAACTTCAGTACAACTCACTAAGACTACAGATGAGTTCTAAAGGGCTTGACTTCATGCACTAATCATTCCCAGAAATGCCTTATGCAAAATGGGTACTCTAAGGAACCTTATGAAATACAACAACATGTCACAACACTGCTTTAAGTGATGCTTGATGTAGTAAAACAAAGGGTTTGATTCGAGATGCTGGAAGTTATCGTTCAGTTGTTTTTCAATTGCATTCAACTCTTCCTGATCCTGTTTGGGGTTTTCTTGGCAGAGACATTAGAGTGATTTGCCATTTCCTTCTCTAACTCCTTGTATAGATGAGGAAACTGCGGCAAACAGGGTTAAGTGACTTGCCTAGGGCCACACAACTAGTGTCTGAGGCCAGATGTGAACTCAGGAAAATGAATCTTTGACTTCAGACCCAATGCTTTGTCCACTGCACCATCTAGCTGCCCTAACTGCAAGAAATATTTAGTATTAATTGCCAAATATGACCAATGTATGGGACGAAACCAGTTTGGATTGAATAGGTTGTTTCATGAATTAGAGGACTAGGAAAATTCAGTTTTAAGATAGATAAAACATTCATAGGGAGGGATGCCACTTCTCCAATTTCTGTGAATGAAAATTATTTAGTCAATTCTATTATTTAACCTTTTGATAAAGGGATACTATATTTTTGGGTCTGGACCTGTGATTTCATCAATGTAGGGGAGCTTCAGGAGAGGAAATGCCTTCTACCTATGCAAATAGGCAAATACTCCACAGTTGACAGTCTTAAGAGAGTTGCCTGGCTTAGAGAAGGGGGAACACAGAAAAGCTAAGTGACTTACCCAGGATCATACAGTCAGTATGTATCAGAGGCAGGACTTGGGTTGAGGCCCTAATGTTTCTTAGGCCTCTTATCTACCATATTTCATGCAACCTTTTAAATATCAATGCTAAATATTATATTAATTAGTCACAAACACTCAGTGGTGAAGTAAAAATGAAGTTCTTTTGAAATATTCTTTAGGTTTTTTTCGTCGTAGCATCACCAAAAATGCGGTATACAGATGCAAGAATGGTGGGCACTGTGAAATGGACATGTATATGCGTAGAAAATGTCAAGAGTGCCGTTTGAAAAAGTGTAAGGCAATGGGAATGTTAGCAGAATGTAAGTGGTCTATTCTCAGTTTCTATTTTGATAATTTCTCTTTGACTATCATCATCATCATCATCTTTTTCTTTTCCTTCTTCACCTCTTCCTCTTCTTTGGGGGCAATTGGGGTTAAGTAACTTGCCCAGGGTTACACAGCTAGTAAGGGTCTGGGGTCAGATTTGAACTTGGGTCCTCCTGACCTGAGGACTGGTACTCTATCCACTATACTACCTAGTTGTCCTAACCATAATTTTCTATGACTGTTTTTCTCATATTGAGAACTAAATGTCACTATCCAAGTTGTGGGTTCTTTATTTTTACATTTGCAGAACTTATATTAGTTGTTTAGCAACTGCTAAAGTTAGGGTTAATTCCCAAATTTAGAGAATTAATGGTTTTTGCTATCTATAATAACTGACTTTTACACAAACACCCCACATTCGTGTGAATTTTATTTCTGATCATTTTTACTTTATTCACTCATACCTGTGTTGATATTAGTTTCCTTAATGTTAAATCAATGCATCTAGAAAGAGTGGTTTTAAAATAATTTTTTTTCAATTCTGCATCTATAGACATCAAGAGGATAGCTTCATTTAGAGGTTCTGCTTATACATAAAACAGTATATAAAACTCAAGCTAATCAACTTTCCTAGTAGGGTCACAGTCTTGAAGGATAATTAACCACCTCTTATCCACCTTTAACTTCATACCTTATCACATTCTGTCAGTTGATTTTATGTAACATCTCCCAGAACTGTCCATTCCTTGTTAATTTCCAGTTATGACACTACTCTGAACGCCCTTCATCTCAGTCTCCTACCTGTTCTTATTGCTTTCTTTTGCTTTCCTTTTAATTTGTTCCAGTTATTAGCTGCTAGAACAATCTTCCACAAAGACTGTTTCCATCTTGTCACTCTCCTCTTCTGCTAAAGAAAGCAGAATGTGTCCCTGCTAACCATGATGTGGAATTCACACATAGAAGCTTGACTTTCCAAAGTTCCCATTAGTTTTCCATTAGACTTCCCTGATTCATCAATCCTATTGCTCCTCAGCACCCCCATACAATTTACTTTTCTCTTTCTTTTTGACCTGACACATTTCTCTTACTTGTGAAGCCTTTGGTTCCTTCACTAGTAAACCTCAGATCATGAAATACCTGACTCTAACCTCATTTTTCCTAGAAGCTTTCTCTGGTTAACGTTACCTTAAAAAGCTCTCTCTGTATATCCTTTTAGAACTTACATACTCATTTGGAAATATTTCCATATTACTTTTCAAGGGTCTTTAAATTATTTACCTAGAATATGCTTTTGTAGACTATATTTCTTTCCCTAGATAGAAGATAAACGAGCTATTCAAAGGCAAAAGCTATCTTCTATTTTTTCCCCAGCATAGGATTATTGAACCATAGAAGTCATTGAGTCCAACCCTTTCATTTGATAGAAGACAAAACTGTTGTCCAAAGAAATGACTTGCCCAAGGTCACACAGGTTAAGTGAGTGGCAGAAGTTGGATTCAAACTCAGGTCCTTTGATTCCAAATTCTGGACTTTTCTCACTGTAGCACACTGTCCCCCTTAATACTTAAGAAATCTTCAATTCCCTCATTAATATAACCTGTCTACAACTTTTAAGAGCTGTCATAGTTGAGAAATTAGTGGCTCTGTGTCTGACTTGGGGATGGAGCTCTCCACATGTAGCTAGACTGGTCTTCAGGTAACGTTGAGTCTATCACCCAACCATTATTCAAAGCCTTTCCAGCATGATAAGGTCTGTCATAGCTTGCACTCTGTTAGCTCAGCCTTTCAGAATGAAGGGCTACCTCTATGCCATGATTAAGAAGAAAAGGAGTTGAGTATAGACAATCCCAACATAGTACCTACTAAATCACTCCATGTGGGCAAAGTATAGATGAAATGTTTTTTGAATGACTTTAATACCTAAAAGAAAATATTAACAAGAGGATAATACCTTTCCTCATTTGTGTTAGACTAGTCTAGTTCAAATAGAGACCCTGTTTAAGTAAAAAAAATAATTTAGCCTAACCAGCTAAATATGAAAATTTCATATGTAACAAAAGTGTTTAATGTCCTTTCCTGTTTATAAAGACAAAGAAGAGACTTTACTCATTTTCATCTTCATGAGATACCCTCATGACACTGTGATATAAAGCCAAGTTTCACTCTCACACATAGATAAGATTATTTGACTATTGTACACATTGTCTACCCTTAGAAATCAATTGATAAAATATGCTGATACTAATCTAGAACTAACCTGATAGTGTGTCTAGAGTAGAATAGTTAGAATTTCTGGTTTGGAGAGACAAGTTCCTGTGAAACACTAAGGTGAATTCATGGTTCACAACTGAATATGAATGAATGAAGATGAATCATGATAGAACAAAGGAAAGAAAGAGTAGAAAAATAAAAAACCTAATGGCTATATATTATTGATATACAAGAAATTTTTTAAAAGGATGATGATTCATAGAAGAATATATATATGTATATGTATATATATATATATAAAAATATAAAGTATCATGGTATTATTGCTTGAATTTCTAGGAATAATTTTATATGTAACTTGTAACCTAGATCTGAAGATACATTATGCAGAGCAAGTTCAGTGTTGGAGACTTCTTATACTCTTTTCTGCTTTCTACACACACACACACACACACACACACACACACACACACACACACCCCAGGAAACATCACCATTTGACTTTCATAGTTTTTGACTAGATAGCTCCAGTTCCTTTACTAGCACCAGGCTAACTGTAGGACAGAAAAGTTTCCTAACAAATGAGAAAAAAATACAAAAAGGATTACTAACAAGATTCATAAACAGTCAAAGAAACTTTTTCCTTCAGTGAACTTTATCTCTCATAGGTCCCTCTGCACTTGCCCAGAATGTTACTCTGGGGTTGAGGATCCCCAAAAGAGAAAAAGAACTTGGGTTTGCTCAATAGTCCTTCAACCCACCCCTTTAGAAGGTTTCCCATTTCTTCAGTACCTACACAGCTTACATGATCCACAGTTTCAGTGAAGGATAATGTCTTGGTGTGTTTCTCAACATTGTGACTCTGTGCCTTGTTCCTTGTCTGCTCATATGGCTCATCACTGTGTTCTAAGAACTTCCTTGCTATCCTGCTCCTGCTGTTTTGCTCTGTGTTTGCATCTGTTGCAATTACCTTCCTTTATTCCTGCTATCACATTCTCTCTTTGTAGTTGCCAAAACTGTTTTCTACTGTTGTTAGTTACTACTGATGTTACTTCTTCAAGGAAATGTTAGCACATTTTGTGAATAAGAGCTCCCAGGTCAACATGACTTGGGATTGGTCAATCAATTAAGAGTTTAAGAAGTGACTTGTATGTACAAGGCACCATGCAGGTCAACACATTTACCAGTCCCTTGTTGGACAGCCTTTGCAGTCTATGTGCTGTATAGAAGAAATGGCAGCTCTAAACACTTTAAGTTCTAAACTTCTCAAACATAAGGTTGATTTCTACCTGAATTAGAGAAACAAAACTTAAATTTCCATTGACTCTTTTCATGCCTTTGGTACAGGCTGTGTGCCCTCCAACCTACCCCATTATAGTCCATACCCTCTGTCAAGTTTTTCCAGTGGGGGATAAACTCTTATATCCCTTTCCAATTATTTTTCTGAATTCTATCCCATCCTAGTGATGAGCACCAGGATAGGCAAATTGCCTTAATCCTCCAATAAACATCAAACAGAACACTAGAAACAATGAAAGAGGAAGGGGGCAAAACTAGCATCTTCTGTAGGCATTCTTGCTTCCTCAGCAAAGGTCCTTGTTCACATTATAAATATGAATATTGAAATATTACAGGTTTGCTAACAGAAGTACAGTGTAAATCCAAACGACTTCGAAAAAACTTCAAGCAGAAGAATAGCTTTTTTTGTAACATCAAAGTGGAAGAAGGAATACATAATAAGCATGTGTCATCTACAACTAGATCTAGAAAAGTGGTAAGTACTTTACTCCTCATTAACTAAATTAATTGCCTGCTTCTTTAATTGTTTTTTGGCATAAACTATATACATGATTTCCCCCTCCCCCCCATTATATTTTCTTAAAGCTACAGGACAGAGTGGAGCTAACTCCAGTGGAACATCAACTCATTGATCACATCGTGGCTGCTCATCAAAGATACACAATTCCACTAGAGGAAGCAAAGAAATTAGTATGTGGGCATTATTGATAAGAAATAACGAGTAATCAGCAATATCAACATCATAATAATATACAATCTTGACAATTATTTTTATAGAATTAATTTTCATTTATTATATTTCTGTGTTTGTTAGCTCCAGGAATATGCAAATCCTGAGGAAAGTTTCTTTCGACTTTCAGAGACAGCAGTGCTTCATGTCCAGATGTTGGTGGATTTTACAAAGAGACTACCAGGTAGTTTTCCTTGAAGACTTTTTAAAAAGTCACTAAACTCCACAGATTCATTTTATTCCCTCATTTTAAGGAGAGCAGAGGAATTGAAATAGAAAGAAAACCTTCAGTTTTTTCTAATTATTAAAGATTTCAAAGTTGGGGGAAAAAGTCCAAGTCATTTAAAACTAATATCCCTAATCTTTCCATTCAGGCTATTTCTACGTATGTGTCAATATAATAACAATGACTTACATTTAAGTAGCATTTAAGGTCTGCAAAGTATCTTTCTCCTAACAATTATGTGTATTGTTATGAGGTATTGTTACCTCTGTTTTAGAGTTGAGGAAAATTAAGCTCTGAAATGTAGCATTATAATTTTAGCGCTAGAATGGACCTTAGAAGTCAGAGGATCCATCCTCCCTTTTAATAACTGACAAAACTAAGTTCCCCAAAAGTAGAACGACTTACCCAAGTTAATAAGGCACTAAATGGCAAAACCAGTATTCAAACTCAGGTCATTTGATTCCAGATCCAATATGCTTTCTACTGCAATACATTAACAAATTGAGAGTAAGTAATTTTCCTCCTAGTCACATAACAAGGTAGGAATTCAAACCCAGATGGCCTGACTCATAATTCAACATGCTTTCTATTATACTGATTTTCCTCCAAAATATTTTGACTGATTTAATTGATCAAGGCAGTAAAAATGATTAGTCAAAATTGGTCTTTGAATGACTCAATAAACTTGATAATCAAGTTGGTCAAACAACTTATTTGGTTTTTTTTATATGTGTTTGATTTCTTTTTGTAAATATAATCTGAAATTAACAAAGAAAAAAATCCACAATACAAGAAAATCAGGCTACTAATTTAATGAATAAAAAGAAAAAAAACTCATCCAGACAACACATTGCAAAATAAGAACTTTGCAGTTCCATTATCCATATCACTTAGTATTTGTCATAGTAAAGCCTTATTAACCAGGCAGCATTAAAAACATTTTTTAAACCACAAATATGAATAAAAGTATTTAATTGACCTTTGGAGTTATACAGTGTTGTTTGCTGAATTGAATTCAATCCATAGTTGAAAATTTTCTTTCAGTAATTATAGATATCTTCTCTTACAGGATTTGAAAGTTTGGCCAGTGAGGATCAGATTGCATTGCTGAGGGGATCAACAGTTGAAGCAATGTTCCTTCATTCTGCTCAAATCTACAATCAGAAAGTTAATGAGTGTCTTTCATCAGCCAGTGAAAGTAAATATGATAGACTTTTCTTGGGTTTCCTCCTCCTTGACTTCTGCTGTATTTGACACTGTTGACTGCCTTCTGTATTCTCTTCCCTCCCTGGGTTTTAATGATTCTATTTCCTTCTAGTTCTTTTCCTTCATGTTTTACCATCCTTCTTTCCCCACTTTGCTGGCTCATCATTTAACTGTGAGTGTTCAAGAGAGTCCTCTTCTCTTCCTTCTTTATACTCTCTTGGTGATCATGGGTTTGGTTATCATCTAAAAGTTGATGTACCTTAAAAGTACCTTAAATACAGATCTGACTCCTGCACTCAGTGAACCCTAATGGCTCTTTATTGCCTCTTGGATAAATTATAAACTCCTAAGATTAACTTTTAAAAATCATGACAACCTCGCCCAACCTTCTTTTCAGCCCTCCTTATATATTATTTCCCTTCTGCACTCTAAGTTCCAATACACCCCATCTACCATCTTTGTGCCTTTGCATTAACCATCTTCCATACTTGAATGAACTCCCTCCTCACCTTTCCCTCAGAGAATTCTTTCTTTTTCAAAGACACAACTCAACTGCCACCTTCTACATTTTTCTTGATTCCCTAACTGCTTTATATTTAATTTCTTTGTATTTTTATATTTTTATTTAGACATGGATATACATACATAATACATAAATATACTTGTCTCCCCCCCCTGCCTCATTACATTGTAAACTCCTTCAGAGAAAAGATTGTTTTATTCTTTTTTATCTCCAGTGCCTAGTATAGTGCCTGGACATAGTAAGTGATTTAAAAATGTTTGTTGATTGATTACTATATATTGACAACTCTAATGTTGATTAAGTACTGTTAAATTCAGTCACCAATTATGGCAATCAAGTACTTTTACTTATTGCAAATGTTTTTCTTTTACCATTGATTAGTAGTAAAGAGAGTCATCTATTCTATACCAGTTGCTTTAAAACTATTTCCTATTTACAACATCACTAATGTGAAAATATGCTTAATATGAATGTATATGTAGAGTCTACATCAGATTTCATGCCATCTTGGGGAGGGGATAAGGGAAGGAGGGGGAGAAAATTTAGAACTCACAATCTTGTGGAAGTGAATGTTGAAAACTAAAAATAAATAAACAAATTTAAAAAAACTATTTCCCATTACATTTGAAACTATGTCATTTTAAATGACTTGACTTTTAAGGAAGTCATTCTGCATTTTAAGCATTGTTTGAAGAATTGTTCTCTACCTACTATTTGAATAGAATTAATTAAACATTTCTTGAATTTTACTGATATTTTAATAATAAGTAAAAATAATAATTGATCAACAAGTAATTATTAAGCTCTACTATGTTCCTGGTGCTATGTTACATACTGGAAAGTCCATCTGTTTCTCATGGATATGGTTGGTCACACCCAACAGATATGCTATTTTGGTCATTTGGCTATGAAAGAGAAGAAATGGAATTGCTTGAAGAACAAATTTTAAAAATCAAATCTTCATGTTTTCTTCTCTCATCAGATGCTGTAAGGTTTTCTGATCATTCACTAAATTATCACAATCAGAATGCTGATCGAAGTGTTAGTTATTCTATGGAAGTACCTAACAGTGAGGAGAGTCCGACTTCTACTACCACATCTGGTAAAATGAACATTATCAATCTTGACTGACATTGGAAGAGAGTTCTTACTTCTCCTTTTCTGTCTGATATTTTTATCAAGTGACTAAGATTGGGACAGAGATCTTAGGCTTATCACATTTATAAGACATAAAAGCTAAGAGGGATAGCTAATATGTTGTATAACAAGTCAGAATTTTGACTTAATAAATCAGGGATCAAATCTTAGATCTACCATTTATTATCAGTGTATCCTTGGATAAATAATTTGGTTTCTCTGGGCTTCACTGTTTTCATCTGTAAAAAGAGAAGGTTGGATTAGATCAGGGCAGACTCCAGGTCACATATGCCCCTCTAGGTCCTCAAGGGCAACCCTCTGACTGAACCTAACTTCACAAATTTGTTCTTGAATTTTGGATTCAGTCAAAGGGTTGCCCTTGAGGACTTAGAGGGCCACATGTAGCCTCGAGGTTGCAGGTTCCCTATCCCTGGACTAGATGATCTCTAAGGTGCCTTCTAGCTCTAAATCCCTGATCTATCTCTCATCCTATGATTGAAAAAGTCTTGACAGGTTAGAATGCTGGGTCAAATCTAGTAAGATGAAATTTAATAGGGATATATTTTATCTTACAGGTAGGTACAAAAAATAAAACTTGATTTAAATTTAAAATGGAAGAGATTTGGATGTTTATCTGGAAAAACATCTTTGGGATTTCATGGTCTGCATGCTCTTTCTGAATCAACTGTATGACATGATCATCAAAAAACCTAATTGACAGAATCATAAAACATCAAATTTGGAAGGGACCTTTAAAGGTCCTGTACCCTAAGCTTCGCCTGAAAAAGAATTCTATGATGTACTACCAAAGGGTCATCCAGCCTTTGCTTAAAGACCTCAGGTGAGGGGGAGCCCAGTATTAGGTTGACTTATGGGGGAATGTAATCCTAGGCTACATTAAGAAAGGTATGGTATACAGGACTAGGAGTCTTGTCCTTTTCCCACCTGTGTTGCTATATGAATGCTGGTTTGAGGAAGTAGGAATGTTCAGGCTGGAGAAGAAAAAACACAAGAGGACATGACAACTTCCTCTAAGTATTTGAAATACTGTTATTTAGAAGAGGAGTTGGACTTGTTCTGCTTGACTATAGAGAGCAGGAAAAGGAATGATTAATAGAAGTTGCAAAGATTTAGAATATAAGGAGAAACTTTCTTATATTTGGAGCTATTAGTATAGTGCTTAACACAGTGCCTGCACATAAAAGGCACTTAAAAATTTATTAGTTACTCAAAAACAAACTAGGTATGCAGGCATATTGCAAAGGAGATTCTTATTCAAGAACCAGGTGAACTAGATGGTCTCTGAGGTGCCTTCTGAGTCTAAGATTCTGTTATACTTAAATTGTCTTGAGAAATGGCAAATTGCAATGTCTGATTCAGCACTGAATTTTTATTGATATATTTTTCTTTTACATTTTCAAAGGCATTACTGAAGATTTTATTACTGCACTTTTTTACTTCTACAAAAGCATGGGAGAACTTAATGTTACTGAAACTGAATATGCTCTGCTTGCAGCTACAACTGTATTTTTTTCAGGTAAAATCAATTATGAAAGATTAGTAAAGAATACATTCCAAATGATTATTAATTTGGAAATGGAAGCATATTAAATTTACGAATTACAATTACATTAACAGAGAGACTGTGTGGCTTAGTGGATGGAGAGTTAGCCTTAGAGTTAGGAAGACCTGGATTAAAATTCTACTTCTGACATAATTTAGTTATATGGCTATAGACAGGCAAGACACAGCCTCTGGTCTGCATCAGTAGAGGGAGTTCACAGAGATGAAATTCCAGGTTCAGACACTCCTCCCTGCATTTCTCAAAGATTTTTTTGTTCATCTTGTGCCAATTTTGTGTTTTGAGTGGATACTTGCATACACAGTTATTATGTGGCTTATTTCTTAGAAATATAATTTCTTTTAAGGACTGACTTCATTCTTATTCTTTGTGTTTTAGCAGAAAATATTAAGATAATTATGGTATTATTTTTCAGATCGTCCACTACTTAAAAATAAGCAACATGTGGAAAAACTACAAGAACCACTTTTAGGAATATTGTATAAATATTCAAAAATATATCATCCAGAAGATCCTCAACATTTTGCTCGTCTCATAGGAAGACTTACAGAACTCAGAACACTGAATCACAACCATTCAGAAGTTTTGATCACCTGGAAATCCAAAGACCCCAAACTTAATAGTTTACTCTGTGAGATTTGGGATATGCACTGAATAGCTACTTAATATTGCTGAGATTCCACCATCACCTTGTTTTTTTCTTAAATTTCTTGAAACGCAAATTGTTCATTTACTTTATTTTTAAAAAGTTTTATTTTGTGACTGGTGTTTTTACACTATAGTCATTTTCCTTTAACCACTCCTCCCTCTCACTTCTATTCTCCCTGTGTATCTTACTTTGTAGCAGAAAACGATGCTGCCAACTTGGACTTTTATCTGTATTTCATGTCCACAATCCCCTTTCTTCTCTCCTTTCTCATCTCTACCTCTTAGCTTTCCTTTAAATCTCAGATAAAACTTCACCATCTAAGAAGCCTTTCTAAGTCCTCCTATTCTTAGTGCCTTCCCTTTGAGATTATCTTCAGTTTACCCTTTATATATAGCTGTTTGTACATTGTGTCCCCTATGAAACTGAGCAAAAGATAGGGGTGACCTATCCCTAACCCTTAGCAAAGTGCCTGGTGACTTGACTGGCTGACTGACTGAGGGAGGTATATTTTATTTTCAGTTTTTCCAGAGCAAGATAGATCATGACAATAATTGTTTTTTAATTTTGTTTTCATTTACATTAATCTAGTCACTATATATTATTTTAATTCTGCTTTCTTTTTTATGTACTTCAGCATTTAAAAATATTTGACACAGAGGATGAATGAATGAATGAATGTTAAAGAATTAGTGTGTGAAAAACCCAACTTTTTAGAAAAAAAGAGCAGTGCTTGTCTTATTTTGTAGAACAGTTTAACGTCAATGAAGGGACAATTGAGACTATATTGGTTGGAGGCACAAAAGTCCTTCTATAGTAGTATTGCTGATTAGATCTTTTTATGGAACTAATGATGACCTGAGAGAAGTTAAGGACCTCCCTGGGGTTACAACATTCACTCTAAAGCCTCTAAAACTTTCTGTCTCTATTAAATTGACAAGCACACATACCCTCAAATCACTTTTGGAGCTGAAGACAATATCTAGACAAAATAAGGAAAGAAAAAACTAGCTGGTGCAAATAGTTGTAATTAGAGAAAAACTTACATTGATGTAGTGTTTATCATCAACTTAGAGATGAAAAAACAGGATTAGAGAGGTTCATAGCTGATACTTGTTATATAGTGGCTTTAAGCTATGCAAAGCATATTACATCCTTGATCTCATTTGATGCTCACAATAACCCAGTGAAGCAGATTCAATAGGTATTATAAGCCTCATTTTACAGATAAGGAGACTAGGACTGATGGGAGTTTAAATGGCTCACCACTCATAATACAGCTAGTAAGTGAGATAACCTGTCAATACCTTATTTTTTTTTTTTATAATGTACTGTTTCTCAGGGAGTTTGTGGCAGTAATTTCCTAGCATGATTATTATGGCTCAGCTTTTAAAATATATTCCTATTACAATATTTTTTAAGTGATATAAGAAGAAACAGGTGGAAGGGGCATTCTACTTGTCCTTCACCTTTATTTGTTTCAAGCTTACCTTTTTATTACAGATATATCCACTTTATTTTAATTTTTTCCCTTATTCCTCTTCTCCAAAACTTTTAATTAAAAAATAGTAGCTTATCCCTGTAATACGTTTTTTAGGCAATGCTATTTTTGACAAAGTGGAAAACTATACTAAATTTTGATCACATTTTTGTACTGTATTTTGACTTTTTATTGTTCTATATTATGTATACAAACACGTAATTCGTATCAGTAAAGAAAGTGATCTATCATAAATCAAATTTTGAAAATCTGTGAATGATGTAAAAATAGGGAAACTTCATGCTAAAACACCTCCTTGAAACTTTTAATATGCAGTGGGAAAATGTAATCCAGTTCTATTTTTAATCTTTACAGCTGATATTTTGTATGCTTTTGACATCTTTTGTAAAAGTAATATTGTTCTCAAAGCACAAAATATTGTTACAAATGTGTTTAAGTTAAATTTTGAGAAAACAGTGCGTTCTACTGTGGTAGTAATGCTTTCCAAGATTGGGTATAAATAAAAATACAACACTGAAAATGAGTGGGAAAATAATCACCATTCCCAGGAACACATCTGGTGAACTTCGGTCAGGAGCGATAGGAGGAGTACAATATAAGGCAAAGCTGCCTTTTTTCATAGACATAATTTTTTTGTCACACATGTACAGCCCTTTCAAACCAGAAAGCGCTCTCTAAGTGCTACTCTATTATCAAACATTCTCTGAGAAAACCAAGGCTTGGGCGAGCCGAGGAGGGAGCCAACGGGTACCGCACGTGACCCTCAAGGCCCGCCCCCCGCTCAGGTCTCGCGAGAAGTGGCTTCGGGTTTTCTCGGCCTCGAGGCCCCGCCCCTGCACTTCTGACGGTTGGGAGCGTTTAACGGTCGCCCTGACTCGAGGCGCTCCCGCCTTTTCTGAAGCGTCGTTGAGGGGGCGGCGGCCATTTATAAGCCCCTAATTGCCCACGGGAAGGGACCAGGCTCCCCAGAGGGTATCAAATCCACGGTAACTCCAGACTGCTCGCGCTTTGTATGGGAAGATTCTCGCCCG
>CM053770.1:477630484-477662744 GCA_028658325.1 Potorous gilbertii
CCTGCTGCGATCTGCTCGCTCCTCTCAGTGCGGTGGGGCCAGGGCAGGGGGAGGGGAGGTCTCCGCTCCCGTCTGGGGCTCGATGGACCCCTGGGGTTGGTTTTTCAGGGCTCTCTGCAACGGAAATCTCCTTCACTGTGTTTCTGCGCGGCTTCCACTGTTCCAGAATTTGTCAGGAGTTCTTTTTACAGGAAATCCATGGGCTGTGGGTTCGGAGCTAGCAAATGTGAGTCTTTTTACTCCGCCATCTTGGCTCCGCCCCCCCCAAATGTTTATTCTTGTCAAATATATTATCTTCACGAAAACTGTATGCTTTATTGAGGCACTATTCTCTAAAGTTATTTCAGTGGACCACAAATTCTGGGAAGTCATACCAACCTAGAAATACTTCAAGTCCAAACCCATTGATGGCATTTGTATCTTATCAGAGAAATAAGTAAGCCAATCCAGTTCAGCAAACTAACTGTGGTATGTGTTGGAGATCCAAGGACAAAAATAAAACAACCCCTTCAAGGAGTTTCTATTCTGATAGCAAAGTTAAAAAAAGCTCATTACCAGAAGATTGGCTACTAGGTTATACACATTTTTGGCTATAGAAACTAGTGAAGATGTGAGTTGTAATCTGAATCTTTAAATGGAGTACCCTAAACATATCAGTATCAATTTCAAACGTATCAATATTTGAAGTATTGATTTATGTATAATATATACATTATATTTATATAATATATAATTATATATTTAATACCTATATTTATATAAGTATTAAGGCTTTGTTGTACACTTAAGAGTGTTTTGCTTTTATTTTTAGGGTTTTAACAAGAGTGTTGAAGATGATTTTGGTTTGCCTTTTGGAATAACTAAACCATCTAAACGTAGTGAAAACATTGATCCAGGTGGGAGAAATATAGCTAATTTTAAGTATTATAAAAATAAGACATAAATATGCTGAGCCGGTCTTACTCTGACAGCTGTTCCGTGCTATTTGTGTACAACATAGATATGAAATTTAGGTCTTTAAATACCAATAATATTTTATCTTTCAGATCCAGTTTTGCAAAAAGTTAATTTTTTGCCCGTGATTGAAGAGGTCAGTTACATATATTGTCTTTCTATTTCTATATAGCATAGTGATTGTACTACACTGTTATCATTGTTGAATTGCTTGTGTGCAAGTAAGAAGATCAACCCCTGAGATATTGGGTTACTTTTAAACTAGTATTAACACCTATTAGCAAATTTTATCTTCTTACAGAAGACATTTATTCACTTTCCAGGTTGTTACTGAGCATTCTCACTTCTTGGAAGAACTAAAGAACCCACAATTTGAGGTCAGGAATTTCTATATTAAATTGAAGTTATTTATTATGTTTAATGTCTTCTCATAATAGCATTCATGATATTTATAATTGATTTTCTTAATGTTTTAATAAAAGTAAGATATTAAAAATGTTTTTCTCTCTCTTTGAATTATTTAAATATCTTAGTTTTATTTCTTTTTTCTTGGTACAAATGGATCTAATTCTTGTTTAAAGACTGTTTAGAGACAATTTTATTTTTAAATACTCCAATCACTAAGAACAGAAAAGGATAGATGCGCCCAGGGTGTGGAAAGGAACAAAAATCAAGCTTCTGAATGTTTTCAAAGAAAGTTTATTGATTTATGAATGATTATTGTATTAGCCTACTTCTGTGGGTTATTTTAAAAAAGGTTCTTTTGGAGTATATATGATTTTAGAGCAAAGTAAGATTTTTATTAGTGATAATTAAATTTTGGAGGCCAGTGGCTTGATAAGAAGTAATGGTTTATGGTATAGTAATTGTAGAATAAATTTAAGTAATGCTACTTTATAATACAATATATAGAGTTAAAGAAGTAGGTATTGTATGCCATTTTTGGATTCAATCATGTAACATAGACTTTTGTCAAGAAAAGAATGTAAAAAAGTGACAAAAATCCAAATAGAACTCTCGTCTTGATGAAGCTAGTCTCTTATAGTCACTGTTTGCTACTCTGTGCTATAATTTCCTTTAAATAGTCCTATCCCATTTTCCTTCCTCTAGTCCCCAACTTTTACTGTTAACATAAATTTTTTTCTAAAAGAATATGTGTTCTGTTTAGTATCTAATTTACTTCAAGCATTTCAAGTGACCATTTTTCCTCAGTGATTAAGGTTCTGAGGTAAGTAGTTTCTGGAACTGCCTATATAAGCAAGGTACAGTGCAGATTAAGTGATATCATTGTACTAAAGGTTATCGAAGCACAGTGGAAAAACTCATTAGTAGTTACATTTATAACTTAAATGTTTAGAAATATAATTTTATGAACAATTCAGTTATAGAAACAAATTAATGATTTGTCTCAAATATTAAGTAATGAAGAGACCATGTGGCATAGTGATGCCATAGGCAGGTTACTTAATCTCTCAGGGCCCCAGGCAACTTTATTACTGTATTATAGATAATAATAGTATTGATAGATAATATTGATATTGCAGCTAGGTGGTGCAAGGGATAGAGTGCTGGGTGTGGAATCAGGAAGACCTGAGTTCAGATTTGAACTCAGATACTTACTAGCTCTGTATCCCCGAACAAGTCACTTAACCCTGTTTGCCTCAATTTCCTCAGCTATAAAATGAATTAGAAATTAGAAATGGGAATGGCAAACCCCTTCAGTTTGCCAAAAAAACACAAAAGGCATCACAAAGCGTTGGACACAACTGAAACGACTGAGCAACAACAATATATTGATACAGTGCTTTATGGTTTGCCAAGTGCTTTACTTATCAGATCTTACTTGATGCTCACAACTTAGTGAGAGAGGTGCTGTATTATTATTCCTGTTTTACAGAAGAGATCACTGAATCTGAAAGAGGTTAAATGATTTGCTTAGAGTTACACAATTCTTAAATATCTGAGGCAGGATTTAAACTTTGGTTTTCCTGGCTCTAGTTCAGTACTGTATTTACTACACCATCTGGCTTATTCAGATGAACTATCATTTGTTTAGTAGAAGGAGTTTCCACACTGGAATTTCCCTGCATTGATGGAACCCTTGGTTTGTACCAAAATTAAATAATAAACTATTTTTAGGAGTCATTAATATGTTTTTTAAAAAATTCAGCAGATGATACCTAACTGGAACTTTTCAACAACTTTTTCAATAGACTTCAGAGCCAATAAGCAGGGTTTATTCAAAACTATATAAGGAGGCGGAAAAGATTAAGAAATGGAAGGTGAATATAGAATTTGAACTGAACCAGAAGGAGAAAAAGTTACAGGAAAATAGAAAGATTATTGAAGCACAGCGAAAAGCCATTCAGGAATTGCAGGTACTTTGGTATGCTTTTGCAAATGTAATTTTCTAAGCAGAAACTAGTGGAAAAATAAGAATGAGTATGCTAAAATCTTACTATAATTCAAGTGACACCAGAATAGATTTCACTTTAAAACTGATAAGTATTAAAACTTTTTTTTTGTAAATTTGTCCTGTGGAATAAATTTTGAAGAAAATGCTGTTTTGAACTTTCATTTATTCGGCCGTTAATTTAATTTTATTTTTAGGAATAAAGCACGGATGACAAAGTATAGATTATTTTCAATAGGTGATTAAATGTTTTAGAGGACTGATTTAAGAATTCTATATTTATAAGAAATACTTTTTTTGATAATATAAAGTTATTATTGGTGAGATGTTGGTGATATGACACAGAGCTGAACCTTCAAATAAGAAACTATTTAACTGTCTTTATAAATGATCTCAAAATATTTATTCATGTGAAGACAAAAGAAAACTTTCAGAAATGCAACTCAGATTAAAAAACAAATTCTCTCGGAGGTTTAGAAAAAATAAAGAGGAATTAAAATATTGAGGGAGGGAATACTCATTTTATTATGCTGTATATAGAAATGATTCAGAAGAACTTAGTCCATAGAGCATGTCAAAAAGGGAAATTTTTGTTATTGAGGGAAAGGTTTATTGTAGAGCATCTTATAACATATAAAACATAAAACACTGTCTAGTGATTATCTTTTAAGTGTATTTCAATGAACAAAATGTGAGAATTATATAATTTTTTTGTAAATTTAGTTTGAAAATGAGAAAGTAAGTTTGAAAGTAGAAGATGGAATTCAAGAAAATAAAGAATTACTAAAAGAGTAAGTAATAACTTCAATATTAACTTACAAATATTAAACTATTGAATACTATGGAGAAAGGAAAATCTTCCTTTTTCAAACCCTTTAGCATCTTGTGTACTTAGCAGTCTCTTTAACTTATGAACATGATGCAGAAAAATGCTGGATCAGGAGCCATTGCTCAGTGAAGCTGTAAACCAGATCTTCTTCCAACTTTCCTGTTTCTGTTAATAGAATCACTCTTATTGACTTATCCCCCATTACAATCAGTTATCAAATCTTGTTGATTATTCCTTTGAAATGTCTCGTATCTAATCCTTTCCACTATTACTACAGCCATGATAATACAAGGTTTCATCTTCTCTGTGTGGATTATTAAAATAATCTCCTAGATATCATCTTTGATCCTAGTCTCTCTCTCTTCTAATTCATTTTGCTAAACTAGTTTCCCTTAAATTCTACTTTTTTTAATGTAAATCCTATGATCAGAAAACTTGTAGTAACAAATTTAAAAAATATGGTTTCTTACCATGTTCAGTTAAAATTTCTCTGTCCTTTAAAACTTGTCGTACTTCTTTCATGAACTTTTCCCTAGAATAGTCTAGTTCCTCTTTCCTTTGAACTCCTAAAATATTTGTAGTCTGTACTATATTTAGCACTTAATTTTCTTTGATTTTGTGTTTTAAGCTATTATTTCTTGTTTGTCTTTTTTCCAGTTTGATACTTTGAGACAGGCAGAACATCTTAATCTTTTTCATTCTTCATAACACTGAACACATAATAAGCATTTTTTGATCCATTGGTATGGTTGACCCTGCATTGGACTCTGCTTCCAAATGGGATCTTGTATCTTGGTAAATGTGAGAACACACATGGGAGGCAGTTATAAAGTCATTTTTTTCATAGATTCATATGGGCCTCCCTCCTCTATCTTATCTATCTATGAAAAATGTGGTATGCTTCAAACATTCTATATGTTTAGAATTTTTCACCAAAAACTTATTAATGGAAATTGAATTTTTTTTTAGGAACAATGCCACAAGACATTTGTGTAATCTCCTCAAAGAAACTTGTGCCTGGTCAGCAGAAAAGTCAAAAAAATGTAAGTATCTTTCTTGTTTAATTTGACCTTCGTCAACATATAGTTTCATTGTCTTTCCTAAGAAGTAGGTTTTTTTTAACTTTTAGACACCAGTGTGATTTGAACAAATTATATATTCCTTTACCCATTTCATTATATATAAAAAAAATGCTCCATTTTGCTCCATAGAATTTTTTTTCAAAATTGTTTATATGCTTTTTATTGTTGTCTCCATCAAAATGGAAACCTAGCTTTCAAAATAACCTGTGTTATCTTAAATAACCGAAAAGTAAAACTGAGAATGAAATACTATACATTGTGTATTAAAATGTACTAATAGAGGTGTATGCTTTTAGTGTGAGAGTAGTAGAGGCAAATTGCTGATGAAAGAGAGCTAACCAGCAGGGGTATATTGGAACCAGCTAGTACTAGCCTAAGCAAATTGTTAAAATTTCAGTGTAAGCATTTATACCAGAGGAAATAGGCAAGTATTACAAATCAGGACTTTATTGTTTGGACTTAAGAAAGTAAAGGAGAAAATGTAAGTAAACTTAAAAGTGTTCTACCTAAATTTTTTTCCTTCAGAAAATCATTTTTTAGATATTAATCATCATACCTCTGGCTAATCCCATGATTATGTACAAGTAGGATCTTAGAATTTAGAGGTGGAAAGAATATAGATACCTAGTCTAACTCTTTCATTTTATAAATGGAAAGACTGAGGTCCAGGCAGATAAAGTGGCTTGCCTAAAGTCATATTGATGGTAAACAGATTTACATGTACCCTATTATACTACCTCATATATAGTATTTAGTTAAATATTGTGTTTATTTGCATTCTAAACAGTGTGCAAACTTGTAAGTTTTTAAACATTCTAATGAGGTTGTTGGAGAATATATAATGAGAAATACTGTGGTATGAGATTTATGGTTATAAAACTCTTCTATGTGAACTTTTAGTACCTCATTGGATTTGGGATGTCCTCAATATGGTCGTATTCGCCCATGGTTCAGATTTCAAACTATCCATTTCTTCTTATCCTGTGCCATTTTTAATAGTATCCATAAATTCTTAACTACACCCAACATACTGGGCATTTTTCTATGTCTCTTAACATTTTGTGGCTAACAGTGTGACAAATAGATTGTCTATCTGCTGTCTCTTTCTTTCACTATGTGAGTGACCCCCCTGTTTTTCCATTCATATACTTGCTTGATGATATTGTACATTTTGCTTCTCTTATGCAATTCATTATTGCTGTAGACTGTAGCCTATTTAAGTCAACTTATGCATCTCTGTATTGCCCTCATTTTCTACCATTCGGTGACTGTGACTTCTATGACTAGCAACTATATAGCATACTGTAAATGTTAGCATTAAAAAGAGGGGCTTTTTATTTCAAGCGAAATTTAGAATATGTTAAAGCATCACATGTTTTGTCAAATGTAATTCAGCCTGTTTTTTCTTATTCAGTTCTGGTTTCAGATTATTGTCTCTCATCATCCAATATATAAATACTAATGAATAGGCTCAAGAAATTGTTAATCCAACTGTTTATTATAGTCCACAGAATATATATTCTTGTACTTGATTTTTCATCTTATTTAGGATATTTTTCGGTTGCTTTTTTAAATATACTGAACATTCAATAATTAATATGAATTTTTAGTATAGTTTAAAACACATAATGAAAATTCAAGCATCCAAACAGTGGTCTTAAATATACCTTTGATTGTGCATTACTTGATGGCATAAAAGTAAAGTGTAACAGTGGTAGGTCTAACTTATGAGTATTAGTGCTTACTGTTTTCCTTTGGGGATGTGAGGAAAATTTTTTCATCTATTAGTTAGCATCATCTTGTTAAGGAAAGCATAAAGGTAGAGATAAAATAAACCCCAGGCAATAGTACTTGAATTGCCATTATATATGTGGAAGAGTCATGCTTTGGTTCTTTTATGCTTCCCACACCATTTCCTCTCCTTTTGTATATGAATGTCTTATTTTATATTAAGTTTTTTGGATAAAACTATTTGAAATGAATTTTTCTACAACTGTAAATGAGCAAGAAAACTACTATTAATTGTGGAAAGCTCTAAGTCATCGAAATTCCTATTGGACTTATACAGGGTTTATATTAGTAGGGTCAAACTTTGTTATAGATAAAGAGAGCACTGGAGTGATGGTGACACCTTTGACTGGGGCAGATCTAACCACACAAGCTCCCTGTTGGAAATAGAATGCTACAGACAGCAGGTTTAGTATTGAATATTTTTGTGTTGCTAACAAGGAAAATAAGTTTAAGCTTCTATTCAAGGGAAATTATATTTACAGATGATGAAGAAATCATAAATTGAATAGTAACATATTTAATTCAAATAGAATAACAAAGTAACTCACACAGGAAAATAAACAGGCAACATAATTGTTTTCATTCCTTCTTTCACCTGTGTAAAATGGATATAGCCTCCTAAAGGTAACTGTCTCTCAGGGTAACTCATGAAATTGATCCAGAACTTAGTTTCCAGTGCTGGTATTAAAGCAGGCTTCTTAAACTGTGGATTGTGATCCCATATGTGGGAGGGTCACAAAAAATTTCACAACAGTAAAAGGTGTGCATCAATCAAAAATGAATTAAAAATATCAAACTTGTAATGAATCTAAGGTGTTTCTGGCACATGTCTTCACTGCAGCCTTGGTTCTGAACCTACAACATGCACACAACTGAGCATGCTGTCACATCATGCAACACCAACAAATGCTGCCAGAAATACCTTGGCTCAGATATGAGACTGGTGTATGTTATGAATTTCATAGTGTTTTTACTGTATATACAAAGGTTTCTGCTCTACAGAAACATAATAGTTTAACTATGGAAAATAAAGACTTTTAAATATTTTCCTACCATTTCTCAGCATGTGTCAGATTAGTATATTTTTGGATTGTATTGTGTTATAGTGTTTGATTTAAGAAATTGCTATTATCTCCTTCTTTTATAGAAACATAAGTGTTTAATTGCAGCAAGTAAAGGCAAAAACCCTTTAATAATATTTCTCCACCATCACCGTTTATGTGTATGTAAATGTGAACATCAGTTTTTAAAAATTAAGCACAAAAATGTAATTTCATACAGTAAGGCTAGTATTTATTTGAGAAATTATTAGCAATATTTATTTATATTTTAGGACAAAAATATTTTTCAGTTATGAATAAGTGGCTAAATTTAGATGGAAGAGGTAAAAATACTGATGTCAACACAGCAGACTCTCCACTCCCAGGTTGTAGTACGTCTAAATTAACAAGAAAAAGAAAATATGTCAAATCATTTTTGCAATATGAATTTACTTGTAATAGTGATGATGGTGTGGAAAAATCTCTTTCTGTAATTTATAATGAAATTTTGTCTGTGGAGAGCATGAAACCAGCCCAATTAAAATGGGCATCTTAATGCTAAGCATGTAGCATACTATTATAAACCCAAAGAATATTTTGAATGACTTTTAAAAATCTTCAAATAAAGAAAAACAATATTTTGAGAAATTTGTTACTGTCAATGAAAAGTATTTACTTGTATCTTACAAAATTTATTTAATTGCAAAAATTAGAAAGCCCTATGCAATAAGAGAACATCTCATGTTATCTGCTGCTATTAAAATGTTAGAAACAGTTTGTGGGGAAAAAATATGGGGATAAAATGTATAAAATTCCTTTATTGAATGATGCTGTTTCCAAAAGACTTTCTGAAGCTAGTAATGACCAATTCCAGCAGCTTATTTCCACACTTAAGGGCAGCCCAAAGTTTGAAATTCAGTTAGATGAAACAACTGATATTTTTAACATGGCACAGTTGTTACTTTATATAAGATAATGTTTATGAAAGTAGCATACACACAGAATTACTGTTTTATTGCCCTTTGGAGGGACACAGAAGAGGGCAAGATACATATCTTTAAAGTCAATGAATGTTTCACAAATGAAGGTTTATAGTAGAAAAATTGCATTGGGAGTCTGTACTGATGGTGCTGGAGTAAAAGTTAAAGCTGGTGGCAATGAACATATATCACTTTTACTCACTGCGTGATCCATCAGGAGGCACTTACAGCCAAAAAAAGTCACCAGAGTTAAATGTTGTGCTTTGTGATACTATCAAAATCATTAACTTCATTAAAAGCTATGCCCTTAACAGTTGTTTGTTTTCAAACCTCTGGAAAGACATGGACTCAAATTAAAAAAGCTTATTACTGCATGCAGAGGTGAAGTGACTCTCAAAAGGATGAAGTTTAAACAGATTATTGAAACTGAAAATCAAAGTGAAGATAAAATTGAAAGATGAAGGTATTTTTGACTCAAATCCAATTTTGTTGCTCTTTTTCATAATGACTTACAGCTTTCAAAACTGTTATTTGCCGAATATTTTTGAAAAACTCAATGGTTTAAACATGTCACTTCAAGGGAAAATTGTAACATTTATGTTAAAAGATAAATTGAAAGTTTTACTAAAAAAGTTAACATATGAAAGAATAGGGTGGAAAATGGTTCTTTAGAAATCGTTACAGCTGCAGATGATTTATAATTGAAAATAAATTTCCCAAAGATTTAATTGTAAGTTATAATTGATCATCTGAAGTGCTTGAAGACATGGTTTCAGAAATACTTCCCTTCAAATTTTGTTTCTAAAAAACTAAGTTGGGTTCATAAACCATATGCAATTGAAATAAAAAATGTCAGTCATCTGCCTTTAAAAGTTAAAGACGAATTTAACTTAAGTGAATTTTGGCTTTGGATTAGGACAGAATTTCCAACAATTTCTGAAATGACCCTAAACTTACATTTTGTACTACATAGTTATGTGAAATGGCATTCTCAGCATTGACTGATTATAAAATCAAAATACCAACCAACCTTGAAAAACATTGAAGATGCTCTGCATCCTGCAGTATGAAATATTCTGCCAAGATGTAATTGTATATGTAAAAATAAACAAGTACATCCATTTTGTTAGTAGGCAAATTTGCTTTCACCTTTAATAAATGGTAAAATTATATGCATACCAAACTAGTGGTTTAAAATTTTTTTCAATCAAACTGTAAATGTTTGATTTATATACTTATTTTATATACCTATACGTCTTTAGAAATGCTGCTTCTGTTTCAAAATTAATCTTTTAAAAGTTTCCAGAGTTTCTAAAGAGTTGAGAAGATGAAATTATTTCCAAATGAAAAATTACTTAGATAAATATATATTATATCCATAAATCTATAAAAGTCAAGTAACTGTGTCAGTTTGAGATCCTCCTGGTTTGGGAACTTCCTCCTCCAGTAGAGACTGCAAGTTTTTAATATCTTGTCAAGTGAAAGAAGGAACAAATTAAAAAACGCACTATTATGCCTTAGTATATCAGGCCTAGGGAGGTCCCTGAAACATATAAAGGTCAAATGATGAATTTCTCAAAGTCTCTGTAACATGAACAGTGGCCATACCCTGGTAAACCATCTCAATAGACAGGTAAACCAGGTTGAGGGTAACCAGAGGGTCTTTAACCTGTTTGTGAATTGGGGGAGGTGGGTGTCTACTCCAAGTATGTGAAGACTTCCCCTGGAAGAATGAGTAGATGAGAACAGTTTGTTCCAATGGATGTGAAGTTGACTGCAGGCACTGTAGACCTTAGAGCTTAGTCAGACATCAAATATAAAAAGGTCATCCACTACATCCCAAGCCATCACTAGTCATCCTGACTTTTGTCTTGTCGCTGAGCTTAGGCTGATGACTTTCTGCAACTCTGCCTCACTTAAATCCATTTCACACGAGTGAAGACACCGCCCTATGATGTCCTCTTCAAAAACAAAGGGCAAACAATTGTTAGGAAGCTTTTCTTTATATGAAACTGAGATCTACCTCTTTACAACTTCTCTCATTGCTCCTAAGCATTCTTAGTTCTGTTTTCTGATCCTCATGTAGCATAATTTTCAATCTTTTTTTTTTTTACCATGCTAGTCACAATTTTTAGGATTTAACTTGGTTTATCAAGTCCTTCCTAAAATGTGGTACTCAGAAATGAATACAGAAATTTAGATGTGGTCTGACCAGGGCAGAGTTCAGCAGAATTAGTTGCTCACTTATTCTGAAAACTCCTTTTATAAATGTAACTTAGACCTCATTAGTTTTTTTTTTGACTGCCAGTTTCTATTATTGACTTATATTAAGCCGTATCTGCTAACATCTCCAGATTTCTTCTACATGAACTGTCATATAGACATGCCTTCTCCATCCCATACATGTACAATAGACTTAAGTGAAGGACTGTTCATTTGATTAGGTTTAGTTCTTCACTCTAAATTGTTAGGGTTAAAGTCTTTTGGGATCCTGATTCTATCTCCCAACACAATAACTTTCTAATTTCTTTGTCTTATAAGATATTAATAATTTTTAAAATTTCTTTAACTTATAAGTAACAACGGTGTCTGTTAAGGATTGCCTTACTCCTTTTCCCTTTAGCTTATTTTTCTTTTTTCCAACCCCCCCCCCCCATGAAATACCTATTTGAAATATTTAGTAATTCTACTAATGATATTCCAATGGTATACCCATTTCATGAACAAGTAGTTTGTCTTGATTTGAGAAGAATACATAGAATCTCAGCATTGAAAGAAACTTCTGAGGTCACATAATTTAAAGATCTAATCTATAATATACCTGACAAGTGCTCATTCAAGCTTTGCTTGAGGATGTTTAATTAAAAGGGAATTTATAACCTTCAGAAGGAAGCATTCCATATTGGGATACTTTTCATGGTTAGAAAGTAATTATTTATATGAAGCATAAATAAATTTCAGCTCATTGCTGTCTTCTGGGGTCATACAGAGCAAGTCTAATTCTATATGATAGTCAATCAAATACTTGAAGTTTTTAGAATTCCTTATACCTCTTACCTAGTCTTCTTCTCTTCTTTGGGATAATGGGTCCTTGTTTTCTTCTCTCTCTCCTCAACTTCACTTGATGATTTCAGCAGCAACTATAGATTTAATTATCCTCTCTGTACTGACATTTTTCAAATCTACCTATTCTGCTCCAACCTCTTGCTGACATACAGTCTTTCATCTCCAGCTGCCTTTCAGACATCTCAAACTTGATGTCCAGAAGACATCTTAAATTGTTGTTCAAAATGGAACTCAAAATCTTTCTTCCTAAATCTTCCCCCTCTCTTACTTTCCCTGTTACTATGGAGTGTAACATCATCCTCCCAATTCCTCAGGTTTGCAGCTTAGGAGTTAACTTTGACTCCTCACTATCTCTTACCACCCCATATTCAATCTGTTGCCAATGCCTGTCTATTTCACCTGTGTGTAACATCTTTTACTCTCCTCTGACGCTGCCACTGCTCTGGTGTAAGCCCTCATTATCTCATACCTGGACTATTACAATGGCCTGGCTCAAGTACCTCTCCATTCCAATTCATCCTCCATTGAGCCACCAAAGTAATTTTCTTAAATCTCAGGTTGAACCATGTCATCCCCTTGTCATTGAACTCCAGTAACTCCCTATTGCCTCCTGAATAAAATACAAAATGTTCTCTTTGGCATTTGAAGTCATTTGTAACCTAACTCCCTCGTACCTTTCCAATCTTCTTACACCTTACTCTTGCCATTTATTCTTTGTTCTACAAATAAGACCCTCCATCTTTTGGCACTGAGCATTTTCTCTGGCTGTCCCCCATGTCTAGAATGCTTTTCTTCCTCTGTTCCAACTACTGGCTTACTTACCTTCCTTTAAGTTCCAGCTGAAATCTTATCTTTAAGAGGAAGTTTTTCCTAATCCTTCTTTTCTCTGTTAAGTATTTTCTATTTATCCTATTTTTAGCCTGCTTTGTATATATTTGCCTGTTGTTGTCCTCATTATATTGTAAATTCCTTAAGGGCAAGGACTCTCTTCTGCCTTTTTTTATATCCTTAGCACCTGCTACTGTGCTTGCCACATAGTAGTACTTAATAAATGTTTATTGATTGATTGATACTTACAGTAGTATGATTGTAAAACCCTCCACCCTTCTAATAGCTGTTCTCTGGATACTCTTCAGGTGTGCTTTCTAAAATGTGTCAGCTAGAATTGAATAAAATATTCAAAGATGTAGTTTTACTCGGACAGTATACAGGGAGGCTATCACTTCCTAGTCAATTAAAAAAAAAAAATCTGTTAAACATTACCAGGCCTTTTGCGGGGTGCTAGGAATTAAAAAACAAAATAAGTACAATTTTACTCTTCAAGGAGTTTACATTTGACTTCGTGGAAGAGAAGAGGAGAAGTAGTTCTTAATTTATCCAGAAATTGAATTAGCTTTTTTGATTGTCATATCACACTTTTATGTTGAGCTTTCATGAAAATGCCAGCTCTTTTTTCAGGTCTGGGAAGCTTGATTGTTGACTCCATGGTTTCTTGAATATCTTTCTCTAAAGACTTCACACTCATGACCTTAATTTCCTCAGTATGTTAGGAAGCTTGGAGATAAATTATCTGCTGAGAGGAGGCATTTGAAGATTTGTGGATAGAGAAGATTTGGAACAGCTACTTTGAAAGTGTGATAGAGAATAAATCAGTGATGAATAAAAAAATCTCTATAGTAGTGATAAAGTGGTTGAGATTAGATAATGTGAGTTTGTAGTAGATTCAGTCAGTATGGTATCATGACTTCCTCTATCATCCTAATGGCAATTGAGGGATAAAATTTATTAATTCCATTGCAGGTGATTTTGGTTATGTATTTCTGTATTCTGGAAGTTTCTGGCGTTCTTAATATTTCATGAATACTAGTACATTACTAAGTGTTTGTCCATTTGTTTCATAACTGATATAGTTCTTTTGCCAGTAAATACATGTCCTTGGTGGTGTCTTTCTGCCAATTTTTGTGTTGCAGCTTACTTATACCTACCATGTGGCTTTACATTGTCGATCATCTGTATTGGTATTTAATTGAGAGGCAGCATGGTTCAGTAGAAAGAGCAATGGATTTAGAGTTCAAATTTTACCTCTGTCACATCTACCCTCTACTACCCATATGAACTTAGGCAAGTCACCTAATATCTATAGGTCTTAGTTTCCACATCTGTAAAATGAAGTTGTATCACATAGCCTCTGATATTCCTTCCTGTTCTGAATCTATGCTCCTGTGATTCCAAGAACTATCCAAGGATAATACCAGGATAGTGAAGGAGTGAAAAACTTGAATAAAGTATCTGTATTATCTTCTGGACTTTTCTTCAGGTCTAATGGGAACTGGTGTGATATCCTCAAATGCTGATTCTGGATAACTTATCTCCTATCACACTGTCCTTGGCTTTTACCTCCTCTCTAGTGGTAATTTACAACATCCCCCATCCCATTGGTACTGCAAGTCAACATTTTGTATTGGAAGCAGAATAGTTGATTTTTAAAAATTTTCTTGCTGCTTGTTTTAGTTTCTTTTGTATATTATATGTGTATGTATTTATGTGCATGAGAGAAGGGAGATGGTCTGGGATTAACTAGGAGGAAGCACATTGTACTGTTATTTTGGTGTTTTCTAATTTTCCTTTGAATGTTTCTTATGAGGATAGAGAATAAGACTAAGAAGTTCAGTCTGATAAGTCAACAATGAGAAGGGATATGATTGAAATTTTAAAAATAATGAAGGAATATGGGTTGATTGAATGTGGATTTATTTACCAGTTCCCCACATGGTTGAGCTAAAAGAGCTACCCCTCAAGATTGAAAGATATATTTTCAAGATAAATAGGGATGTTATTTTATGTATTGGGTTCAGAACCTTGAGGTCATACAGACTAATTGAAATGCAATCAAGAAAGTTTAGATAAATTTATGGATAATAATTATATAAAAGATTATATTAAAGGAACAAACATCTAGCATGGTGCCTATTATGTTGTATTTGATAGTTAATAATGAAGTGAATGTTTAAAGCTAAGGATTAAAGGATATTAACTAGTACTAAAAGGAACATTATATATCATCTAGTCCATTTTTTTTCTCAGTCAAGGAAACTTAAGCCCCAAAAGTAAAGTATTATGCTTAAAGTCATGTTGTAAGTTAGCTCTGGGACCAGAAATGTGGTAATTTGGAATATCTAAAATTTTGGAGGGCTGACATCATGAAGAATGAATGTACTTGCCCAAAAATGACCCTTTGTGCTTCCCTCACAGATAGAATGTTAGACTGTATAGTTCATTCACCTATTGTTTTGACCCATTTTGATATTTTAAGATGTTCTATGTATCTTTAGTCATGCTACATTTGTATTCATTTTTTAAACTTAATTTTTTGTATTAATAATAGATGAGTACGAAAGGGAAGAAACTAGACAACTCTATTCAGATCTAAATAATAATATTGAGGTAAGTTATAGAAAAACTTAAGGTTTTTAAATTTAAAAGTGAACAGAGACCTTCCTAATACAAAGCAGTTTGTTTATTGGGAACATATGGACAATTATTCATTAAAAACTTAGTCACCGTATAAATAATTTTGTTGAGTGGGTGTTTTTTAAAAAAAGTTAATTCCATCAAAATTTCCATGTCCTTAAATCAGCAAGTTTATTAAGTACCTCCACTATGCTATGTATTGAGGATACAAAGTCAAAAATAAAACACCTCTTGCCCTCAAGAAATTAAGAATTTAGTGGGGGTGGGGGAGGCCATGTATCCATAAGTAAGTACAAACAAAATATATAAAATATGGAAATGAGGTGACTTGGGCAAAGAAATATACAGATATCTGAGGTCTGGGGTTTAGAAAGGGCTTCATGTTGAAGGTGCTGCTTTAGTGAATGAGTGAGGAGGTGTAGGCACTGAATATAAATACATTTTTCAAGTATTTTAGCTAAGAAGGGAAGGAGAAATAGAAGATGATACCTAGTAGGAATAGAAATAGGATAAAGTCAGGGTTTTTTGTTGTAAGGAAGGGGAGGCATGAGCACCAAAGATAAAACTTGTTTACTTTGTTATTTATTTTGCAAAAGTACCTGATGGTAGTACCACCAATAACAGCTGGTCCAAATTTGATTTTAAGAATTCTGTTTTTATCATATTGTAAAGGCTTTTAAAATCTTACTTATATGATCACTGTTAAATACAGATTATGTTTAATTGTATATCCTATGGTCTCATATTTAAGTTTTGGTCATTTTTTTCTACAAGCTGTCGTATTTCAAGATTGCAAATAGAAACTTTAAAAGCTATTTTTTGTATTGCAGAAAATGGTACACGCTTTTGAAGAACTTCGAGTAGGAGCTGAACAATGCAGACAGGAAATGCATTTTAAGTGTAAGGATCCTGTTTAATATTCACAATGCTCTTGTTGTAGCATTTATGTCTTAAGAGAGAATATGAAATGTAATATATAATCTGGATATAAATTTAGAGCTTACAAATGATCAGTTGATACTATCAAGAATTTTTTTTAATTTGAAGTTTTGAATTTTTATTGATTTCCTGTGCAACATTCTTGTTACTAAATTTAAAAATATTTTCTGATTATTGTCACTGTTTATAATTAAAATATGTGAATTACTGACATATGTACATTCAAATAAGGCGCACCAGTTTTATGCCAGAGATAGTTATACTGTCCTGCTTATTGAAGAGTTGAAAAGAATGAAGTTTATTTTTGTTAATTGCTAAATTAACTATTTTTTATTTCAATAAGCATTTATCATAATATTTAATATTAAAAACCTATTAGAATATTTATAGTATGTAACATGTTGATACATGATGTATTATAAGATATGTAAGCAAAACTCAGTGTAAGGAGCAAGTTAGGGGAGGTCATTACTGACAAGTGAAGAATTGCACATCTTAATGAATTATGTCAATGTGAATAGTGTTATTCAAGGTGACAGTAACAATTTTAACTGGTTGTGAATTATTGGTATTTAAATTAAAACTAAAATATGTAAGTATGTAAAGCAGAAGTTTTTTTGAAAGACATTTTAATTTTATTTCTTAAGTAGATTTTATTTTTTCTCTAAAGTAAGAGAAGCTTGTGAAAAAATTCAACAGCTTGAAAAAGAACATGTAAAAGAAGTACATGATAAGGAAGAAAAGGTTTGTGGATTTTTTTTTTAAACAACTATATGTATTTGTGTTTGTACATTTGTCAGTCCTCTGGGTGAAGTGTGAAATCCTATTCCTCCCAGCCCCTTTCTCTTGCCCAAAACCACTTGAAATTTATCTTCAAACTATTTAATTTGGTTTGAAGTAGAAATTTTGATAGAATGAAGATTTAAAACATTTTTTAAGCTTCCATTCTAATGAATTTTCTAGTCCTTGGCCCACAAATGTTCATAGGTTCACAAAATTTCCATTGTTTATTTACTAATGTTTTCATTATCCACCTGTGGCCATTTCCTAACAATGAGATAATAGTACATTGCCTGCAGATAATACTTGATTGTCCTGTAAACCTACATTTCCATGGAAACTGAATTAAAAGAAATTGTTGGTTGCTCCACGTTTTTGAAAGATCAAACCAAATTCATATAAGATGTTAGATTGTCTGCTCTACTTTTGGCAGACAGACACAGCAGTTGTCTAGGTAATTGAAGATCTACATTACTACTATATCATGCCTTCATGCCAGGATTATAATTTGTTTGGAAAACTCCTCTTTTTTTTGTCAAGATATTTTTGAAAAGTCACATCTGTTTCTCACTCTATTGATCTTTAACTCAATCATCTCCACTATTCAAATACATTATCAGCTTTGGTTAGGTATACTCCATTCCTGTTTAGGAGATTGTTATTCCTATATTTTTAGCAATGGTTCAGAAATCCAAATCCCATTTTCTCAGATACAGTCTTCTTTTCTTATTCATCTTCCACATCAGTTTTTTCCTTCTGTATCTCTTGCCTTCATTTGGTAGAAGTGATGAAAATACAACCTGGTCCTCTCTAGAGTTTTCTTTGTTTTCCAAAACTTTCTAATCTTTGGCAGGTCTTTCTAAATAGCCACAGATACTGAACTGTGGATAATGGAGATTTTTCTCTATATTAGCTTATCTTAGCTGTCTACATATCACTATTTAAATGGTCACATCACATTGTCATCACATTATCACATAGAAGGTAGACAGAGACTCATCTTCCTGAGTTCAGATCTTTGACCTCAGAGACTTACTAGCTATGTGATCTGGGGCAAGTCACTTAACTCTTTGTCTCAGTTTACTCATCTGTAAAATGAGTTAGAGA
Organism: Potorous gilbertii; assembly: GCA_028658325.1. Classification (NCBI taxonomy): domain Eukaryota; kingdom Metazoa; phylum Chordata; class Mammalia; order Diprotodontia; family Potoroidae; genus Potorous; species Potorous gilbertii. The sequence goes on from CM053770.1 coordinate 477,648,937, forward strand.
AGGAAATGACAAACCACTCCAGTATCTTTGCCAAGAAAGCCCCAAATGGGATCATGAAGAGTTGGTTATGACTGAAAATGACTGAACAAGAAAAATCACTGGGTATACTGGGAACTCAGGCTTGTTTATTAATCCTTTACTGCTGAGGGGCTATGGAATCATAGATTATTAAAATGAGAAGAGACCTTGATCTAAGCCTATCATTTAATAGATGAAGAAACATATTTAAATTGTTGAAATAATTTCGTCAAGATCACACAGCTAGTAAATGAAATAATTAAGAAACTGAATCTACCATTTTTGATTCCAAGTCCAGTACTTTTTCTACCACATCACACCTAGAAGAGACTTCTCTTTGCTTCTTTAGCTAGATAGTTATTCTCTAGAATAAAGAGGAGACTTAAGCTATTTTAAAATTTATATAGTAATTTTGCTTTTTGGCATTCAGCTGAGTTCAGTGGAAAAAGTGTACGTTTTTGCTAGTTTAGGTTATTATAGAAGGTGACATTTTAGAAATATGCTTCTTTTCTACCTGATTCTTTTTGTGTGTGTATTTAAACACACACACACATATATAGTGACTTGTCTATAGAATTGACAATTATATAGAAACATTTCAAATATTTAATATCATTAGCAATTGATTTACCTCTATAATCTACTTTATCTGAAAATCCCAAATGGATATGATTGCATTAAAATTTGAATTATATAACATCTTTTATTTTAGCTCACTTTAAAAGGATACTTTTAAATATTTGATGACTATATGTAAGGACTAATTTCCTTTTAAGATTTGGGGATTAAAGATTTGAAAATAAAGAAAATTTTGTGTTAAAATATTGATACATATAATTTATTTTTATTTCATTAGGTGTCACTATTATTGATCCAGAATGATGATAAAGAAATGAAAATTAAAGATTTAAAATTGCTGCTACAAGAATACAATGATAAAATCAATCAATTTCAAGAAAAAATGAGTAAGAATTTTAATATTGAAATTTTATAATAGCCAATTCATTAGTATAAGACTTTTCAATTTTGGAATTCAAGACAGGTCCATGGATTATGAAGTACCTTTAAATGGGAATTATGCCAAATCTAAACAGCCTGGGCTACAATCTAAGAAATGCTACAAAATATGGTTCTGAAAATGAGTTATTTGACCACATGTAATATTATTGCATGTCAAATCAGTTTATTGTGAGAAGTCCTTTAAATGTTTTTCTTTGTATTAAATTCATTAGTTTTGATAGGAAATAATGAATAGTTTAATTCTAAATAAAATTAAATTTTGGTAAAATCACTAGGGAATTTATAGCATTGATTATATACAGTTTTTCACTTGTAAATTCTTAGGTTAAGTCTCTTTGCACATGTTAGTTAAGCATGTCAGGAAAAGGTAATGTGTACTGTCCACAGAATAGTTACTCAGTTAAAAAAGCATTTATTAAATACTTGCTATGTGCTAGGCACTGTGCTAAGCACTGGGAATTCAAAGAAAGGCATAAAATACTGCTTTCTCAAGGAGGGTACATTCTTGTGAGGGCAACAAGATATGAATAACAGACTTTTAGGAGGGAGAGATGTCTCAATGATGGGAGATGAACAGGGGGCAAAAAGAAACTCTTGGTGAATGGTTTCATTTTTTTTTTCCCAGTAAAGTAAAAAGTGGGGTTGCTATACAGTCTGTTCTCAGGTTTCATTTCTCTTTTATGCTTAAAGCTTATCAGTCCTATAAATGATTATTGCATTCTTTTAGTGTGTTGTATTACATCTCACTTTCCTCAGAATAATAATAGCAAATGTCTTTAGTCCTTTAAGCTGTATAAAACATCTTCCTCACAAAAATAATTCCTTGTGGTAGGTAGTGTAAGTTTTACTGTCCCCACATTATAAATAAGGAAATACTCAGAGTGGTGAAATGACTTGTCCCAGGTCCCACCAAATGTGTGTTCGTCCTTTTTTGCTGAAGAAGACCATGCCATCAGAGCAATAATGACATGACTTGCACTTGACTTGGTTTTGAGTGAGGGAGGGTTGTGCAGGTCACCAGCCTCACTTTTCCTCCAGAACCATCTGGATCCAGTGACCACATATTCATCAGGATGACTGTAGATGACTTCGGATGAGGCAATTGGGGTTAGGTGACTTGCCCAAGGTCATACAGTTAGTGAGTGTCAAGTGTCTGAGGTGAGATTTGAACTCAGGTCCCCCTGACTCCTGCACTCTATCCACTGCACCACCTAGCTGTCCTACCGAATATATGTCATAGGATATATACTTGGGCTCTTGGTAAATTCCCTTTCCATTGTGTCTTCCTACCTTTCTAAGAAATTTCACTTTTAACTTTTTCAGAGAAACAGAACCTAATGGTAGTTTTCCTAATGAAAATGATTTGTTGGTTGTTGTCCTTTGTTCTCAAAGAGGACCAAAATTACATCACTTTGTTTGGATCAAAGTAGAGTACATCTGACTGTGGTTGATCAGACCAGTATGAGATTGGAAGGCTCTACCACAGGTTGGGCACAAATAGTCCTTATGAACATTTGGAGTGAAAATATCTCTAAATTTGTATATCTCACGTTTCTTTTGAACTACGCAGTTTTTGCTTATAGAATACAGCCCCTTCTTTGATGCAGGCATACCATCCTGGATAGTTCTGTGCCAATGTCTCTCATATCTCGCAATAGATTCCGAAGTTCTTCAGAGAGACCTTGAGAGTTCCCTTGTGTCACTTCTTCTAATCTCTGTGTGAGCTCTTGCCTTGTGTGAGTTCTTATCTCCTATCAGGAAAACAGAGGAGATAGGACTATCTAGACCAGGAGTTTGGTAACTTATGACATACATAGGAGATATGACATGGTGTGATTTAGATTATGTTGTGTTGTAGAGAGAGAGGTCATTACCTATGTGTTTGGAGTTACCCTTCTCTCAGAGGCAAGATACTTAGTCTTGACTGGTTCTGCTTCTGTGAGCCTTAGATTTCAGGGAATGTTTTTGTAGTTTCTTTTCCAGGCATATATTCTTTGTAACAAAACAATGAAATTACAAATAGGTTGAATATCTAAATGGCTAAGAAAAGCTTATTTATTAAATCTCTAGTTTTATGCCAGGTTTTTATAATGGTATAGGGAGATATTAGAATTTATTGTATATGAAATATCTTAGTGACCATATTGTTAAAAATTTACCCTTGGGGACAGCTAGGTGGTGCAGTGAATAGAGCACCAGCCCTGGAGTCAGAAGGACCTGAGTTCAAATTCTGCCCCAGATACCTGATACTAGCTGTGTGACCTTGAGCAAGTCACTTAACTAACAATGTCTTGTCTTCCCCCTCCAAAAAAAAAATTGCTATAACTTTCTGTTTTAAAAAATTCTCATCTTCCCCCCCATCTTCCTTAAGAAGTTAATTGATACAGCTACTAAACCATTTCTAAAAATGGCTTTTTGAAGGCAAACTTCCAAGAATATTGCTAGGTTTTTTTCCAAGTTTCTCTTGACTCTGGGGATAAATTGCTTTAGTTTTTCTTTTGTGGAGATCTGCCTTGAAAGCAGTAATGCTTGAAAATGAAAACTGCATGTGATATTCAAGACATCTCCAAGCTATTTTTGCATGTTTATTTTCCTCTGTTATGTATTCCCTCTATTCCTTGCAAAGAGGAGAAGGAAAAATATTAACCAATATAATTTCCACCCTCTCTACACTCTTTTTTTCCTGTACCCTTAATCCTATCACCCACATCTTTCTTGGAAAACTGTATCCACAGTTATCCTCTTTTTAAATTTCCAAACTCTCTTTTAAACATATCCGTCTTTCCCATTAAAAAAATATCTTCACTAGACCCTGTTATCTCCTAAAAATAGTTTCCTACATTCCTCTTCTTTTCTTAGCCAAACTCTTAGTGAAATCAGACTACTCTCCTTTCCTCTACTCTCTCTCCACTCAATTCTTAAATCTTTCAAATCTGGCTTTTAAAGTAATCATTTAACTGAAACTGATCTCTCCAAAGGTAATCAGTTTTTTAAAAAAATTTATTTTCTAGTTACATATGAAAACAATTTATCATTTGTTATTTTTTAAAATTTGAATTCCAAATTCTGTTCCACTCTCCCTCCCCTCATCTCTCTTTGACAAGGCAAGCAATTTGATGTAAGTTATACATGTGCAGCTATATTATCCATGTTGTGAGAAAAAAAAAAGACCTCCCCAAAAAACCAACCCAAGAAAAATAAAGAAATTTTAAAAAAATACTTAAATATACATTCAGATTCTTACCACTTCTTTCTCTGGAGATAGCACTTTTCATAATAAGTCCTTCAGAATTGTCTTGATCATTATATTGTGGAGAATAGCTAAGTCATTCATTGTTGATTATCATACAATATTGCTGTTATTATGTACAGTGTTCTCCTGGCTCTGTTCACTTTACTTTAGATTAGTTTATGTAAGTCTTTTCAGGTTTTTCTGAAACCATCCTGCTCCTCATTTCTTACAGCGTAATAGTATTCCATCATGATCATATATCAAAACTTGTTCAGTCGTTCTCCACTTGATGAGCATCCCTCAATTTCCAATTCTTTTCCACTACACGAAGAGCTACTATTAAATATTTTTGGACATATAGGTCCTTCTCTTTGCTAAGTATGTACAATTTTGTAACCCTTTGGGCATAGTTCCAAATTGTTTTTCAGAATGGTTGAATCAGCTCACAACTCCAACAGTGAATTAGTGTCCCAGTTTTAACACATTCCCTCCAACATTTGTCATTTTCCTTTTCTGTCATGTTAGCCAATCTGATAAATGTGAGGTGGTTTTAATTTGCATTTTTCTAATCGATAGTGATTTTTAGAATTTTTTTCATATAAAAAATATATATTCATATATAGCTCTTTGATTTCTTCTGATAACTGCCTGTTCTTTTGTATCCTTTGTCCATTTATTAATTGGGAAATAATTCATATTCTTATAGATTTGATTCAGTTCTATATATATATTTGAGAAATGAAGCCTTCATCAGAGAAACATGTCATAAAAATGGATTTTCCCAGTTTTCTTCTTCTAGTCTTGGCTTCATTGGATTTGTTTGTGCAGAATTGTTTTAATTTCATATGATCAAAATTATCCATTTTACTGTCCATAATGCTTTAAAATCTCTTGTATAGTCATAAATTCTTCCCTTATCCATAGATCTGACAAGTAAGATATTCCATGCTCTTCCAGTTTGCTTGTGATATTGCCTTTTTATGTCTAAATCATGTACTCATTTTGACCTTATTTTGGTATACAGTGTGAGATGTTTATCTATACCTAGTTTCTATAAACCGCTTTCTAGTTTTCCCAGCAAATTTTGTCAAATAGTTTTTGTGCTAAAAGTTTGGATCTTTGGGTTTATCCATCACTAGATTATTATGGCCATTTACTTTTGTGTGCAAACATACATTGTTTTATTGTGCTTTACCTTACTGTACTTCACAGATCTTATATCTTTTACAAATTTAAGGTTTATAGCAACTCTGTATCAAGCTAACCTATTGGCACCATGTTTCCAATAGCATGTACTTACATCTTGTCTCTGTGTCTTATATTGTTAATTCTTACAATATTTCAAAATTTTCATTATTATTACATCTGTTATGATGATCAGTGATCAGTTATTTTTGATGTTATTATTGTAATTGTTTTGGGGCACCATGAACTGCATTCATAAAAGATGGTGAGCTTAATTGATAAATATTTTGTGTGTTCTGAGTGCATCACCAGCCAGCCATTCCCCATCTCTCCCTCTCTGCTTGGGCCTCCCTATTTCCTGAGACACAACAATATTGAAATTAGGCCAGTTAATAACCCTACAATGGCCTCTACATGTTCAAGAGAAAAGAAGTCAGTCAATGTGGCAAACTTCATTGTTGTTTTATTTTAAGAAATTCTCCAGCCACCCTAGCCCTCAGCAACCATCACTCTGATCAGTCAACAGCCATCAACACTGAGGCAAGACCCTCCAAAGACAAAAAGATTATGATTTGCTGAAGGCTCACATGATGTTTAGTATTTTTTAAGAATAAATTATTTTTAAATTAAGGTTTGTACATTGGGTTTTTTTAAGGCACAATACTATTGCAAACTTAATAGACTAAAGTATGCAGTGAATAGTGTACTGGACTTGGAGTCAAGAGTATCTGAGTTTAAATCTTGCCTCAGATACTTACTGGCTGTGTGACCCTGGGAAAATCACTTTACCATTATTTGCCTCAGTTCCTCATCTGTAAAATGAAGACACACTGAAGAAGGAAATGGTAAACTATTCCAGTGTCTTTGCCAAGAAAACCTCTTGGACAACATCCATGGGTCATGTGTAGTCAGATAAGACTGAGTGAACAAAAAAATAATGTAAATATAACTTTTATATGCACTGGGAAATCAAAATTCATGTGACTTTTTTTGGGTAATAATTGCTGTATTATGGTGATCTAGAACTGGACCTACAATATCTCTGATATGTGCCTGTATTGTGTATATATTCTCTCCCACTGGTTTACTTCTTTATTTTTTAGCCAGTACCAGATTATTTTGATAATTACTGTTTTTTAATGAAGTGTGAGAACTAGGTACCTTTTTATTTCATTGATTCCCTTGATATTCTTGACCATTTGTTCCGCCAGATGGATTTTATTATTTTTTCTAGCTCTTTAAAATATTTTTGGTAGTTTGATTGGTATGGCACTGAATAAGTAAATTAATTTAGGTAGAATTGTCATTTTTATTATATTGATTCAGCCTACCCCTGAGCAATTATATTTTTCCACTTGTTTAGATATGACTTTATGTGAAAAGTATTTTATAACTATATTCATATAGTTCCTGGATTTGTCTTGACTGGTAGACTCCCAGGTATTTTATATTGTATACAGTTATTTTAAATGGAATTTCTCTGTCCCTGCCTGCTGGACTTTGACAGTAATATAAAGAAATACTGATGAATTGTGTGGGTTTATTTTATATCCTGCAACTTTGCTAAAGTTGTTAATTATTTTAGCTACTTTTTAAATTGATTCTCTGGTATTCTCCAAGTATACCATCATATTGTCTGCAATGAGTGATAGTTTTGTTTCCTCACTGCCTATTCTAATTCTTTTAATTTCTTTTTCTTCTCTTATTGCTATAACAAGCATTTGTAGCACAGTTAGACATAATAGAGATGATAATGGGAATCCTTGTTTCACCCTTGATCTTATTGGGGAAGTTTCTAGCTTATCTCCATTACCGATAATGTTTGCTGATAGTTTAAAATAAATAATACTTCTCATTTTAAGGAAAGTTCCATTTATTCCTATGTTTTCCAGTGTTTTTAATAGGAACATGTGTTGTATTTTATCAAAAACTTTTTCTGCATCTATTGAGATATTTCATTGTTTTTGTTAACATTATGGTCATTTATGCTTATAGTTTTCCTAATATTGAACTAGCCCTGCATTCCTGTTATAAATCCTACTTGGTCATAGCATATGATCTTTGTGATGCATTTTCTTTAACATTTTTGCATCAATATTCATTAGGAAAATTAGTCTATAGTTATCTTTCTCTTTCTGCTTTTCTCAGTTTAGGTATCAGCACCATATTCATGTCGTAAAAGAAATTTGGTAGGACTCTTTCTTTGTCTATTTTTCTAAATGGTTTACACAGTATTGGAATTAATTGTTCTTTAAAGGTGTAATAGAATTCATTTGTAAATCCATATGGTCCCAAGGATTTTTTCTTAAAGAGCTCATTTGTGGTATGTTCAACTTATTTTTCTAAGATAGGGTTATTTGAGTATTCTATTTCTTCTTCTGCTAATCTAAGCAATTTATATTTTTATAAATATTAATCCATTTCACTTAGATTGTCATATTTATTGGCATATAATTGGACAAAATGGCTCCTAATAATTTTTTCTTCAATGGTGGTGAATTTACCATTTTTATTTTTGATACTGGTAATTTGGTTTTCCTCTTTATTTTATTTTCTTAAATTAATTAATTAATTTTTAGATTTTGACATTCATTTCCACAGAATTTTGAGTTCCAATTTTTCTACCCATTCCTCCCCTCCCCCAACCCAAAATGCCTTGCAATCTGATTATCCCTTCCCTTATTTTATCCTCCCTTCTATCACACCTCACCCTTCCCTTATCCCCATCTTCTCTCTTTTCTTGTAGGGCAAGATAAATTTCTGTACCCCATTACCTGTATTTCTTATTTCCCAGTTATATACAATAATAATTCTCAACATTTGTTTCTCATACTTGGAATTCCAACTTTTCTCTCTACCTGTCCCCACTGAGAAGGCAAACAATTCAACATAGACTATATATGTGTTGTTTTGCAAAAGATTTCCATAATAGTCATGTTGTGTAAGACCAACTATGTTACCCTCCATCCTACCCTGTCCCCCCTTTTTTCTATGCTCTCATTTGAACTTGTGCCTTCCCAAAAGTGTTTACTTCTAGTTACTCTCTTCTCCCATTTGCTCTCCCTTCTATCATCCCCCTCACTCCACTTATCCCCTACTTTCTGTAGTGTAAGATAGATTTTCATACCAAATTTAGTGAGCATGTTATTCTCTCCTTAAGCCATATGTGAAGAGAGTAAGTTTCAATTTTCCCCTCCCACCTCCTCCTTTTTCTCCTTCATTGAACAAGATTTTTCTTATGTCTTTTATGAGTGATAGCCTGCCCTTTTCCATTTCTCCTTTTCTCCTCTCAGTATTTTCCTTTCTCTTACTCCTTAATTTAATTTTTTTTTTATGGATAGCATCTCTCCTGATTCAACCTGTACTCTCTGTCTGTAGGGGTGTATGTGTGTGTGTGTGTGTGTGTGTGTGTGTGTGTGTGTGTGTGTGTGTGTGTGTGTGTGTGTGTGTGTAAGTGTGTGTAATCCCTCCACCTACCCAAATACTGAGAAAAGTCTCAAGAATTACAAATATTCTCTTTCCATGTAGGAATGTAAACAGTTCAGCTTTAGAAAGTCCTTTATGATATCTCTTTCCTGTTTATCTTTTCATGCTTCTCTTGGTTCTTGTGTTTGAAAGTCAAATTTTCTTTTCAGCTCTGATCTTTTCATCAAAAACATTTGAAAGTCCTCTATTTCACTGAATGATCATTTTTCCCCTGAAGTATTATACTCAGTTTTGCTGGGTTTTTTTCTTGGTTTTAATCCCAGTTCCTTTGACTTCTGGAATATTATATTCCATGCCCTTTGATTCCCTTAATGTGGAAGCTGCCAGATTGTATGTTATCCTGATGGTATTTCCACAATACTAGAATTGTTTCTTTCTAGCTACTTGCAATATTTTCTCCTTGACCTGGGAACTCTGAAATTTGGCCATAATATTCCTAGGAGTTTCTCTTTTGAGGTCTCTTTCAGGAGGTGATTCTTTCAATATTTATTTTGCCCTCTGCTTCTAGGATATCAGGGCAGTTTGCCTTGATAATTTCATGAAAGATGATGTCTAGGCTCTTTTTTGATCATGGCTTTCAGGTAGTCCCATGGTTTTTAGATTGTCTCTCCTGGATCTATTTTCCAGGTTAGTTGTTTTTCCAGCGAGATATTTCACATTATCTTCTATTTTTTCAATCTTTTGGTTTTATTTTCTAACTTCTTGATTATCTCATAGTCATTAGCTTCCCTGAACTCCAGTCTCTCTTTTAAAGAACTGTTTTGTTCAGTGAGCTTTTGAACCTTCTTATCCACTTGCCTAATTCTACTTTTTAAAACCTCCTTCTCCTCATTGGATTTTTGGACTTCTTTTTCCAATTGAGTTAAAGGTGTTTTATTAAAGGTGTTTTTTTTTAAGGTGTTATTTTTAACACCTTAAAAACTTTAACTCTTTTTAAAGGTGTTATTTTCCTCAGCATTTTTTTGGTTCTCCTTTAGCAGGCTACTGACTTGCTTTTCAAGCTCTTCTGTGGCCTGAGCCCATTTCATATTCATTTTGGAGGTACTGGAGGCAGAAGCCTTGATTTCCTCTGACAGTATGCTTTGTTCTTTCTCATCTGAAAAGATGGAAGATGACACCTGTTCGCCAAGAAAGTAACCTTATATGGTCTTACTTTTTTTCCCTTTTTTGGGCATTTTCTCAGCCTTGACTTCTGAATCCTTTGTCAAGAGGAGGGTCCTAGTGCTCCTCCTCCTCCCAGTACCATGCTGAAGTCTCAGATTCAGATCAGCTGCTCAATCTCCCAGGGTCTTTAGGAACTCAGGCTGCTTCTGTGGCTGCCTGTCGCCTGCTGCTGTTGCTGCTGCCTCTGCCTCTGCCTGGGACCAGTGCTGGGGGGACCCCATTCCTCTCTTGCCAAGCTGGGAAAGCCCTCCCACATTGACCTTTGTTGCTTTCTTTGTTGCTTGTGGGTTGAGGGATCTGGGACCCTCCATGCTGGGAATTCTGCCTTGGAGATCTGTTCAGGTCCTGTTTCCTCCCAGTGCTGTGCGACCAGGACTGGGCTCTGCTCTGCTCAACCTCCCATGAGATAGACCTTTCCTGTCAGACTTCCAGGTTACCTTTGGCTGAAAGCGTCTTTCACTCTGTTGTTCCGTGACTTCTGCTGCTCTAGAATTTGTTGAGAGTTCTTTTTTTTTTTTTTTTTACAGGTATTTTGTGGGCTATGGGGGAAGCACTAGAGTATACAGGTCTTTCTACTCTGCCATCATTCCTCCACCTCTATTTTTCTTAATCAAATTAACCATGTTTTATCTATTTTATTGTTTTTTTTTTTCATATAAACAGCTCCTAGTTTTACTTTATTAGTTCAGTGGTCTTCTTATGTGTTCAGTTTTCATGTAGCTGCCACATACTGCCGAGAAAAGGTATATTCCTTTTTACTCCCATTCAGTTTTCTCCAGAGGTATATCAAATCTAACTTTTATAAAATTTTGTTCATCTTTTTAGCTTCTTTCTTATTTATTTTTTGGCGAGGTTATCTATTTCTGAGAGGAGAAAATTGAGGTCTCCCATTAATATGTTTTTACTATTTCCTCTTATGACTCATTTAACTTTTCCTTTAAGAGTTTAGATACTATGCCATATATCTATATCTATATCTATATATATCTATATGATTGATATTGCTTCATTGGCAACGGTACCTTTTAGCAAAATGTAGTTTCCTTGATTATTTCTTTTATAGATCTATTTTTGCTTTATCTGATATCACGATTTTTATCCTTTTTTTTTTTTTACATCTGCTGAAGCATAATAAATTCTGCTCAAATCCTTTATCTTGACCTTCTGTGTATCTCTCTGCTTCAGTTGTGTTTCTTGTAAACAGCATATTATGAAATTCTGGTTTTTAATCCACTCCATTTTATGGGTGAGTTCATCCAATTCACATTTATAGTTAAGATTACTACCTATGTATTATCTGCATTCTATGTCCTGTTTATCCTTTTTTCTCCTTTTGCCTTATCTCTTTTCACAAATACGTTGTACTTCTGACCACTACCTCCCCCAATTTACCCGCCTGTCACTATCTGCCTCCCTGTTGTTCCTCTTTCTCCCTTCCTACTTCCCTGTTAGGGAAAGCTAGATTTCTATATCAAACTGAGTGAGTATGTGTGTTATTCCATCTTTGAGTTGATTGCCATGAAAGTAAGGTTCATGAGTTACCTATCACTTTCCTTCCTCCCATCTTCCACTCCACTGTAAAAGCTCTTCCTTGTGTACCTCTTTTATGTAGGGTAATTTAACCTATACTACCTCTTCTTTCCTGTTTCACCTAATGCATTCCTCTTTCTTACCCCTTAATTTTATTTTTTCAAAATCATCCCATTATATACAGTTCATACCCGTGTCTTCTATGTATATACTCTTTCCTACTACTTTAATAATTATAAAGTTCTTAGGAGTTAGAAGTATCATCTTCTTATGTAGAAATGCAAATAGTTTAACCTTATCGAATGTTTTATGATTTCTCTTTTATGTTTACCTTTTAATGTTTCTCTTGAGTTTTGTATTTGAAAGTCATATTTTCAATTTATCTCTGGTCTTTTCATTAGAAATATTTGAAAATTCTCTATTTCATTGAATTTCACTTTTCCCCCTGAAGGATTATACTGTTTTGCTGGGTTGTCATCCTATTTCCTTTGCCATTTGGAATGTCTCATTCCAAGTCCTTTGATTCTTTAATGGAGAAACTGCTAAATCTGATGTTATTCTGACTTTCATGACATTTTAATTGTTTTTTTTTTGTCTGCTTGCTATTTTCTCCTTGATCTGGGAGATTTGGAATTTTGCTATAAAATTCATAGGAATTTTTATTTTGGGATCTCTTTCAGGAGATGATCAGTGGATTCTTCCAATTTTTATTTTACTCTCTGGTTCTAAGGTATCATGGTAGTTTTCTTTGATAATTTAAAAATTTTTTTAAATATATCTGTATACATATATATAATTTATTTTTCAGTTTTTAACATTCACCTCCACAAGAATTTGAATTCCAGATTTTTGTCCCCATCTTTCCCCAGTCTATCCTCCCTTCTATCACCCTTACTTCTTCCATGTCCCTCCCTTCTATTTTCCTGTAGGGCAAAATAGGTTTCTGTACCCCATTGCCTGTACATCTTATTTTCCCGTTGCATACAAAACCAATTTTTAACATTCATTTTTAAAGCTTTGGGTTCTATATTCTCTCACTTCCTCTCTCCTCACCCACCCTCATTGAGAAAGTAAGCAATTCAATATAGGTCATACATGTGTCTCCATGCAAAACACTTCCATAATAACAGTTATAGTGCAAAAGACTAATCTCATTTCCCTCTGTGCTGTCCTGCCCTCCATTTATTCCATTTTCTCCCCTGACATGTCACCTCGCAATAGTGTTTGCCTCTGATTATCCCTTTCCCCAGTTTGCTGTCCCTTCTATTATCTTTCTTCTCCTATCCCTGTCCCTTTGCCTTCCTGCAGGGAAAATAGATTTCCATACTCAATTTGAGTGTGTTATTCCCTCCTTAAGACAAATCCCATCACTTATTCGCTTTTATCTCCCTCCTCTTCCCTTCCATTGTAAAAACTCCATCTTGCCTCTTTTATGTGAGATGATTTGCTAGATTTTATCTCCCCCTTTCTCTTACTCCTAGTACATTCCACTCAACAGTAAATTTTATTTTTTAGGTATTCTTTCTTCATATTCATCTCACTCTGTGCCCTCTGCCTATACATACACATGCACAAATATATATGTATAAGTATATATACACAGTATATATATGTATATATATACATATATACTTTACATATATATATTCCCTCTAACTACCCTAATACTGAAAAAACTTATGAGTTATAGATATCATCTTTCCATGTAAACAGTTCAACTTTAATGATTTCTTTATGGCTTCTCTTTCCTGTTCACCTTTTCATGTTTCTTTTGATTCTTGTATTTGAAAGTCAGATTTTCTATTCAGCTCTAGTCTTTTCAGCAAGAATGCTTGGAATTCCTCTACTTCATTGAAATTCTATTTTTTCCCCTGAAGTATTATACTCAGTTTTTCTGGGTAAGTGATTCTTGGTTTTAATTCTAACTCCTTTGACCTTTGGAATATCATATTCCAAACCCTTATATCCTGATTGCATTTCCACAATACTTGAATTGTTTCTTTCTGGCTGCTTGTAATATTTTCTCCTTGACCTGGGCACTTTGGAACTTGGCTACAATATTCCTAGGAGTTTTCTTTTTTGAGTTTCTTTTAGGAGGTGGTCAGTGGATTCTTTCAATTTCTATTTTACCCTCTTGGTCTAGAATATCAGGGAAGTTTTCCTTGATAATTTC
>CM053770.1:477673192-477702761 GCA_028658325.1 Potorous gilbertii
GGAATGTGGAGGAAAAGGGATGGGGGGGGTGGGCATGGTAGAAGGGAGGACAGATTGGGAGAGAGGGTAGCTGAAAGCAAGCACGTTTGAAAAGGCACCGGGTTAAAGGAGAAAATAGAATTAAGGCGGGGGGGGAAGGATAGGATGGAGCTAAATGTGGTTAGTCTTTTACAACATGACTATTATGGAAGTGTTTTGCATAGCTACACATGTATAGCCTATATTGAATTGCTTGCCTTCTCAATGAGGGTGGGTGGGAGGGGAGAGAATTTGGAACTCAAAATTTTGAAAATGAATGTTAAAAAGTGTTTTTACATGCAACTGGAAAATAAGATGTACAATTAGTGGGGGTATAGAAGTTTATCTTGCCCTACAAGAAAGTGAGGGGGAGGGGAAAGAGAGAGAGAGTTGGGGTAATAGAGGGGAGGGCAGACTAGGGGAAATGGTTATCAGAATGCAAGCCATCTTGAGTTGGGGGGTGGGGAGGGATGAGAAGAAAATTTGGAACTAAAATCTTATGTTAATATTGACTAAAATAAATTAATACAAAAGCCCAAATAAAATTAATCTATTGCTTATATTTTATTTTTATAATTTTTAATTGATAGGTTGAAAAAATGAAGGCAATAGCAGATAAAGCTGTTAAACTACAAAAAGAAATTGATGTAAGATGTCAGCATAAAATTACTGAAATGGTAGCACTTATGGAAAAACATAAGGTAATTTAAAATTTTTATTTAGATTTTAAATTCTTTGGATATTCTTATTTAAAATAGTGACATTAAGAAGATTTTGAATGCCGTAAGAGAAAAATATATTCATGCAACAATTATCTTTTTAATATAATATTTTAGCAGTAATTTAATTTAGTTACTTAAAAAAATTACAGCCATTCTGTAATAGTCATTAAGGTTTTCTTTAGATTTAACTTGCCCATTCATAGTTAAGAAATTACTCTGATATGCAACAATATATGAATACTATTCTGATTCTAAATAACATCTTTTAATTATTGAAGTTCTGTGCTACACATATAAGAGAATTATTTGTTCTTACCTTTTTGTTCAGTTTCAATATGATTTAGCTGTAACTTATTCTTTAGCATATCATGGATTGGCAATATGGAAATTATAAAAACTGGAAGTCAGTGAGTTATATTATCTAAAGACATATATCTATACACACACACACACACACACACACACACACACACACACACACATATATATATGAGATTTTTAAACATGTTCTACAAATGTTACCTTTCATTTATGGTATAAAGTTTACTCAGTAAAATGTGTTAGGTTTTGCTATTTTTTCCGAACATATATGACTTTTATGTTTTATATAGGATCAATATGATAAAACAGTTGAAGAGAGAGATACAGAATTAGGACTATATAAGAGCAAAGAGCAAGAGCAGTTATTGAAGAAAACAGCTTTGGTGAGTTCTATAACAAATAGGATAAAGATTGTGTTTAATACCAATAGTTGCTTATAAAGGGAAAAATTCTATAAAATTATTCAATAAAATTATTTTTTTAGTCTACATGGTTCTCTAAACATGGCTTCATATAGCCATGAACTCCTATAAAACATCTTTTTTTGCTGCCTGTTTCCATTTATTTATTTACTTATTTTTTTATTTGTTTATTTATTTATTCATTATTAAATTGACTAGTAAGTGTTAAGTGGTTTATTTTAAGGTAGTAAAGCTACAGGGTACAAGAAATGAAGAGTGCCATAGTGGATAAACAGATGGCTTCCGAGTCAGGAAGATATGAATTCTAGTCTTGCCTCTGAGACTTACTGGCCTCATAATAGTGGGCTCAGACAGCTCACTAAGACTGCAGACCAATTTAAATTGCAGATCAGTTTAAGATCTGAATTGACAAAAGTTGCTTCTTCAGTGGAAGTTCCCCATAATGATAAAGGGTCTAAGAAAAATATCCATATAACTTTTTAAGGAATGGAAATAGATTCTTAAAGTTCTATTCTCCCATCAGCTCTTTGACAGGAAATTACAAGAGCAGTTATGAACCTATGCTGATTTAGTCTTCTACAAAATACAAGCTCAACTAGGCCAGCCTGTACTGCTGCTCAGTATTGCTTTCATTTATATCACATGAGATCCTTCTAAAATTGCCCCCCAGCAGCTTTTGTAGACCTTGTCCTCTGGGTAAACATCCCATCTTCCCTTAACTGATGGATCATCTTATAGTTTTTACATTAGACCCTTCATACTACAATACTTTTTGGTAGGCTCTCTCTTTCATCTCAGATCTTATCTCTTTCTGCCTCCTTTAGAATTTGCTTATTTTTCTCTGTTGGCTCTTATTTTTATGTCCACAAATTTTCTTTTCTATAACCCTCCTTCCTACCCCTCCATCCACTACCTTTTTTTTTGCTCCCTTTATATTTACTTCCAACACCTAGTAAAAATGGTTGTATTCTGCTTGTATTTCCTCAGTACTCAGTTGTTAACTCCTTGAGATGTGTTTTCAGTCAATCAATATGTCAGCAGCTGTTTATGAAGTAAATACTATGTGCTAGTTACTGTGATAGACTGGAAGATACAAAAACAAAAAAGAAATAGTCTTTCAAATTATAACATCAAAACTTTTATTGTTTACTTTCTTTAGAGAAATTCCAGAGAGAGAGAGAACAGAGACAAAACATAGAAAATAAAATAGTTGGAATCGAATGATAGAAGGATAGCACTTAAGAGACATTTAGATATCAGAAAAGATAAGTGGAATAAAATGAAACAGAGTAGAAGTATTTGGTCAAGATCAGGATGAGAGTAGCAAATGATTGGGGGGCAGATTAAAGAGGGTAAGCAAGAAAATTGGGATAGCAACAGAAAATATAAATAGCATAGATTAATGGAAAAAAAGAAAAGCAAAGCAAATAATGCCATGGGAAGGTTTCTGTGCCAAAGAAGCCACGGGGAATTATTACTAATAGCTTCAAGCTGTTTTTCTTATAGATTTTTGCAAAAAATATTTCTCTATAGAGATTTCAGAATTACGGTTAATAAGTAGCCTAATTATGTAGAAGAATTTAAAGTTTATATTTTATAGGTGAACTTGTTTCTATGTGAATTGGAAATTTATTTGTTTATATTATATATAGTTATACATACATATTATATATATATATAAATATATTTATATTTTGGTTATATTGAGATTGTTTAACATTATGTTGAAGTATTATCTATCTTCCTCTCTATTTTCTTCAGGAAATTGAGGTATCTAGCCTCAAAAGTAAGCTTTCATCTATTGAGACTCAGCTTAAAATAGAAATCGAGGAGAAAGTAAGTTTATGTTATTATATAAGGAGAATTCTCGGATTAATCTTAAGATCTTTGTATTTTACTGTAACTTATTATTATTTTTGACTCATTCTTCTTATCTAATCTTATAATAAAGAATAACATGATTGTCAAGGGCCAGAAGGTCAGAGGATATAGGACATTAGCTTCAGGATCATTACACATGAAAAGGAGACTACAAGTTCTCCATTGTGTTATATTTGCATATGTACACATGAGTGTACATATGCATCTGCATGCTTCTAGTTGTGAATGTGTTTCAGAAATAATGTACAGGATAATGATTATGTAATAGAATGGAGATAAACTAAACTCCTCCCTTAATACAATGGAGAGGATGACCCTTGTGGCTTTATTCTGAGGTCTTTTACTCCTTGTAAGTTCCCCAAATCAAACAAGACTTTAGATATGACATATATAATATTATCTGATTTAATTTTGATGAATTAAACCATAAATGGATGGTTTACCTAACATGATGGTAGAAAATTCAGTCAATCAAGTGAATTTGCACTAGGTCTTATATGTTGTAAAATCTTTTGATCTATGATAGCAGTGTGCTAGTAAATGTTTTAACAACCATCTCTTTAGGGGAAAAATTATGCTAGACAGAGTTTTAAGTTTCATCTATGTTATTAATGAGCATTTTCTCCATTATTTTCTTAAGTCTAGACAATTAACAAAGCAATAAATAAATCAAACTCTGGCTAAGGTGTAAATGTTCACACTGATAATATAACATTAGATTTTCTCTTGTGGCTCCAGTACACTCTAATCCTGTCTATGGCTTCTATGGGTAGAGACTCACCCTCATATGAGGGTGAGTCTCTACCCATAGAAGCCTAAAAATAACATTATATTCAGTGTACAGTTTTGATAATAAACGTGAATAATAACTATTTTATATGTTGGTTATTTTTATCTCATGGCTGAAATCAGGAGCATAAGTGTTATTAGGACAGTTTGGCAAAGTTGTCAACATAAAAAATAAGTATAGTGCTGCCCAGATTAAAAGCAGTGCCTATCATTTGGCTGGATTATTTTCCATATTTTGCACTACTTCTATTGAGATGTAACTTTTTGAAAAGAAATATCTGTTGAGAGTCAGTGGTGTGTGGGGCTATTTTATTACTTGAATAGAAAGAAACAAATTTTGCCTTTCATTGTATTATAAGCTTCTAGAAGTTAACGAATAACTCTTCTAATGTAATATGCATATTATGGTGTTTGATAAATGCTATCTGATTATGGCAGTAACAATAGAAGTATTTAAATTGAAAAGTTGCAAATAAAATCCTTATTATGAATATTTTAATAGGAAAAACTTTTAAGAGAGGCAAAAGAGAATATGCCCTTGGTCAAGGAGAAACAGGACAAGGTAAAATTCTTTTTTTGTAATTGTTTTCATAGCAAATCTGTCTTCTGAGGGCTATGTTTGCACAAAGACCTAGAAATTTTAGATAATACAAACTATCTATTTTTGCTAAATCATGTTTATTTTTTCAAAATTTTGAGTTTGAAATTCTCTCCCTCACTTAAACCATTAATAAGGCAAGCAATATGATAACCATTATGCATGTGAAATCATATAAAACACTTTTTAAAATTTAATTTTCATTCCTTGAGGTAACAAATATATATTTTCTCTCTTTCCAATCTCCCCATATTAAAAAAAAAAAGAAAAGGAAAAAGCACATAACTCATTACAAAAATGCATGGTCAAACAAAATTCATTCCTACATTGACTATGTCTAAAATATATCTCATTTGACACCCTGAGTCTGATATCTTTTTTGGGAGGTGGGTATTATGCTTCCTCAGTTTTATGGAATCTTGATGGAGCATTGTAAAGATCAGAATTCTTAATAAGTTTAAAGTTGTTCATCTTTACAAAATTGGTGTTGTATAAATCATTCTGTTGGTTCTACTCATTGTATTCTGCATAAGTGCAGGTAAGTCTTTCTACCTTTCTCTGAAATTGTCTAATTTCATCATTTATCCAATACAGTAGTATCCCATTACATTCATAAGTCATAATTTACTTAACTATTACCCAAATGATGGCACTCCCTTACTTTCCAGATTTTTTTTGTCATTATAAAAGTCATTTTTATAAATATTTTTGTACAGATGGGTCCTCTTCTTCCTTTGATTTCTTTGGGTGAAGAAGATGGTGGTGTAGACCGTATAGTGATATTGATAGAGTTCTAAAGTCTTCCAAAGTTATTATTTTGTGATGTTTTCATTGTATAAATTGTTTTCTTAGTTCTACTTACTCCATTCTTCATCAGTTCATAGAGGTCTTCCCATTTCCTGTGATAATTGTCCATTTCATCATTCTTATGGTACAATCATATTCCATTACATCATATATCATAATTTATTTATTCATTCCCCAGTAGGAGGGTGCATTCCCTTAATGTCCAGTTTTTGGCTACCATACAAAGATATTATAAAAATTTTTGTATTTACATGTTCTTTTCCTCTTTTTCTGATTTCTTTTGGTAATAGAGCTAGTAGTGGTATAGCTGAGACAATTATGTTCAGATTAGTAACTTTTTGGGTATAGTTCATTTCCAGAATATTCAGACCATTTGTAGCTCTACTTATAATGCAATTTAGTTTACATGTTTTCCCATAGTCCCTACAACATTTTGTCATTTTTTTCCATTTTATTTTTGCCAATCTGATGGTGTGAGATGGACCATCAGAACTGTTTTAACTTGCATTCCTCTAACTTGTGATTTGAGAATTTTTTTCAGATATCTATTTATAGCTTGGATTTCTTCCTTTGAAAACTGCTTCCTAACATCCTTTGACCATTTGTCTGTTAGGGAATGGTTCTTAGAAAGACAATAAGCTTCAGAGAAACTGCTGGCTTGGCGTTAGTAGAAAGTATTTCCTTATCTGGGAGTTCCCTTTACTAATGAAATCGCAGGTCCAGTACCTATTTCTTCTATTTTATACTTTTTTGCCTTTTGTAACATTTCTACCGGTACACAGAGGTGCAGTGGATAGAGCACCAGTGCAGGAGTCAGGAGGACCTGAGTTCAAATCTCACCTCAGACACTTGACACTCAATAGCTGTGTGATCTTGGGCAAGTCACTTAACCCCAATTGCTTCATCCTGGGTCATCTACAGTCATCCTGATGAATATGTGATCACTGGATTCAGAGGGCTCTGGAGGAGAAGTGAGGCTGGTGACCTGCACAGCCCTCCCTCACTCAAAATAAACAAAGTCAAGTGCAAATCATGTCATTATTTCTCTAATGGCATGATCTTCTTTGGCATCGAAGGGTGAACACACACTAGTCTAGTACACAGATAAAACACTGAAATTTCATTTTATTTGAAATTAACATAAACACTTTAAACAAGGGCAAAAAATAATAATTATTATTATCACATGATTTTAATGTATCTTATAATTTAAATGACAAATATTGTGATATAACTGGCATATGGTCTATATAAAGAAATATTATGACAATTGACCAATTCCTACTGATGAATAAGCTCCTTTTCATATCTAAGTCCACCTACAAACCCACCTTCCGTTTATATTACAGCAAAGTTAGCTCAAGAACTATTTTTATCCAAGTTTCAGAAAATTGGACTTTTTGTTTCCATGACTGTTTTTTCAGATTATTCTGATTAAAATTTAATTGAATGCATTAGTCTTGGTCATACAGAGTAATACCATCAGGACAACCAGGGCTTCTGAGCCATTAATATTTTTAAAGTGAGTGAGATAGTTTTATTATAGTTCAAATTCTGACATTAAAACTTCTGTAATATATTTTATCTACATCTATATCTACACACATACACACACACACACACACACACACACAGGTGGCTAGTTTTAGTACACTCACCATTCCAAATAATACTGTATTGGCCCCAAATACAAGATAAGAGTAATTAAAGAAAATTAAAATGCTAAAATAAGATAGTGGTATTCCTGAGACAAAGAATATGCAAAGTTTAGTATTTGGAGGGCATAGTTCTAAACTGCTTTCCTGAAAGACTGGACCATTTGACAGTTTTTCCAATAGTACATAAAAAGTACCTGTTTTCCTATTACCTTTCTAACATTTTTTCTTTTTTTGTCATCTTTACCAATCTGATAGTTGTTAGATGGAATCTCAGAGTTGTTTTAATTTGCATTTCCTTAATTATGTATGATTTGGAGCATTTTTATGTGACTGTTGACAACTTGTATTTTTTCCTTTGAATACTGTTTGTTTACATAACCTTTGACCATTTAATTGGAAAATGACTCATTCTTATAAATGGATAAAATAAAACCAGTTTCTTATGTATCTTGGAAATGAAACTTATCAGCGAAAATTGTTGTGAATATTTTTTCAAGTTACCTGCTTTCCTTCTAATTTTAGTTGCATTGTTTTTGTTTGTGCAAAACCCTTTAAATTTTGTGTAATCAAAATTGACTATTTTAGGTTTTGTGATCCCTTTTATACCTAATCTGGTTATGAACAGTTTGCCTGTGCATAGATCAGAAAGATATTTTCTTCCTTGCTTCTCTAAGTTATTTAACATGTTACCGTTTATATATTAATAATAGATCAATTTGGAACTTATCTTAGCATATAGTGTGAGATGTTGGACTATAGTTTCTGTCAAACTGCTCTCTAGTTTTCCTAGTAGGATTTTATCAAATAGTGTGTTCATATCCAAGTAGATGAAGTCTTTTGATTTAGCAAACATTAGACTAACAAACTTAAGGGGATGGGAGGAAATTTGAATATTTTAATGCAACTTCATTTCCTAAATTGATTGACATTTTAAAGTCATTGTTTTCACTTGGGACCTAGATAAATGAGGAGCTTTATATCTGTTAGTTATTGTTAAGGAACATAATTATATTGAATTTATGCAAGTTGTATTCAAATGCATGTGACCTGTTTTCTGAGCTTGAATTTTCTAAATCTCTCACAGACAGTTTTCAGCAGTCTCCTAGACCTAAGTTCTTGTTTGTTTCACCTTCATTCATCTGCCAAATTTATGCTTTAAATTCTTAAAGCATAGGCCTAATGCAAAGACTTAAAAAATTCCCAATGGACTTTTGAGGCAAAATGTCTTCCACATCCGGAGAAAGAACTATGTAATTGGATTGCAGAATGAAATAGACCATTTTCTTTTGTATTATGTTTTGTTTTGTTTTATGATTTCTCCCATTCATTTTAATTCTTCTGTGTAACATGACTAAGGTGGAAATGTATTTAATAGGAATGTATGTGCAGAACCAATGTAAAATTATATGCTCTCTCGGGGGGAATGAGGGGATGGGAGGGGAAAAAAAGTCTAAGATATATGGAAGTGATTGTAGAACACTGAAAACAAAATAATTTTTAAAAGCATAGGCCTAAACCATGTCTCTTTCCTGCTCAATAAACTCCTGTTACTCTTTTATTTTGTTAATGTACCTATTGGGTCTAATATAAATTCCTTGACATTTAAAGCTCTTATCATTTGGCTTCAACATATTTTTCCAGCTTTATTTTACAACACTCTTCTGCACATACTATTTGTTGGTCCAGCCAAACTCTCTGCTCTTACTCCATCCTTGTGTCTTTGTACAGGCTGTTCTCTATTCCTCAGTGCAACTTTTCTTTAAAGTTTAGCTTAAATACTACCTCCTGCATTTGATATTTCCTTATCCCTCTATCTACTAGTGCCTTCCAAACAACAACTTATTATATGTATACATAGTGCCCAACTTAATAAAATGTAAACTCCTTGAGGGCAGAGACTTTCACTTTTGTTTTTGTAACCCCAGTGCTTAGTACAGTGTCTGGGACATAATAGACATTTGATAAATGGTTATTGATTGATTGAGGCTGTATCTAACAAACTTGTTAATAAAAAATGTTAAGAAGAGTTATATATAATTTTTGGTTGAACGAATTAGTTGTATGAAGGCAAAATCATAAATATTAATGACTCAGAAACCCTGGTTGTCCTGATGGCACTACTGTGTGTGACCAAGACTAATGCATTCAATTAAATTTTAATTAGAATAATTTGAAAAAACAATTTTGAGAACAAAAAGTCCAATTTTTGAAACTTGGATAAAAATAATTCTTGAACTGACTTTGCTGTAATAGAAATGGAAGGTGGAGCTAGTTGTGGGTTTATAAGTGGACTTAGATATGAAAAAGAGCTTGTTCATCAGTATGATTTTGTCAGTTGTCATAATATTTCTTTATATAGACCATAAGCCAGTTATACCACAATATTTGTCCTTTAAATTATAAGATACATTAAAATCATGTGATAATAGTTATTGTTATTATTTTTTGCCCTTGTTTAAAGTGCTCATGTTAATTTCAAATAAAGTAAAATTTCAGTATTTTTTCTGTATACTGGTAAAAATTTTGCAAATGGCAAGAAAATGTAAAATAGAGGAAATAGGTACTAGACTTGTGATTTCATTAGTAAAGGGAACTCCCAGATAAGGAATGCCTTCTAGTAATGCCAAGCCAGCAGTCTCTCTGAAACTTATTGTCTTTCTAAGAGCCATTCCCAATAGATAAATGGTCAAAGGATGTTAGCAAGCAGTTTTCAAAGGAAAAAATCCAAGCTATAAATAGACATCTAAAAAAATTATCAAATCGTCACAAATTAGAGAAATGCAAGTTAAAACAACTCTGATACTCCATCTCACACTCATCAGATTGGCAAAAATAAAATGGAAAAAATGACAAATGTTATAAGGACCGTGGGAAAACATGTGAACTAAATTGCACTTATAAGTAAAGCTGCAGATTGTCTAGATATTCTGGAAATGAACTAGGCCCCCAAAATAAGACTTGCCTTCTACTATTTCATGAATTGTGAACATATGGAGGATTCCATGGTAAACAAGCAGGTAACTCCTTCTGACATAAGTGACACCTCAGTAATAGATACTGTTTCTTCCTTTGTCAACTGCTATTACATACCTTTTATAAATGATGACTCTCAAAAAGTACAAGGAACAATACCATTAAGGAAAAATCAGGTAGATGGACTAAATAGGTATGATGAAATCCCCTTAAGGCCTCTGTTGTTGTTATAATACTGTAAAGTTTTTTGTCTTGTTTTTGAAGTAAAGTTTTGGAATGGATTTCAAGTTCTGAGATTCAGGTTCAAATCATTTAGTAGATGTGTGACATTAAATAAATCATTCAACCTGTTTGAAATGCATTTACAAGTTGAGAAGAATACTATATTGTACACTTGACCCTCATTATCCTCCATAAGTATATCAACTCCATGTTTAAGAATTCTGAAGTTCCACTATCTGACCATAGTCTATTTGCTTTCCACTTCTCTTGCTTTTACCCAATGGACCTCACTCTTCTTCCATACTGTGATGTCCAGTCTTCAAGCCATTAGCCCTGCACTAACTACTCTCCTTTTTTCTTCATCTTGATCTGTTGGTGATCCAGTTTAACTTTGCACTCTCCTCTTGAGTTCTTGCCCCGTCTTGTATATATCTAATTGTTCCCTGCCAAGATCAGTCTTAGATGACTCCCAACATCCGCCACCTTTGGTCCTGTTTATGTGCTACTGAGCAGAGGTGGAGAAAATCATGAAATCATTCTGAGTCCACTACAAATTTATGTTATGCAACCTCAACTGAGGCCTCACTGGTGCTAGGCAATCTTACATTTCCCTTACCTACTCTCTGCAGTGGTTCTTCCAAACCTTTTTATCCCTTCTCAAATCTCCCATAGCTTCTCTTTCCCTTACTTTCAGCTGAGAACCTCAATTCATATTTTACAGAAAAAAATGAAGCAATTTGCTGTGAATACCCTCTTTTCCCTTTTTTCCTTATCTTATACCACTCAGATGCCTTCTCTATTATCATCTCCTTCATCATTGTCTCACATGAGGAAGTGACCTTGCTCCTTACCAAGGTTAACTTCTCTACCTGCTCAAGTAACCCCGTGCTATCCTGTCAACTCCACTCCCTCAAGCTACTATCCTGTCTCTCTCTCCTATCTTTTATTGCCAAGCTCCTAGAAAATGCTGTTAATGTTAGCCTCTCTTAGCTCATTTCTTAGTCCTTTGGTCCTTTGAAATTTGACTTCATCATTTAACCACTTTCTTCAAAATTACCAGTGATTTCTTAATCACAAATCTAAGGGCCTTTCCTCAACCCTCATCCATCTTGACCTGACTATAGTGTTTGACCATGTTGGCCACCCACTCTCTCGTTCAGGATAATCTCTTTGGACTTCTATCTTTTGGTCCTTATTTTTGTCCATGTGGCCATTCCTTGGTCTCTTTTCGTGAATCAATATGCATATCTCAGTCTCTGTGTATAGTTGTACCAAAGGCTCTGTCTTGCGTTCTGTCTCTTTTCTCCCTTAAGGTCTGAATTCAAATCTGACTTCAGACACTTAGTAACTGTGTGGTCCTAGGTAGGTTACTTAAAAAAAAAAAATCTCTGTCTGCCTCAGTTTCCTTTTTTGTAAAATGGGAAGAACAATAATACTACCTACTCCACAGGGTTGTAGTGAAGATAAAATTATACAGTGTCTGTGAAGCACTTTGAAAACTTTAAGTACTATATAAATGCCAGCTGTGATTATTATCAATCACCTCATAATTCTCCATAGGTTTAACAGGCATTGGTATATGACTTCCAAATGTATATATCTAGTCGTAGTATCCTTCCTGAGCTCTAGTCCCACATCACCAGCTGTTTATTGGAATTTTCCACTGCATGTCCAATAAATATTTCAAATCCAACATGTCCAAAACAGAACTCATTATTTTTTACCCAAAACTCTAGCTTCTCTGTTTTTGTCAAGGTCACAGTAGTCACACAGGGTCTCAACCTTGGAGTCAACTTTGACTCTTTAGTCTAACATTTAGCCTCACATCTAATTAATTAGCAAGTCTTCTAAATTCTTTCAGCAATATTGATCTTTTTTTTCAAGTCATACAACCACCACCTAGTTTGGGCCTATATAACACCTCTTATTTAGACGATTATAATAGTGTCCCAGTTTGTTTCCCTACCTGTTTCTCCCCTCCCCAATCCAATCTATCCTTCACCAAAGCATAGGCCTGATCATGTAACCACTCATCCTTTTCAGTAAACTGGTGGTTGCTTGATAATTGTAGGATCAAATACAAACCCCTTTGTTTTGCATTTAAAGCTCTTTATGACTGGACTATCTTCCTGTATTTTGTGTCTTCTTATGTATTACTCTTCTCTATGTGCTCTACAATCCTCACATGTAAGGAGCATCTATCTCCATGCCTTTCCACTGGCCATCTCCTATGCCTCCTCCAAGAAATTGCTCCTCCTCATCTCCACTTGATCACTTATCTTTATTCTCTCCTGGTCTACTGGCTTATTCCTGATTGCTTACAAACATGGCCAGATTTCCCTCATCCTCAAAAAAAATCCTCACCTAATTCTTCCATCCCTATTGACTACCATCCTATATCTCTTGTGTCCTTTGTGTTTAAACTCCTTGGTAAGGCTGTTTATAATAGATATCTCTATTTTCTGTCTTCAAAGCTCTTTTAACCCCTTACAATCTAGCTTCTAACTGCATCATTCCACTGAAACTCTCCAAAGCTATCCTTGATCTCATAACTGTGAAATCCAGTGGCCTTTTCTCAATCCTTCTTCTCCTTGACCTCTCTGCACCCTTTGAAACTGTTGCTCACTTTCTCCTTGATACTCTCTTCTATGTTTTTGGAATACCACTCTTCTGGTTCTTCACATATCTATCTGACCATTACTTCTCATTCTCCTTTGCTATAAATCCTCTTCTAGGTCATGCCCTCTAAATGTAGGTGTTCCAAAGGTTCTGTTCTGGACCCTCTTCTCTCTTTACGCTACTTCACTTGATCATCTCATCACCTACCATAGATTTGATTACCATCTGTATGATGCTGATTCTCAAGTCTAACTATTCTACCTCAACCACTCTGCTAACTTCTATTCTCCTGTAATACTTTCTCTGTTCTTTTTCTTTTGCCCCTTTTACTTTGTGTTATACTTGTCTATGTGTATGTGTATCCCACCACGAGTCTGTAAACTCCTTATGGACAGTGACCATTTTTTTGGCTTCATATTCATAGTGGCTATGTGCCACTGTTCCTTGCACATAGAATTTGCTCAATTACCTAATCACAATCAAATTTTCTGATTTTTATATAACATTATTTGCAGCCATTTCTTTTCTATTCTCCCCATTTTGTTTTTCCTCCACAGAGCTTTTTGCTGCCCAACTATCTACAACCTTCAAATTATCAGGGTTATTTCTTTGCTCTCTTGGCTGGTCATGAAATTTATCCTGGTTTGTAAGCAAAATGAATGTACCTTAGATTATAGGTATTCGTAATATGGCTCCATCCTCTCTTTACAGTCTCCTTATCTTTTGCTCCCCTCAAGGTTGAATGTTATTTGCTTATAATTTAAAAGCCAATAATAGAACACAAGCTAGAATGCAGACCTCCTGAGTGCCAACTCAATTTTTAAAAAATAATTACATCTTTTTTATTTAAGTAAATGCATCTATGAAATTTTAGTGATTTTTAAATGTTTTTGTTATCCAATGTAGAAAACACAAACATCTATTTTGGCAACTCCTGAAACCAGCAAATGGAAATTTGATTCTAAAATAGATGCTTCAAAAAGGGCATCATTAAATTTCATATCAGTTGATCGTGTCCAATCAAAAGACAAAGAAGAATCTTTTGGGACCCCTACCAAAAAACTCTTATCTACACCATCATTAAAGGTTAGTTGCTTATTTTTTCAAAAATATAATTTTATAGTATGTTTGATACTTTAAAAAATCCTGTGGTGTTGCTAAGATTGATATCTATGTAATATCTCTATTATTTTTCAGAAAGATATTTTAAAATTATCATTTTGATTCCTCGTTCCTATTACTTGCTTGTTCTCATGTATTAGACAAATCATTTAATATCTGTATCAATTTACATATAATGTTATTCATCAAATTGATGACAATTAGTAAACTATATTTCTTAGTTTCAGATTCAATTTGTTTACATTAACCTGAATATAAAATAACTCTGCTATTAAGGTAACATGTTTTAAGAAAAAATTTAAATAACTAAAATGCATTTTGTTGTGTGAAATGTTAGCTAATACTAATTATGGTGACTTACATCATCAATATAAATAGACAAAATATGCTTATTTACAAAACATATGACTTGGAGTAGTAAAATGGGCATTCAGTTCCTTGTTCCCTTCTCCCTTTAAACCAGAGATACTTAGAATTCATTTTCTAAATGATAGTGCTTTACGTTTATAGAGCCCCAAACACTTTACATGCAGTATCTCATATGGTTCTCATCAGTCTAAATAAGTATTCTTCTCATCTTGTAAATGCATTTCAAACAGGTTGAAGGCTTTATTTAATGTCATACATCTACTGAATGATAGAGCTGAGATTTGAACCTGACTCTCAGAACTTGAAATCCATTCAAATACTCTTTTCACATTACTTTTCTTCAAAAAAACGCCCAAAACAAAACCCTTTACAGTATTAAAACAACATCAGAGACTTAAGGGGATTTCGTCACACCTGTTTAGTCTACCTACATGATTTTTCCTTTATGG
This sequence comes from Potorous gilbertii, assembly GCA_028658325.1. Lineage (NCBI taxonomy): Eukaryota > Metazoa > Chordata > Mammalia > Diprotodontia > Potoroidae > Potorous > Potorous gilbertii. The sequence goes on from CM053770.1 coordinate 477,688,163, forward strand.
CATTATTCCTTGGACTTTTTGAGAGCTACCATTTATAAAAGGTATGTAATAGCAGTTGACAAAGGAAGAAGCAGTCTTTATTACTGAGGTGTCATTTGTGTCAGAAGGAGTTAGCTGCTTGTCTACCATGTAATCCTCCATATGCTCACGATTCTTGCAGTGGTAGAAGGCAAGTCTTACTTTACCATTTTAATTTTCTTTAATTACTCTTATCTTGTATTTCAAGCCAGTATGGTATTATTTAGGAATGATGAGTGTATTAAAACAAGCTACTTTTATATGTATAACATCTCATAGTTTTAATGTCAGAAATTTAACTGTAATAAAACTGTCTCATTCACTTTAAACTTTTTTGAATTATTAAGTTTACTGCTATATATATATTATTATTACATAATAAACCACTGTAGAACTCTCCCCATTCTCCCCATACGCACACACATTTCTCAACTCACTGGCAAGTTAGGTTCCCAGAGGGAATTTCATGTTAGTTCTCCCCTTAGAGTCCTAAGAATAATCCTGAGGGATTGTGTTTCTCTAATTTTGTTGCTTAAATGCTTCAGTGTGGTATGTTCCTCATTAATTATCAGCCAGAATTAATTAATTTTTAGAAAATGACATTTACTAAAGTAGTATAGTAAAATTGGTTGGCACAAGACATTATCCCCCAAAAAGCCTCCCAAAAAAAGCATACCCTCTCACAAGTAACCCCAAAGGTCATGGGAAGATTAAGCTTAAATTTAGTGCAATGATGGTGAAGCACACATGTCATGAGGCAACTCATGATGTCAAAGCATAAATTAATAATTCCTAATTACTGGAAGTACTTTCTTGATTCCAAAGTTATCTTTTTTTCCCCCCTCATTCAGGGGATCACAGGCTTTGAAGCTGCTTTGTCCCTTGGATAGTTTTTTTTCAGCATTTTTATGTTTCTATGTCCTTGGTATATCTCTAATTTAGGGCTGATTGTGTTGCCTTCTTTTAGTCCCTTCTCTCTGATGATGTAGTTAGTGGCAAGGAGATCATTTCTGGGATAGACCCCTCTGGATTGAATTCACTGATAGACTGACTATTTTATGAGTAGGTTCAGTGAGTGCAGTTGATCCTGTCAGCTAGTTACATCATTTTATTTTTTTTGACTTAAAGATATCACAGGGACCAAACTATCTGATTACACATTTAAAACTTCATCAAGTTGATTGATTGGATTAAAGGAGGAATCTCCCCTTTATACTGTGATAAACCAGTGCTAATCTTTTCTTGACAGTAATTCAAGTTTTTATACTTTTCAGATCACTAGGGATACATTTTGTAATGTATTATTATTCTTTGCCTAATCTATTTTTCTGGGTATGTTGGTTGATTGGTTGATTGTTGTCCTTTGTTCTTGAAGACAACCAAAATGACATCACTGTGCTAGAGTCAAGTTTCAGTGTATCTGACTGTGACTGATCAGACCAGTATGAAGTCAGAATGCTATACCACAGTTGGGTCACAAATAGTTCATGTGAACATTTGAAGTGGTTTCTCTAAATTTGTGCATCCTGCATTTCCTTTGAGTTCTTTCAATTCTGCACTGCTCACAGAGCACAGCACCTTCTCTGATGTGGGTGTGCCATGCTGAGCATTCCTATGCCAGTGTCTCATTGTGAATTCACACAATCAATTCAAAAATTCTTAAAAGAGACCTTGAGAGTGTCTTCAGACTTCTGACCACCTTGTGAATGCTTTCCTGCATGAGTTCTCCATAAAACAGTCTTTTTTGCAATCGTACATCTTGTATTTGAACAACATGGCCAGCCCATCAGAATTGTACTCTCTGAAGCAGAGTTTGAATGGTTAGCAGTTTAGTTTGAGTAAGAACCTCAGGGTTTGGTACCTTATCCTGCCAGGTCATCTTCAGAATCTTCCTAAGACAATTCAAATGGAAGCAATTCAGTTTCCTGACATGACATTGGTGTACTGTCCAGGTTTCAAAGGCTTACAACAATGAGGTCAGCACAACAGCTCTGTAGACCTTCAGTTTAGTAGTCAGTCTAATAGCTCTTCTCTCCCACACTTTTCTTCGGAGCCTCCCAAACACTGAGCTATCTCTGGCAGTGCATACATCAACCTCATTATCAGTGTGTACATCCCTGGAAAGTACACTACCAAGGTAAGTGAACTTATCCACAGCATTCAGAACTTCTCCATTTGCTGCAACCAATGGTTCCACATATGGATGATGTGGTGGCAGCTGATAAGAGGACCTGTGTTTTCTTGGTGTTGTTAGGTCAAAATTAGCATAAGCAGCAGAGAACTGGTCTATATTTTATTAACTTGGAAGAATTAATATAATTCCCTATGCCAGAAAAAGAACCTACTTTGTAAAGTATTGGTGTAATGTATGAAGATAATAGCTTCTATATTTCCTACTATTTGAATTCATTGCATAATATTGAAGACTAGATCCTTATCTCACAAAATTTAGAGAGAAAATGTATGACGAAGTTGATTTTCTCATCCTGTGGCAGCATTAATTGTCACCTTCTGGTTCATATCCTGAAAATTCCTTTTTATATTTAATGTGGCTGTTAGACTCACACTGGCTGCCTCATAATGTTGACTTCATATTAATTTTAAAAGTTTAAACTTTTTCTAGGAAGTTTTCAAAACTTGCATTGCTAAATATATCAAGAGAAAATTTTTATTTAAAAATTACTTTAGACAAATGTTTGCACAGTTTTTTTCTAACTTACCAGAGGGAAAAAACTACCTGTGGGAAAAAATTCTTTTAATCTTATCATAAGTTATGTATGGATTTATAATTCTAATTTTTTCTTTTTTCTGTAAAGGCATATACTGTGAAGACACCTACAAAAATGAAAATACTACAGAGTGAAAAGAAGAATCCATACAAAGAAGGCGCAATTAGAAAAAGAAAAATGCAATTTGAATTTGATACAAATTCAGATAGTTCAGATCACGCTGACCTTTTGGTAAACATATTACTAAGATGTAGGATTTCTTGTACTACATTTTTTCTAAATTATTTCCATGTACAGTATTATTAATGAAACTGCTGTCATTATTATGTTGAAAGTCAACTGAATCTTAGTATAATGTGCCTCTTTATTGCACAGATCTGAATATTCCGTATTCCATATACAGATTCAATAGGGATATGCCATATCCAGATTTGGATATATTACATATCATATACCATATACAGATTTGGATATATTGTGATCCTTGAAGTATAATTGAATTCAAAAAAAGGTCTGTTATAATGTGATTAGTCTAAATGGGTGATACCCTTAGTCTCTCTTAAAAGGTTATTAATAGAGCTATCAAAAATGAAATAGGCTTCTTAGTGAGATAGTAAATTCTCCCTTATTGGGGTCTTTGGGTGAAGATTTTACATCACTTATGAATGCCATAGAAAAGATTCCTTTCCAAGTATAGTTGGACTAGATTTCTGACTGAGATTCTATGATTCTGAAATTGTACTATTGACTGGATTGTCACTTCAGGCGAAAATGTTTATGTGCTTACAACTTCTTTTGGTACTTAAACTATGACTGACACTTAATTTGTTACAAGATTAATGAACTTGCTATGTACTTAGTACACATATATTTGTAAAGTTATTTTAAATGGAAATAGCATTAACAGAATTATTGAGATATTGATTGATAAAATGAGAATCTTGCTCTTCTGTCTTAAATATTACATAGGTCAAACTCATTTCCCAAATATTCACTTACAATAGATTTATTTTTACACATTCAGTCAACTGGAGCTATACACTGAAATATGCATATATTTTTGCTTTTGCCATGTCCTTAGAGCCAAAGCAAAACTTTTTATAAAATGCAGAATCAGTGAATCATAAACATTCACTAAGATCCTGTCATGTGCTAGATGATTGCTACATAATCTGCAAAATACTCTCCTAGGTTCCAGTAATCCAAATACAAAGCAATATGTTCTGTCAGAAGCAAGAATATGTCATGTCAGATTAATTTCCCTTTTTTTTTAAACAAGATTTCCAGGCCAGTAGAGCAAGGGAATTCTGTAGGAAGTTTGTGAAGATTCCAACAAGCATTTGATGAGTTTTTCCATGCCATCCTTATAGAGAAGATGAAGAAATATGGGCTAGATGAAATAATAATTGTATTCTGATCTGGTTTGATGACTGAATGAGTTGATGTCAAACATAGGGAGAGGTCTCCAATAGAATGCCCTAGGGCATCCTTGGTTCCATATTTTTAAACATTTTTATTTATAACTTTGATGAATGCAAATGGTAATACATGACAGAATCTGTAGCTGAAAAAGCTTTTGAAAAGACGGTCCAAAAAGATAATGATTTCACAGAAACATATGTAAAATCTTTCAGTAAAAAAAAAAACCCCAGTAGTTTATCAAGTACAAGATTAGAGATACATGACTAGACAACTGTGCTTGTAAAAAAGATTTGGAGGTTTTACTGGACCATAAACTTAATGTAACAAAAAATGCAACATGGCAACTAAGAATACAAATATAAACTTAAACTGCTTCAATTGATATATAGTGTCAGAAAAAGAAAGATAACAGTTCTTTGGAATGTCATTCTGGTCATGCCATATCTAGAGTAATTTAATTCTGATAGCTACATTTTTGGAAGGACACCGATAAGCATTTAGTAGAACAAAACACTGGATTAACAGCGTCTCTTTGAACAGATCTGTCCCATGCATATATCGTTAAAAGATATGAGGGAAGTAATCTTGTTCAACTACCCTCTATTAATATTAAATGAGGCATAATAAAGTAGACGTGAGTTTTTCTAAAGTATTTGCAGGGTTTTGGAGGTGTTCCTGCACATTGTCCAAGTTGAAGAGAGATTCCCTGTAGATAGGAAAGTTCTTGAGGTATGCATCCTTGTGGATATTATTGTATTGTTTGAATCAAGCCCTTGAATATTATAGATGCTTCTTTATGAGAACCATAATCCTTCAAAAGAATTTTATATACTTTCCCATAAAGAAAAAGCTAAGTAGATAAGACATGTTTATGTTCTACACAATACAATGCAATTGGATGAACTATATGCATCCACATAAATATGTGCATATACATATATATTTTGGACGGTAACTGAGAATTAATTTAATCCCAGTATTAAGCAGGAAGAGAAGAGCTGACTAGATTGTCTTTGAAAATTGCAGTTTTTAATGACCCAAGCTTCTCTCTGAAACAAAAGTCCATATTATAATAATAGCATTCCAACAGAGATGTTATATGGATGTGAATCATGGAATACTAAAGAAGTGAAGTTGAAAATTACCCACAGAGAAATGGAAGAGGTACATGGTGAGTGTAGGCAGGTGTCAAGACATTACAAATAGGGGTAATGATGTAAAAGATATCATCAATGGACATGTATGATTGAAAAAATAAGATATGATGAGATTGAGGGATATTTAATGAATAGCTCATGTGCTCTATTTATATCCTTGTAATGTTGAGAAAGTGAGATTAGGGATACCTCCTACAGTTTATGAGAGGACATAGACAAAGGTCACATAGGAAGGGCAAATAGGTATGAATTGTGACTGACATTGTTGGAGGATATATCTATATTGACAAGATTATGAATTGGTTGGAATATTAATAAAATGGAGACCTTTAAGAAGAGAGAGCTAACCAGATAATGAAGGGTATTGAAAGTATGCATGTGATTATAAGTCAGAAGTACTGGAGATATTTATTCTGGAAAAGATGACTTTGGAGAGACAAAGCTGTTTTGAAAAACTTATCATGGGGAAGGAAAATCAGATTTTTCCTGCTTAGCACTAGACTATAGCACTAGGATCAATGGGTAGAAATTACAGAGGGGTAGATTTTGGAATGATATAAAGGAAAATTTCCAAACAGAGCTATCCCACAGTAAAATGCACTATATTGGAAAGTGATCAGTTGCTTTTCACTAGGAGTCTTTAAATGAAGACTTGGAATGTATATGTAGAACCTATATAAGATTGCACACTGTCTTGGGGAGGGAGTGGGGGGAGGAGGAGAAAGTAGGGGAAAAAATCTAAGATATATGGAAGTGGTTTTAGAAAACTGAAAACAAATAAAACAATTAAAACAACAAAATAAAAAATAAATGAAGACTTGGGGATTCTTCTAGAGGGAATTCTTGGTATGGGTGACTTGGATTAAAGGGCTTCTGAGGTTCCTTCTAAATCTGAGAATCTGTGATTCAATTTACCTGATTCTGTTACCTCATATTACTCACATGCCTCCTACCTTATGTATAACATGGAGGTGACCTTGGATTCTCAAAGATTATGCAGAAAAACTAGATTCTTCTGTCAGTTTTTACATTTACAAAGTATTTTATATATGACTTGGCACACAGATTGTTTTCCTAAGAAGTGAGCAAACTAAGTATGGGGAGGCTCATCACCAGAAGGTTGGTCATGTATTGAGGTTACTTGATGAAAATGAGAAAGGAGCACCAGGATTTTGCAAAAATTCATTTAAACTCCACAAATACTTATTAAGTGACTACCATGTTACAAGGTACTGTATTAGGCTCTAAGGATATAAAAATAAAGCAATCACTATCCTCAAATAGCTTACATTCTATGAGGAGATGGCAGCATGGGGAGGGGGAGAATAAAATGTATACACTGGAAATACAAGTCATTTTGAGAAAAGATGGCACCAACAACTGGGTAAGGTGACAGAGATCAGGGAATGATTTTCAAAGGAGGTGACGCCTGAGCTGAGTCTTGAAGAAAAATAAGGATTCTAAGAGGGGGAGATGTGGAGGGATTGACTCCCTTAGAGCTTTGAGGAACTGCTTGAGTGAAGGAAGGAGATGAGCTAGTGAGTTATGGAATGACTAGTAGGTCCATTTGGTTGGACTTTGAAGTATATGTGATTGAGAGGTAGGTTAGAACCAGAAAGTGGAGCAGCTTATTTACCTTTCTTGGGGAGTTAGTGTGTCCTAGAGGTAACAAGAAGCCTCTGAAAATTTTGTAGCAGTAAAGTGACATTATGAAACCTGTGCCTTAGAAGATTATTTGGCAACTGTGTAGACAATGGGAGGGGAGAGTTAACAGAAAACTGAAAGAATGATTAGCAATCTACAGATGAGGGATGATTAAGTCCCAAATGAGAGTGGATAGTAAGGGAATAGAGACATTTTGTGTATAATTTGACTGCAAATCAGGCTGTTTTGGGGAAAAGCATCCCTGTGCTGCAGCCTACAGAATATGATTCCAGATTGGTAGAGAGAATATCAGTGTGACCCTGGGTCACTGCATGAGGGGCAGAGTTGGTCCAAGAGCTTTGGAAAGGAGAAACATCCTTTATTTTCTTGATTCAATAGAGAAAATATGTGGTTCTGGACTCTCAGGAACCAATGCTAAATGTGGCTCATGTTGATGCATGAATTGAGATCTCTGGAATCTTGCCCATTGCTTTCTCAGAGAAACTGATGCCTCCCTTGAGAGGAACAGGAGAAGGGACCATGAGGCTGGACACTGTTCTCACCTGAGAGAGAGAGAGAGGTTCGAGTATAGAATTGTATCTATCTGTCCCTCTTGTTTTTTGGATTCAAAAAACTTCTTTCCTGGACACCTCACGGGGAGAAGGTGTCCCAAACTTATACTCACTGGTTGGATCCCTTCCCACAAAATACAAGTTATGCATAAGACCGTTACAAATAAAGTAAGAAAATCCATTTATCTCAGCAAGAAGCAAACAGGTTGGAGAAGTTATGCAGAATCAAATATACCAGAAAACTCATATGAGTGAATAAACTCTTTAGATGGGAGTGAACTGAGATCTCACTTAAAAGAGAGGACCCAATCTCTCACCTAAGGGGAAATTCCTTGAAGTCTCTGAGAAAGCAAACTGGAAATTAATAACAACAACAACCATAGTAACAAGACAGCAACAATCATAGTGTTTACATAGTGCTTTAGTGTTTGCACAACACTTTTATCAATGTTATTTTATCCTCACAACAATCCTGGGAGGTGAGGTAGGTGTTGTTATCATTCCAGTATTATGAGTGAAGAAACTGAGGAAGACAGGGTTTAAGTGACTGGCCCAAGGTTACACAACTGTCACCTGTTTGAAGCCAGATTTGAATTTAGGTTGTCCTGACTTTAAGTCCAGTGCTCTATTGCTGTACTATGTACATACAAATAAGGAATATATTAAGGAGCTTATTTTTACCCATGTCTGGTTTCTAAAATCTCTCTCTCTGTACTTCTCAACTTGGTCCTCAGGAGAGTCTGGAGCCAAGCATGCAAAGTAAGAATGAATGTAATGTAATCAAAGTAAGAAAGAATTCTCTCTAAAACTCCTAAACCAACTCTGTCCCTTATGCAGTCACAAAGGATTGTGTCCGCAGTCTTTCTGTTAATCCAGAATCATGATCTGTAAGCAGCATGCAATACAGGGCTTTCCCATCTCAACATGTTGTTAGGTAACAAACAACTTTTTCCCCTTAAGATTAGCAATGAAGGGGAAAACAATATGGAATGACTAAAGGAAATACATTTTTTTTAAGATTGGAAAGACTTTCACCATGTTCATAAACATATAGGAAGAAGCCATTGGTGAGGAATTGAGCATGCATGAGATTAAACTATTGTTGAAATATTAACTGCTTATGAGTAAATTAAGCCAATAAAATAAAAATGACATTTCTACTTAAATGTATTTATTTTTAGTGCCATACAAATCAAACTACCAAAGAATTACTGTGTAGAGAAAAGCTAATTTGTCTGGAACAAAGGGTCAAGAATATCAAGGGAATCGATGAAAAAAAAATGTGATGGAAGGAAGCCTCCACAGTAACCAATTTCAAACTATATTACAAAGCTATAATCACTAAGATAATCCAGAATTGACTAAGATATAGGGTGATGGATCTGTGGAATAGATTAGGTGCATAATATACAGTAGTAAATGACCATAGTAATCTAATGTTTGATAAACCTGAAGAGCTAAGCTTTTGGGCAAGAATTCACTATTTGACAAAAATTGGTGGGAGAACTGGAAAGCACTTCAGAAAAAACTAGGCATAGACCAACATCACATACCAAATATCAAGATAAGATAAAATTAATAAATGATTTAGATATAAAAAGTAACATTACAAATTAAGGTAGTATGAAAATATTTACGTGTCAGATCTATGAATAAGGCTGTACATATCCAAAGAGAGAACTAATTAACTCACAGCAGATTGAGGCATGATTTTTTCCACTTTGTTTTTCTTGCTTTTTTCCCCCTTCAACGTGGCTAATATGGAAATATGCTTTGTACATCTTCATGTGTACAATTGATATATTGCTTGCCTTCTCAATGTCTGGGAGAAGGATCAGAGAGAGGGAGAGAATTTGAAACTCTAAAATTTTGAAAACTGAATGTTAAAGTTTATTTTAAAAATAAATGAGATATTTAACAAAATAAAAACCCAAAATAAAAAAATAGAATAAAAAAAAAAGAAAGAAAGAAAATGCTTGAAAAATGAGAATGACTGCTAGAGCAACATCCTTGAAGATGTTGGAGGAAATGAGATTAAGAATGCAAATTGGACACAGCAAATGTGGAAATTCGTTTGGTTTGATGACATATGCATATTTGTACAAGGATTTTTTCCTTTCAATTTTAATGGAAAGGTAGGAAAAGGGGGTTGGTGATAATATTGCCAAAAAAAGTAAAAGAAGGAAGGCAGGGAGGGAGGGAGAAAAGAAGGAAGTCATTAAAATACTTTTCAATGCATAGAAAATAGAAAGTCAGAAGGAAACATGCAAGCAGGATACTTGCTTTAAAAAAGTTACATATTGAATTGATCATATTATTGTTGTTTAGTTGTATTTGACTCTACATGACACCATAGACTTCTGTTCATAGAGATTTCTTGGCAGTAATACTGGAGTGGTTTGCCATTTTCTTCTCCAGTGTGTCTCCATTTATAGATGAAGAACTGAGGCAAATAGAGGTTATGTGATTAGACTATGATCACACAGCTAATAAGTATCTGAGGTTAGTTTTTAACTCCGATGTTCCAAGCCCCAGTGCTCTATCCACTGTACCACCTAGCTGCATATAAGGGGAAAAAAAACTATAAGTAATAGAGAATCTCATTTTCATGTGAAACCTTCTTTTCTTGTTCTGTAAATCAAAATATTATTTTTATTCAGTGTTTGTTAAATTCAGAATAATTTTAAGTGCTTTGTAAACCTTAAAATGCTATGAGAAAAAGGAAGAAAAAAGAAAAATTGAGAGAATAGCCTTAATTAGTAGGAATAACTTTTCTTCTGTGACCAAAGGGAAGGAGGAGGGATTTGCTAATTATATAGAAGTTTTAAATAATGCAGAAAAGCAGGTACCCTATTTTTATGACTTTCCTCTTTTATTATAACATCTCAATTTTTGAGGGACTATATTTCTGAAATTCAAATGCAAATAAATGGACAAATATAATACAAAATTCAGTTTTATTTATGTTATACAACCTTCTCTAGAATATATTGAATAAGGTTCAAACTCTAAGTGTTGAAAATAGGAGATTTATGATTTGGGGATATTTAAACTAGATGATCTCTGAGGTGAATATATTAATGGAACTTTAATATAATAAATTTAATATTGATTATGATAGAACAAAATAGAAAACATTTTTGAAAATTTGATTTCCATTTCATTTTTTCTTTAAGACCATGCTTTCAGATGAAGACACATTTCAAAAACTATACAAGGGTTATCCGCAAGCTTCTTATCACAGTGTCACAACACCAAAGAAGGTAAAATTATGAGTTTTAATTCAGAAACCAAATTTTAAGAGTTAGACTTGTCATTCTTCAAATGAAAACATATTTGTGATTTTATTTTTGTTCCAGAACCATCCACCTTTATCTTTAACAACTCCAGGATCAGCATTGAAATTAGCAGCTATGAGAAAAATGCGAGAAGATGGCTGGGCTGCAGTTTCTAAAGTAGACAGGAAAAGAAAATTGAAGGAAGCAGAAAAATTATTTACTTAAAATTTAGTTTTGTAATTGAATTAAGTGGTTTAATAATGTAAAATTTGTTGTCATAGATTTTATTCTTTTTTTGTAGTTTACAATTTTCTATTTAGGCTGTAGGTTTTCTAGAAATAATTTTAAATTTCTTTTGCATTTGCATAAAGGATTCATTTCTTTAATTTTCCTCTGCTTTTTTTAGGCTTAAGTGTAAATAATTGCATATTACTTGAAAAGTTATAACCATAGTCAAGTTGTTTAATACAGTTTAACTATTGCTATTATCGTGATTCAGATTGTTGCTAAATGTTTTATTAGAGTACTGTTAACTGAAATTTACTATTTCTTTTTGTTTCAAAGAACATTTGTTTTAGTTCCACTATGAAATCATTTTGGCAATAAATAAAAGAGTTCTTATAGGCCCAGTGAGATCAGCCAAACAGTTAATCTAACCTTTTTTGAGAATAGCATTCTCATTAAAGTTTTGACATCTTACTACAAAGTTAGCTATTGAAATATTATTTTGTCATCCACTGAAATCTCTCACATAATTTTATATGGATGTTTAGAATTCATAGGTGAATATACAAAAGTTCCATATAAATGATGTTTTATGTATATTTATATGCATAATCTCTATGCATATATAATTATGTGCATAAAATTTTTTACATAGTTTATTTTTAGATATTTCGGACTGAATTTTGCATATATGCAAGGATTCTAAATTCTCTTTTCTCTCTTTACCATTTCAGCTCCCATGAATTCAATTATTATCTCTCTTCTAATGATTCTCAAATCTACTTTTCTAGCCCTAAATCTCTCTGCTGATCTCTAGCTCCTATCTCTACCTGCCTATTAGATATCTCAGACTAGATGTCCTAAACATCTTAAATGCAATGTGACCAAAACTGAACTCGTTATCTTTTCAGGGCACCTATTGAGGGCACCACCATCATACCAGTACCCCACGCTCACAATGAAAGGTGTCATCCTCAACTCATCACTCTCACTTACTTCCCAATATTCAATCTATTGCCAAAGACTGTCCATTTTACCTTCATAATATCTCTTGAATGTGTCCCCTTGCCTTCCTTTCACACCTGCTGTAGGGTCTCAGCACCTACAGCTTGTACTACTGCAATAGGCTGCTGGTTGGTCTCCCTGCTACAAATCTCTCTCCACTCTAGCCCATTCTCCACTCAACTGTCATGTTTGACTATATTAGCCTCCCACCTCAGTAGACTCCAGTGGCTCCATATCACCTCCAGGATCAAATATAAAATCTTATGTTTAGCATTCAAAGCCCTGACAATTTACTCCTTCCTTCCATCTTTCTACTCTATACCTTCTTCTTACACTTTATACCTCTCCTGAATATCTGAGGTCCACTAGTACTGGCCTCTTTGCTTCTTGCATAAGAAACTCCATCCATCACCAGGCTCTAGGTATTTTCACTGGTTGTCCCCATGTTTGGAATTCTTTCCCTCCTCATTTTCTCTAGTTTTTTTCAAGTCCCAGCTAAAATCCCTCCTTTTACAGGACAACCTTCCTGATCCCCTTTAATTCTAGTGTTTTCTATTTATTGTTTTTAATTTGTCCTGTACAGAGCTTATTTGAACACAGTTGTTGGTATATCATCTCCTCCATTAGACTGTGAGCTCCTTGAGAGCAGGTACTGTCTTACCTTTCTTCAAATTCCCAGTGCTTAAGATAATTCTTGGCACATAATAGGCATTTAATAAATGTTTATTGACTGATAGTAATTGGTTTCTGACTTTGTTGACCTTTTTTTCTTAAAACAGTATTTTGTTCAACTCAGTTTAAATTCATCAAACATTTTTGTTCATTCATTTTCATTTGTGTCTGACTCTTCATGATGCCATTTGGGTTTTTTGGCAAAGATATTGGAGTAGTTTGCTGTTTCCTTCTCCAACTCATTTTATAGATGAGGAACTGAGGCAAACAGGGTAAAGGGGCATGCTCAGAGTCACACAGTTAGTTCAGAGGCCAGATTTGAACTCAGGAAGAAGAGTTTTCCTGATTTCAGGACTGGCTTTCTGTCCTCTGTGCCACCTAGCTGCCCCTCGTCATACATTAACTTTCTATTATATCCAAGACAGAGAGGCAGTGTGGTCAGACTAGAATCTGTCAGGACAGCTTGGATTCAAGTCCTGTTTCTGATGCATGCTGACTGTATTGTATGACACTGGCCAAGTCACTTAACCTTCTTCATTTACTGTCAGTTGTTCTACTTGGTTTTGACTTCATGAATATAATGTCCCTGTAATAGTTACCCTCCAGAGGTCCTCCCTCTTCCCTCCTTTTTTAGCTTCCTTTTGTGTAATGTCTCCTCCCATTAGATTTCAACTTCTTTGAGCAAGGACTGTCTTTTTTCTTATTTTTATCTCTGTGCTTAGCACTGTGCCTGGCACATAGAAGCAGTTTAATAAATGTTTATTAACTATTGGTTTAACCTCTCAGTTGCCTCTAGGCAATTCTAGGTCTGCGACTGCAGAACAGATGCTGATCTGCCTGGGTAAAAAGACTTCATTCACTGGGAAATCCTTAAACTGATAAGGCCTTAGGCTAAAAGGCCAAGGTCTCTCATTGCATCCTGGCCCATTTCCAGTCGGTCACTGGATCCAGATGACTCAGGAGGAGAAAGTGAGGTTGGTGACCTGCACAGCCCTCCCTCACTCAAAACAAAATCAAGTCATGTCATCATTTCTCTGATGTCATGATCCTCTTTGAAAACAAAGGACAAATACAACACAGCCCAACACTGATAAAATCATAGGTACAGACGTAAAGTTCAAGATGCTAGGGATACAAAGACAAAATAATCCTTGTCCTCAATGAGTTTGCATTCTGTAGGAGTGGAATATAAAACATGTATACAGATCAGTAAATAAAGGTAATTCAAGGAGGGGAGGGAGAGAGCATTAACAACTGGAAGGCTTCAAAGAGGAGGTGGTATCTAATTTGAAGTCTGAAGGCAGGCAGACAAATATTGGGGGGGGTAGAATGAGGAAGTGCATCCTAGGCTTAAAGGTTTGAGTTTGAAATGGGCATTAGGGATAGCTTGTGAAAATACATGAAGGTGGGAGAAAGAATGTTGAATTCGGGAAACAACTAATAGCTCAGTTTGGCTGGAATGTGGAATGCCCAAAGAGAAGCAATGTGAAGTAGACTGGAAAAATTGATTGAAAGGTAATAGGGGCTTATTGAAAAGTTTTTTTTAAGAAGGGGAATGATATGGTCAGATCTATACTTTTTAAATATATTTTTATTTTATTTTATTTTTTTATTTTCAGTGTTCTACAATCACTACCGTATAATTTAGATTTTTCTTTCCCTCTCTCCCCATCCTCTCTCCCTCCCTGAGACAGCATACAATTTTATATAGGTTTTTTAAAAATATTTTTCTCCATCTTGCTTTTAATCATGTGACTTTTTTTCAACACAATTATTTTTTATTTTATTTTATTTATTTTTTTAATATAAATTTATTTATTTAACTTTTTACATTCATTTTCACAAAATTTTGGGTTCCAAAATTTTCTCCTCTTTTG
>CM053770.1:477703261-477744386 GCA_028658325.1 Potorous gilbertii
CCATTCCATTTCACCCTCTCTCCTCCCACTTCATTTCTCTCACTGTTTACCTTGATTTCTTTTAAGATATGATCCCATCCTATTCAATTCACTCTGTGCTCTCTGTCTGTGTGTGCATGCATGTGCGTATGTGTGTGTATGCATGCCTGTACATGTGTGTGTGTACGTGTGTGTGTGTGTAATACCACCAACTACCCAGATACTGAAAAATTTCAGGAGTTACAAATATTGTCTTTCCATATAGGATTGTAAACAGTTCAACTTTGGTAAGTCCCTTGTGACTTCTCCTTGCTGTTTACTTTTTCATGCTTCTTCTCATTCTTGTATTTGAAAGTCAGATTTTCTTTTCAGCTCTGGTCTTTTCATCAAGAATGCTTGGAAGTCCTCAATTTCTGATGTCCATAGAAATTAAGTGACTTACCCAAAGTCACACAAGTAAGAAATCATTAGTTACCAATGAGTTGCCAATCTGCACTGGTGGAGGTTAGTTCCGTACCTGGAGTTCACCTCATTGATGGCAGATGTTACAATTGTCATGTAGAGAAAGGATTAGTCTTATTTTGCTTGGCCCCAGAATGGAGAAGCGGAAATGAGTTAAAGTTTCTGAGAGGTTGTTTTTAGCTTAATTTGAGGAAAAACTCTCTAACAGAGCATTTAGAGCTTTTAAAAAATGAAATAAGCTACCTTGGAAGACTATAAATTCATCATCATTACAGTGCTTCCAGTGCAGCTTGGAAGACCAATTTTCAATCATCCTCAGATCTTGGGATTCTACAGACTGTCTATTATTCATCAAAGGCCATCTAGCTCAATCTATACTTGAATAAGAATTCTCAATACCCCATCAAGTGGTCACTTTGCCTTTGTTTGAAGAGCTTACTAGGCTCTTCTCCTCTACACCTAAAGGCACTTCTCTCCAGTATCTTGTTCCACAAACAATATAACCATCAGTGAATTCTTGCCTTATGCCAGGTTGTGTACTTGGTAATAAAATGGTTCCATTTCTTCAGTTCTTTCAATCAAGGAATTTCTAAAGATGTCTTTTTGTTGGGAGATTTTTAAAAAGCTAACCTTTAGACTACAATAGAGACCTCTCTCTTGAGGTGGGGTGGAGGAACAGTATGTGACTTCAATCCACTCCTTGGGTTTGGTCATTCAGACAGTTCAGAGTCAAGATTATCTTATCATTCATTATATGTCCTTCCATATTATTAACAGCATATTATGAGATACTTTGTCAAATTCCTCCCCAAATATCAAGAATTTCAGATGCAATTTCCACAGCATTCACCTGATATTAACTACCAAAAAGAAAATTAAATTGGTCATCCATGACTTGTACAGAATGAACCCAGGGTGGTTCATAGTGATCATGTAATCCCTTTCTAAGTGCATCACAAGGTTGTTGTGAGATTCAAATGAGATAATATTTGCAAAGAGCTTAGCATGGTGCATGGCACATAGTAGATGCTTAATAAAAGCTTATTTTTTTAAAAATCAAGGCTAGGTTTCTATCTACTTTACCTTACTGCCTCTATGGGCTATTAATTCTCTGGAAACCCTTTTTTCTGTCTTACCCACTTTAGAAATCCTTCTCTTTTTTATTTTTACTTTTTTATTGTTCAAATATGAAATTTATTTATTTTTTAGTTCTTAACATTCACTTCCACAAGAATTTGAATTCAAAATTTTCTCTCCATCTCTCCCCACCCCCCATTTCAGGACATCATGTACCCCATCCTCTCATTTCTCCAGTCTGTCCTCTCTTCTATTACCCATCTTTCTTCCATCCCCCTTCCTCTCTATTTTCCTATAGGGCAAAATAGATTTCTATACTCCATTGCCTGTATAACAATTTCCAGTTGCATGCTAAAACAATTTTTAATATTCATTCTTAAAACTTTGAGTTCCATATTCTCTCCGTCCCCACCCACCCTCACTGAGAAAATAAGCAATTCAATATAGGTCATATATGTATAACAATGCAAAGCATTTCCATAATAGTTATGTTGTAAAAGACTAACCACATTTCCCTCTGTCCTGTCCTGCCCTTCATTTAATCCATTCTCTCCCATGACCTGTCCTTTCACAATAATGTTTGCATCTGATTATTCCTTTCCTCAATTTGCTGTCCCTTCTATTATCTTCCCTCTCCTGTCCCCTTTCCCCTTGCCTTCCTGCAAGGTGAAATAGTGTGTGTTATTCCCTTCTTAAATCAAATTCTATGATAGTAAGGCTCAATTGTTTCCTTTCATCTCCACCCCTTCTCCTCCATTGTAGAAGTTCTTTCTTCCCTCTTATATGTGAGATGATTTACTACATTTTTATCTCTCCCTTTTTCTTACTCCTAGTGCATTCTATTTAACAGTAATTTTTTTTGTGTGTTCTTCCTTCATATTCAACTCACCCTGCGCCCTCTGTCTATGTGTGTATATATATATATACACACATACACACATGTATATACACATATATGCACATACATACATGTACATACCTACACACATATAATATAATATACATACATACCCATGCACACCTACATATATATACACACACACACATACATATGTGTGTGTGTGTGTGTGTGTGTGTGTGTAAAGGTCTCATGAGTTAAATAACTTATTTCATGTAGGAATGTAAACACTTAAAATTTAATGAATTCCTTAAGGCTTCTCTTTCCTGTTTACCTTTTCACATTTCTCTTTAGTCTTGTATTTGAAAGTCAAATTTTTCTATTCAGTTCTGGTCTTTTCAACAAGAATGCTTGGAAATCCCCTATTTCATTGAAATTCCATTTTTTTTCCCCCTGAAGTATGATACTCAGTTTTGCTAGATAGGTGATTCTTGGTTTCAATCCTATCTCCTTTGACCTCTGGAATATCATATTCCAAGTCCTTAAGTCCCTTAGTGTAGAAGCTGCTAAATCCTATGTTATTCTGATTGTATTTCCACAATACTTGAATTGTTTCTTTCTGACTGCTTGTAATATTTTCTCCTTGACCTGGAAACTCTGGAATTTGGTTATAATATTCCTAGGAGTTTTCCTTTTGAAATCTCTTTCAGGAAGTGATTGGTAAATTCTTCCCATTTCTATTTTATCCTCTGGTTCTAGAATACTAGTTTTCCTTGGCAATTTCTTGGAAGATGATGTCAAGACTCTTTTCTTGATCATGATTTTTAGGTAGACCAATAATTTTTAAATTATCTCTCCTGGATCTATTTTCCAGGTTGGTTGTTTTTTCAATGAGATACTTCACATTGTCTTCTATTTTTTCATTCTTTTTTTTTTTAAATTTCTTGGTTTCTCATAAAGTCATTAGCTTCCATCTGCTCTATTCTAATTTTTGAAGAACTATTTTCTTCAGTGAGCTTTTGAACCTCCTTCTCCATTTGGCTAATTCTGCTTTTTAAAACATTCTTCTCCTCATTGGCTTTTTGGACCTCTTTTGCCATTTGGGTTAGTCTATTTTTAAGGGTGTTATTTTCTTCAGCATTTTTTGGGGTCTCCTTTAGCAAGCTGTTGACTTGTTTTTCATGATTTTCTTGCATTGCTCTCATTTCACTTCCCAATTTTTCCTTCACCTCTCTTACTTGATTTTCAAAGTCCTTTTTGAGCTCTTCTATGACCTGAGACAATTGCATATATTTTTTGGAGGTTTTGGATGTAGAAGCCTTGACTTTGATATCTTTTGTGGTATGCTTTGTTCTTCCTCATCAGAAAGGATGGAAGAAAATACCTTGTCACCAAAAACGTAACCTTCTATAGTCTTATTTTTTTCCCTTTTTTTGGGGGCATTTTCCTAGTCAGTTACTTGATTTTTGAGTCCTTTGTCAGGTAGAAGGTATACTCTAGGGACTTGTATGTTTCCTCCAAGGTGGCACAATCAAGGGAGAGGGGTTTACTCCTCTCCTGGTCTGTGCTCTGGTCTGGTCTTTGCTGCCCAGGCCCTGAAAGTAGGATTCCCTCTCCATAGCTTCCACTAGCTTCATCTTGACAGTGCTCCTCCTCACCCCAGGACCAGCACTTTGGGCTGAGATCCAGATTGGTCACTCAATTCCCCCAGGGTCTTTAGGCCAAGGGCTTAAAAAATATACTCTGATGCTGCAGTGGCTACTGCCTCCCTGGTGCTGGGGCTGTAGCTGGGGCCAGACTATGCTCCTTTCTCACCAGGTGGAAGAGCTTTCTCACTGATCTTTGAAGCTATCTTTGGTGTTTGTGGGTTGAAAAATCTAGGAGCCACAGCTGCCACTCATGATTCTGTGCCCTGAAGCCTGCTCTGGTCCTATTTGTAGTGCAACACAGTGAAGTCTGGGCTGTACCCTGCTCTGAGTCTGGTGTGATGGACCTTTCCTGTTGGGCTTCCAAGTTGTCTTGTACTGGAAATCTATTTTACTCTGTTGTTTTGTGGCTTCTGCTGCTCTAGAATTTGTTTAGAGTCATTTTTTACAGGTATTTTATGGGCTATCAATCCTTCTCTTTTGGAGAAAATGAAAGTTGAATAGCTCTGCCTTCTCTATGCCATATTTGAATTCCCTTTTGTCCCCTTTTCGTTGTCTTGTAGAATGACGGACTTACAGTCAGAAAGGGACTCATGTACCTTCTAGTGTCAGAATGATCACCTAGACTCTGCTTGAAGGCCTCCAGGGAAAAATACACCATCTCCAGAGACCATCCATTGTACTTTGGGACAACTCTAACTATTGGGAAGTTTTTTCCCTAATTTCTAGTCTCTAATTGTTAGGAAGTTTTTCCTGACTTTAAGTCTCTGTTTCTGCAACATTCTTCACAACCCTCTAGAGATTTACTTCACCCCTCACTAAGAGCTCTGTCCTATGTTATGATATGGTCTGGAAGACCAACTCCTATTAGACCTGACACTCACCATCTCTCTAACAGGCTTTTACTGACTTAGAGACATAAGAAGGATTGATTGGAAAAACATGAACTGATTGGCGTAAACCCATCACGTAAGCCGAGTCTGAACTCCTGCTCTCCTGGGCCTGGTATATATAAAGAATGAGGAGAAGTTAACTTCATTATGAGTGCATAATTTCTCAGTTATTATATTTTCATTTGTCAGGTGACTCATTTAGTTATTGTACTTAATTCTGTGAACACATACCTAGGTATTAAGCTGTAACTAAATTAAGATGGGAAAGGTTTTAATAATGTATCACACAATAGTATAAACATATTAGATACTAGTTGTAGAGATGTGGTAATACCACTTGCTATGAGCACAATTAGTACTGTGCTCATTCCTTTAAGCCGGAAAAGTAATATCCAATAACAGAGAAGGGTCATATAAAACAGTGTAAGCATAATGAGAGATCTATTAAAGAAGAGAGAACAAGTTTTGATACCCAGAAAAGGAAAACATGTGGGCAAATTATTTTTCTATCTTCAACACCTTCAATTTTATACATATACATGATATATATATATATATATATATATATATATATATATATATATATATTCAGAAATATTTTTAAAATATAATTTTATAGTTTGACATTTTATATATCAATTTCATAATTAGATGGTAATAATTGTTAATATTTTTATTGAAGGAAAAATGATAGGAACTTGATTTATGATTTCATTGGCATACTGAACTCCAGGATAAAGAAATTAGCTTAAAATTTTGAATTATTTTCAAATAGAATAGACTCTATAAATGTATAGCATTTATATATCAAAGGGTTCTCTTAACACCAAATGGTATCACTTCTATACTAATACACTCCAGTGGTTAGCTATTAAGAATGAAATATAAACTCCTCTTCTTGGCATTTAAAGTTCTTTACACTCTGGCCTAAACCTACATTTCCAGCATTGTTACACATTACTTCCCTTCATTCATTCTAAAATCCAGTCAAAGCGGTTTTCTTTCATGATACTCATTCGTGACATTCCATTTCCCATCCCTCTCCCCTTTGTATTAGCTGCCCTTCATGCCTGATTTCCTGCAAATCTCAGCTCAAATGACATCTTCTTTGTGAAGTCTTTTCTGATCTCCCCAGCTGCCAAAACGTTCCCTTCAAATTTCCTTTGTATCTATTTTGTATGTAACTGCATATGCCCATGTTGCCTCACCTAGCTAGACTGTAAGTTCCTTGAGGTCAGGAACTGTTTTGCTTTTGTCTTTGTATCTCCTGTGCAGCGTCTGGCACATACTAGACACACACTAAATACTTGCTTGATTGAATATGTGCATTAAATTCTAATTGATAATAGATAATAATTATACACAATAATATAATTATGAAAATATGATATATATAAATCCAATAAATAAATTTCTGAAGGAGATTGGTTTTTAAATTTTTTCTTCTTTAATATTTTATTTCCCCAATTACATGTGAGAACAATTTTAATATTATTTTTTCAAATCTTGAATTACAAATTCTCTCCCTTCCATCCTTCCCCTCATTGAGAAGGCAAGCAATTTGACATAGGTTATACATATGTAGTCATGGAAAACACATTTCCTTGTGAGTTATTCTGTGAAAGAAAACACACACACATGCAGGCACCAAGAGAAATGAAGAAAGTAAAGGAAAATATCTTTGGCTTACACTCAGTGAGCTGGACGACACCTTTCATCCTAAGTCATACAGAGTTGTCGTGGATCATTGTGTTGATTTAATAGCTAAGTCATTCATAGTAGATGACCATATAATATTGCTGTTACTGTGTACAGTGCTCATTTCACTTTTTATCAATTTATGCAAGTCTTTCCATGTTTTTCTGAGAGCATCCTGCTCATCATTTCTTAAAGCATAATAGTACTCTATCATAATCATATACAACAACTTGTTCAGCCATTCACCAGTTGATAGATACCCTCTAAATTTCCAATTCTTTGCCACCACTGGAAGAGCTGCTGTAAATATTTTTTGTACACATAGGTCCTTTTCCTTTTGGGATATAGATCTAGTAGTGGTATTGCTTGTCAAAGGGTATTCATGGTTTTGCAGCCTTTTGGGCATCGTTCCAAATTGTTCTCCAGAATGATTGAATCAACATACAACTTCACCAACAATACATTAGTGTTTTAATTTTTCCACATCCCCTCCAACATTTGTCATTTTCCTTTTCTTTCTCATTAGCCAATCTGACAGGTGTGATGTAGTAGCTCAGAGTTGTTTAAATTTGCATTTCTCTCATCCATAGTGATTTAGAGCATTTTAAAAATATGACTCTAGAAAGCTGTTTGATTACTTTGCCTGAAAATTGCCTGTGCATATCCTTTGAGTGGCTCTTTTTTCTATATTTGACTCAGTTTGCTATATGGTTGAGAAATGAAATCTTTATCAGAGAAACTCACTGTCAAATTTTTTTTTCACAATAATTATTACCAAACATGTCTTTCCCTCCATCCCTCTGCTCCATTTACCCTACTCTGTCTTTCTCTGTCTCTCTCTCTCTGTCTGTCTCTGTCTGTCTGTCTGTCTCTCTCCTTTTACCCTGTCCACTCTCAATTTTTTTTTTGCTTCTGACTTTTAACTCCCCCAAAACTGCCCTCTCTTCTATCAGCCCTTCCCCTCTCCCAACCACTTCTCTTATCCTCTTCACTTCCTATTTTCTTATGTGGTAAGAATGATTATCCCCAATTTATACTGTATATATCTTGTTTGTTCATAGTTGTTTATATGCTGTCAGATCCAGCCCTTTCCCTGCCCCTCTCCCACATTAAACTATGAGCTCCTTGAGAATGAGGACTATGGTTTGCCTTTCTTTGTATACAGAGTTTGGTACACAGCAGGTGTTTAATAAATGCTAACTGACTGACTGAAAGTAGAAACTCTTTCCCTGCTGGGAAGACCCTAGAGACATAAAATAGTGGGTTTTGGCAGCATAGAATGGCTAGGTTTTGACCTCACGGCTTGAATTTGGAGGTACTGGTGGTTAATATTTCAGTTTGATTGAGGACCCTGCAACCTATCCTACGGTGAGAGGAATATGCCAGAGATACTAGAGGAGACACTGGAAATGACATCTCACCTCAAACCTGGTGGTCAACCTGCTAAAGCATCAGACCTAATAATTTCCCTCTCTATTCAAGCTGGGAATAACATCCAATCCAACCAGCATTTATTATGCACCTACTAAGTGTCAGACACTGTGTTAAGGACTGGGGATACAATTAATAGAAAGACAGTCCCTGCCCTCAAGGAGCTTACAACATAATGGGGAGACACAACAAAAGGAGGCAGAAAGGGGGAAGGTCACCAAGGGGCATCTTGTTCCATGGAGTTGAAAGGAAGAGCCGCAGATACAAGATGGAATGAGTTCAAAAGTCCAGTTTCTGCCCTTTATAATGTATGGCATTAGGAGGAGTTTGGTGTTCTACTTGCCAGGCCCTGGAATCAGTGGGAATGAGAGAGAGACTGAGGGAGGTGGTGTCAGTCAAGTCATGAGTTAGCTGCTTGGTGATGAGATTAGAGGTGCTGAGCTTAACTTAGGAAGGGGTATCTTTTCTATAGAATTGCAACCAGGCAGAGCAGCACATTCAGAACGAGAGTGAATGAAAATTCAGAGAAAATATTCCTTCCTTTCCTAATGAGACATGGAAAGTTTTGAGACTGATTCTTTAAAGGGATAACCTGGAAAATACCATGTTAAATTAGAAAAGACTGAATTTCCTTGGGATGGAGATCAAATCCTGAGTCATTGTTATTCATACCCCTAGGCAGAAAAGGAGCTAAGACACTAAAAGGAAAGAGTGGGATCCAGAAGGTTCCCACAGATCCCATCTATGCATGTGCAAAGGGATTCAGGGCTTACATCCGCAAGGTGCTTCTCACTCCTTGTACATTTTAGCAAGTGGCTGAGGACTTGGTGCACCCTCTGATGGCTGATCCAGATAAAGCAACCTATAGAGTCCTGTGACAAAACTTAACTCCTCTGTAAAGCTAATGCTCCCATTGGGCACATACCCTTTTCTTTTCAAAGAAAAGGAGCAGATGCCAGGTACCATGGACAGAGGACCAGGTTTAGAATTAGAGGACACAGGTTCAAATCCATCTTCTGCCACTTTCTATCTGTGGAATCCTGGGCAAGTTGTTTAACCTCTCAGGGTTTCTGTGAAGTGAAATGAGGGGTTTAGACTGGATGACTTCATAGTTCCTTTCCATTCTATAATCCTGTGATCCTGAAAAAAAATCCTTCCAACTAGCAACTATTTCAATGCCCCTGCTGATCTCACCCTCCCCCCTTCTCCATTGTTTTTATTGTTATTTAGTTGTTTTCAATTGCGTCAGACTCTGTGACCCCTTCTTAGGATTTTCTTGACAAACATACTGGAATGGTTTGCCAGGTCTTTCTCCAACTCATTTTACAAATGAGGAAACTGAGGAAGGGCTAAGTGACTTGCCTTCGATCATACAACTGGGTCTTCCTGACTCCAGGTCAGATACTATCCACTGTACCACCCAGGTACCCATTTTCACCTTCCTACAGAGAAAAATAAATCACAGAATGAACATGAATAGAAACTTAAATTAGAAGAAAGACACTCCTGTAACTCCTCTTGTTTTCCAAGATGCTGCCAACTCTAAATTCTACGGTCCAATTTAATCTCCTTATGTTAGAGAAGAGATCAAGGGCTAATCATTCGTTGGTGTTATTGTAGTTCGTCCTTCCTTCTGGAAGAGGACCAACGACACCATGAGGGTGATGTCTTGACTTCCAAGTGAATTGGATTTAAGAAAGGAGGAGCCGCACAAAATCATCAGCATCCTCCAGTCACTAGAGTCCAGTAACAAGATAAAAAACCTGATGATTGGTGATGGCCCCCAGGTTATTCAGAGAGTAAAGAACAGAACTGATACTCAAACCAAATTCTCAGATGCCAAAGTTAGTGTTTTTTCCACTGTGTTACCCTGCCTCTGGGTGTACAAGGGAGAAGGCATCATCACTGTTTGTAAAACCCAAAGACAATTTTTACAGAACCAAAGGAAATAACAAATGCCAACCCCCTAAGAATATTCATGACTAAACATTGCTAAAATTTGTTGGATTAAGGGCTGATAACTGTCTTAATGTTAAGTAATTACTAGTTTTAGAAAGTTTCAAGACTTCAGTATTACAGCTGTTGGCAATGAGGGAAGGAAAAGGAGGAAGACCAATAGAAAAGAAAAAAAGGATCTTTAAATTACTATTCAAAATCAAAGGGAGTGGGGGTAGGGAATATTCCAATAAGTCAGAGGTTTCTGATCTTGCCTCAAACACAGAAAACTGATAATAGTAATAGTGCAATAGCATCCATAACGACAGTAGCAACAATTTCTTTGGACCTCTTTTGTGTATTTATCATGCCCTGTCTGAACACATTCACCTCCTGGATTGTCAGTGTCTCCTGGAGTCTGACTGATTGGCACAGCTCCTTAAAGCCTAGCGTGGTGCTTAGCATACAGGGGTCAGCCCTGCTAAACCCTCATACATCCTGATCCTCATTCCCACTCTCACTGATGAGTCAGGTCCTTGAATGCCATTGTTTTGAGCCCCTACTGGTGGGCTTGCCCTAAGATTATCAGGTCAGGATCATTTAGTCAGCCAATCTTAAGTGGCTTGAAGAAAGGGAACAGTTGCTAATTTGGTACAACAAGAAGGACTGGTACAAAATATTCTCCCAAAAGTCTACGACATGCTTTTCCAAGAGTACAAGCCTGGCTTGTATTCATGTCCTCAGCCCTTAACACAGTAACTGGAACATGATAAGTCCTTAATAAATGTCCTGCCTTTCTTATCCATTCCATACATTTAAGATGTTGATAATAGCATCTAATTCCTTCATAGGCTTGTAGTGAGGAAAGGGTTTTTTTAAACCTTGAAGTACTACATAAGTGTAAATGATCACTAATAACCCTATGAAGTTACCATACCCATACAGTTGGTTAATGCTTGGTCATATTTGTGAAGCAACACATAGTGCTGCCCCAACAAGGTGTTGTAAGCTCTGGCTCATAAATACACCAGGTGGTGTCCTGGATGGCCTGGACTCCAAAATGCCTCCTCTTTCTCGTTGTCTTTGATTCTTTATACTCTTACCATGAAGTCCCAGGAAAAATCAGTTTAAATATGGCTCACGTCTAAGATATTCTCAGAGAGAGTAGAAAAATACTCAGTGGGACAGGATTTATTTTTCTCTTACAAAAGAAATTCTTAATATGCAAAAGATCTGTAAGTGTGCACTGTTAAAGACTTAAAGCATGCTATAGTAACCCATAATTCCTATTTTATTCTCCCAGGAGACTGATACTTAAATCATTGAAACATTTTTAATGGGACTTTTGAGGAGATATCTCATTTTTTTCTCATCTCTGACCTGTCTAGACATTTATGTCTTCTTAGACATAGACAGTCAGCTTAGGGATTGTTTCATAATCCCTTTTCATTTTTTTCATCTTTTCTGAGAAGTATTCAGGTGCAGAGGCTTCCACCTGCTCCTAGTCAGACCTCACCAAAGGGTCTAGGGGCTCCCAACCTCTCAGACCAATGAAGTTTCTCCAAGGTTGGAAACATCCATCTCAGAATCTCTGTTCAGTCGCCTATGCTTAGGCAAAGAATAAAAGCAACAGAAGCAGTCAAGGTCATGTGGCCCAGTCTTGGACTTGTCTGACTAGTACATGTTGGATGAGAGAGAGGAAAGAGAAGCCTTTCTTCCACTCCCACCCCATCCCCTTAGTAGGGGAGGAGAGACAGTCAGGGTGGAGGGAAGAGGGAGAAGGAGGACGAAGATGGGAGGAGGAGGCAGAGAGGAAGTGAAGGAGAGTAGGAAAGTGACACATTACATTTTTTAAGGAGATGGAGATGGGGAGGTAGACAGAGAGGAAGACAGAGAAAGGGGAAGAAAGGAGAGAAAAACAGAGGGAGAGAGAGAAAGGGGGAGGTGAAAAGGAGGGAAGGAGGAGAAAGAGGGAGGAGAGAGAGAAAGGGAGGGAAGAGGAAGAAATGAGAGAGTTGAGAGAGAGAAAGAAGGGACAGAGAGGAGGAGGGGGAAGGGGAAAGGAGGGATGGTAATACATGCGCTGGAGAGAGAAAGAAGAAGGAGCTCAAGTCGTCTGCAATGCTAGATAAGACAAGACAATAAGCATTCACTCTGTGCCAGGCACTTGGGTACATAGAATTTAAATAAAGGAAAGAATCCTTGTCCTAAGGAGTTTACAATCTAATGAAAGAAGATAATACACAAAAGAAACCTGAGTGAGGCTCCCCAGAGGGTATTGGGGAACGGGGCATGATGGTAATGGAGTTTAAACCAAACTGAAATCTTGTGAGAAATGAAGGGATGACTGGGAAATCTGAGTTCCTTGTAAATGGAGGCTTTGGGGGGAGCTTTTTGCCCTGCTTTGTAACCATACACTCAGAGGGGTAGAGGCAACCGAAGGGGCTGAGGCCAAAGCTGACATGCTCTCCATGATGGTGAGTTTTCTGGTGATGAGCAACTTATCCTGTGGGGAAAGCAGGATGCTGGCAGAATTCAAACTAAGCAGATTAGCTAGTTGTCTCCCCCTTCAAAGTCTACTGAGAAGTCGTCTTTTCCTGGCTCAGTGGCTAATCCTCTTTGACATGTACACCTTTTGCCTCTGGCATTTGGGCCACGCAACCAATAAGGGAGATTGCTTCATCACCCCAGAACACCAAGTCCTTTGGCACTGAGTCAGCACACATGATTCACCAGAAGCATCTCAAGGGAACTCAGCTCACCTCCACACATGTGCCACATATAGGATGGAACCTGATACGTTTGCTAGACAATTTTTCTGTATGTGTGATTTTTGCTTCATTGTCTCCTCAACACTGAAGATAACAATTGCTTTGAACAATTATGACTGGAGTTGAATCTGTCTATTGTATATTTCATTGAGCTACAAGGAAGTAAGAGAAGCAGACCAAGTCCTATCTGACACAAACTGACTGACTGAGCCAGTTACTGAACTCCTGAGTGACCCAGACAAATCACAAAGACTATAAGTTGTATATATGCCAATCTAAATTGATAGAAGGAATGTCCTCAGTTGAAGTGCCATACGAAGTCAGGTATTGTCTCTCTCCATCCACTTCTCTACCCATTGCCACCCACCCAAAAAAGAGATGTATTCTTGTGGTCTTTTCCATATACTATTTCATTTTACTTGACAAGTGAGACTCAGAGTTAGACATGTCTCTAAATAAGTATCTAGATCAAATTTTGGGCACCCAAGTCCCCAGATGAATCCTTCTCTCAATACTGACTTCTGTTATTAACTTCTTTATCATCTCGGTTGTTCTGTACGTGGAAAAATTAATAAGCACTAATGCTTAAAATCTGCACTTTGTTTTTAAATGGAAGAGAGGCAAATGCATCCTGAAATAACATCACCATTTCCAGAAGAAGGTATCATCTTGGTTGACTAAACACACTTTCTTTAGGGTTCAGCATGAATGTGTAATAGATGTATCTCAGATAAGAAAGCGGTAACTTAATGCAGTTATATAAACAGGAAAGCAGTAGGGAATTATCCTGAAGGGTATAAAATAAGCCAAGAGCTTTCCGTGGGACTCCAAGCTGTGCCTGCTCCTCATTGCAGTCAGGTATGTGTGCATGCAGAAAAGGGTTCTTCTGAAATATAGCTCTCCTCCTCTTATTTGCTTTGAGGGTATGTTTTGTTCACTTGTAATTTTTAGCCTTTTTGCAATTGAAATCTGCTAGCATGGGGGAAGAAGGTGAGAAGGTAGGTTTGCAGACTTCAAAACTCAAATGACCAAAATCTTTTGTGTTCAGTGGCCCAGTAAGGTAGGACGCATCATTGAGACAAAAAAAATCCTCCTGATTCATTTGGGATGGTGGTCAGTGGGTCTATGAAAGATAAATGACATTGGATGGTGATGGTGACAGCTTTCTTTCCTCATTTTCATTTTTGTAAGTTTTGTTTTGTTTTTTAATGAAATGAAATTTGTGATATGACAGGAACAACTTTGTCAGGGTACTATGATTTGTAATTACTTTTGATAAAAATGTGAATTATAATGTTGGCCTAGATATTCATGTAATTCCATTCCATTTGACTAAACCTTTATGATATTTAGGATATAAATGTCATTAATTGACATTTATTGAGTGCCATTCATATGCAAATGGATGGGCAAAATGAAGAAAGATGCCAAACATGTAAACATGCCAAACAGTGAAGGGGAGATACAGATTGGAGAAAAAGGTCAATATAAGGTAGGCAATAGATTTTAAGGGAAGATATGAGGTGGTAGGGTATCATGTGAAAAGAAATGACCAATTTCTTCAATTCAGAGACCTTTTAGAGTGATCATTCAGTGAGCTTGTGTGATTAGTCATTCCCATATTTATTTCCTATATATAGATGGGAAAACTGAGGCTCACGGAAGTTCTGTGACAAGCCCATAGTATGATGGCTAGTAAAGTGCTGAATTCATTTCATAAGCTCAGGTCTTCTTACTCCAAGTTCACAGTTATAATGTGAAAGGTATAGAATATATGGCTGGGTGTGTATTGGTCCCTGGCGTAGTCTATAAATTGTTTTTTTAAAAATTAAATCCTTGAAATCATCTTGTTTTCCATTTATTTACTATTTACCACTAAAGGTGAAGGCAGTTAGGTAGATAGAGTGCCAGACCTAGAGTCAGGAAGACTCATCTTCCTGAATGTAGATCAGATCTCTGTGTGACTCTGGGCAAGTCACATAACCCCGTTTGTCTCAGTTTCCTCATCTGTAAAATGAGTTGGAGAAAGAAAGGGCAAATCACCTCAGTATCTTTGCCAGGAAAACTCCAGATGGGATCATGAAGAGCTGGATGTGACTAAAAAACAACTGAATGATAACAACATCATTGGTGGAGCTAAAATAATGAGGTCATAACATTATCCATCTCATAGATATGTGTGATGGACATTGAGCTCTCTGTTCCTAAGTACTCTCATTTGAGAACATCATGAGTGCTGTGCTACATCAGGCCAATACTCCACTCAGTACCATATGTAATCTATCTCTCAAGGCAGAGAATGGTCATCCTCCTTGTATCACATCAAAAGCTTCCAGATAAATCACAGCCATCTTATCCAACCTCTAATCATGACTGTGGAATTCACAAATTTATCTAAATTTTCAAGAATCTATTTGCATTTTTAACCTGTGCAAATGATCTCTTGGGGAATCAATCTATCAATCAACAAGTACTTGTAAAAAGCATACTATGTGTTAGTACAGTGTACTATGCCAAGCCCTGGTAAAAAAAGATAAAAGTGCAACAGTCCTTTGTTCTGCTGTTGCTTTGCTTACTTTACGTTCCAATGGGAGAGACAGCATGTAGGTGTGTATAAAGATATACCAAACACACAGAAAGCAAGGATAAGGTAACATTATTGAGAAAAGCATTTGTGACTGGGGTGGGTGTGGGGCCGTCAGAAAAGACTCCATGACAAAGGTGGTGCTTGAAGGAAATCAGGGGCTCTAAAGGCAGCAGTAAGGAAGGCGAGCATTTCAGACATGGGGACCTGCAAGGTTAAAGGAATGGAGATGGGAGACAGAGTACTCTCTGTAATGAACAGCAAAAAGATGGTTAGTCAATAAAGCACATGAAGGAGAGCCATGTATGAGTTGAAAAGGTGAGATGGAGAATGGTTATTGAAGAATCTCAAATGAAGCAGAGGAATTTATATTTGATCTTTAAAGGTAATAGGGAGCCACTGGAGTTTATTGAACACATTGGCTTGGAAAATAATGGACTTGGAGACAGAAGGCCTAAATTCAACTTTCAGCTCCTGCCTAGCATACTTAGGCAAGTCACTTAATCTCTCTGTGCCTCAGTTTCCTCATCTGTAAAAAAGAATAAATTGTCATTACTTAAAAATGAAAATGATTGACAATATATTTCTTCACAGTTTACAAAATGTTATATACACATCAGCCTCATAACAACCTTGTAAGATCCTATTAGATTTATTCTTTGCATTTTACGCATGAGGAAACTGAGGTTCTGAGAATTTAATAGTTTGCCCATGATCTCACAGCCAGCAAGAGGTTGAATCAGGACTCTAAATGCAACCTAAGAAGCTAATAAGCAGGTAGCTAAGGAGCCACTATCTTATGATACCACAGAGTCATACAACCTTGAATTATTTTCTCCGAAGTGAATTGCTTTACACTTAAATCAACTTGAGTGAGAGGCTCTTACTTTTGGGGAGTGCTGGTAGGGTCACAGATCATTTTTGCATTTTGAAGAAACCTAGTTACCCCTTCTTGGAATAAAGTTCTAAAACAATCGAAAGAAATGCTAAATTTCAACGTAGAAATTTTAATGATTTTTTTCCCATTCAAATTCACAGATGCCCTCAAAAGTATTCTCCCTAAGGGGATCTTTGGATCTTAGGTAAAGAACCTTTGGCTAAAGCTGACCTGCCATTTATCTGATCACTCACAGAAACTCCAGGCATCATTCCCACAGTTCATCCTTTAGGGCTTGGGATTTCATTACCCAGAACTCAAAAGGCTCTGTTGTATAGTAGGATTCTGCTGAGTTGGGGTTGGCAGAGATGGTAGCTACATCTAATGATAAATTCCTAACCATTAGCAATGGTCTTTCTGTCAGTGTAGTGAGCTTCTAATTGGTGTCTACATATAGTTGACAATCCATGTAATGGGTTCATTTTAACATTTTTGTCTTGACCTTTAGCATGACTGCTATTTTCCTGATGTCTCTACTTTTTGGCCTTGCATTTGGACAAATGATGGCTTTTTGTGTTCCAACTGAGTATACTATGCACATTGAAAGGAGAGAGTGTGCATACTGCCTAACCATCAACACCACCATCTGTGCTGGATACTGCATGACTCGGGTACGCTAGAGTGTAGTTGACTATTTTTAAGGAATAATATAGAGGGGGAAAAAGGAAACCAATGCTATTTTTCATATTGTCATATTTATCCATGTTACATTCTAGAAGCAAACAGATTGTAAGCATTCATTCTGGTTTCGAAGAAGACTGAAGAGAGGTAATAACCCTAATGCTTCCAGTCGGCACCTAATAGGTGCTCACATTGATCTGATCTGATCAACTACAACTGGACACGCTGTGACTTGAGTCTAACATAGTGATGTCATTTTAGTCCTCTTCAAGAACCAAGGACAACAATCAACCAAT
Source organism: Potorous gilbertii (assembly GCA_028658325.1). Taxonomy (NCBI): domain Eukaryota; kingdom Metazoa; phylum Chordata; class Mammalia; order Diprotodontia; family Potoroidae; genus Potorous; species Potorous gilbertii. The sequence continues at coordinate 477,720,430 of CM053770.1, forward strand.
AGGAGACCTATATATATATATATATATATATATATATATATATATACACACATATATATGATATATATATATATATATATACATATCTATATATATGATTGTTAATGGTCATAGTTTAGTGTTATGTACCTATTGGTATCACTACTGACTAATTGCTAACTGTGTATGATATTGGTAAGTGACTTCAATAATCTGAGCCTAGGTTTCCTCAAGTGTAAAACTGAATTATATTGGGAACTCTCAAGACCTCTTCTAGCTTCATTAAGACTCTAGAATCCACTTATTTTACTCTTTAAATGAAATTTATAACATTTATTACTAGAAAGAACTTTAGAGAGATCACCTCATTCAATCTCCTCCTTACTGATAAGATAATCACTCTAAAGCTAGGGGCCTAAAGGAACCAAAGTCTCCCAGTGCATCCTGGGCCATCTCCAGTCACCCTGATGAACATCTGGTCACTGGATCCCAGATGGCTCAGGAGGAGAAAGTGAGGCTGGTGACCTGCTCAGCCCTCCCTCACTCAAAACAAAGTCAAGTGCAAGTCATGTCATCATTTCTCTGATGGCATGATCTTCTTTGGCAATGAAGGACGAACACAACAATACAGATAAGAAAACTGAGGTTCAGAGAATAAATAGTTAAGTGGTAGAGCCAGGATTTGAAACTGGGTTCTCTTAGTCCAAATTGGGAACTCTTTCTTATAACCTTGAGAAGAATGTGTTGAATGTGGATATTGTCATAAAGGATACCTATACCTATAAATGGATCCATGATCTCATTGATATATATATCTATCTCCAAGTCTTCTCCTCCTTTCCAACTCTTCTCCTTGCTCCTCCATAAATATTCTGCAGAGTTAACCCAACATGCTGGGGTCTTCTCTAGGTTTTTGAACCTTGCTTGGGTGGTCTATCCGGCTCTCAACCTTCGTTCTTGCTATATGATTAATGGACTTGATCCTGGGCTGTTGTTGTTTTTGTTGTTGCTGCTGCTGCGGATGGTGGTGGTAGTGGTGATGATGATGATGGGCAGCCTAGAAGTAATGAATGGAAAGGAACCCCTGGAATTAGAAAAACCTGGGTTTGAGTCATACCTCTGATACAGATTAGCTGTGGGACATTGGTCAAGTCACTTAACCCTGGGCAACTCCCTAAGGCTGGAAGTTTCAGGAAAGTTGCTGCTCTGTATTAGAGAGGGGATTTCCACACTGAGAGTTCTCTCACATTGTTGAGAGCACAGGTTCAAGAATTCTTTTTCCCACCCACAGCCAAGACAAAAGAAGAAATAATAGCACATTGCTTACACAGTGTATTTTCTCATTGGATCCTCATGACAACTTTGTGAAGTAGGCTGAGTATATGTGATTATTCTCACCTTAAAGATAAGAAAACTAATCTTCTCAAAGGTAAAGTGATTTGTCAACATGTTGTATATCAATGACCCTAACACCTAGCTTCCAGTGCTCTCTCCCTCCTCAAATTACCTTGTGCTATGTCACATTGGTTGATGTACATTTTGTAAGTCATTCCACCACTGCCCCAAGGGAACTATAAATTCATAGAGGTTTCATTTTTGTGTTTACATCCCCTACACCGCCCCCCCCACCCCGCCTTTTGCCTCTGCACCTGGCATGGTGTTTATCATAGTTGGAATATAAATACTTATTGAAGTGAATTTTAGAATAGAACCCAGATCTCATTCCTAGTGCAGTGCTCATTAATTGTGTTAATTAGGTTCTAAGAGACTCAAAAGTCTGAAAGACCCGGATTGAGGTCTTGTCTTTGTCATATCCTGACTTTATGACCCTAGGCAAGTTATCTAATTTCTTATGCCCACAGGTCATTTTCTGAGACTATGGGTTTCAGAGAAGTCTAAATCTGAGAGCCTATAATATCACAGATCCCATTTTTTAAAAAAAGCCCTGGGACTGGGGAGGATGAGAGTTTCAAGGAATATAATCCAGATTATGAGATATGAGCCCTTCTTTTACAGAAAGGAAAGGTCTTCAGCTTCCTCATATTTAGAGATGCTTGGTGGTGCAGTGGATAGAGTGCTGGGTCTGGAGTCACACAAAAGATATTTTCCTCCAATTTTCTAACATTTTTATTTAAAGTTTTGAATTCCAAATTCTCTCTCTCTCTCTTTCTCTCTCTCTCTCTCTCTCTTCCATCCCTTGCTGAGACAGTAATGAGATTGTTTAGCTTATACATGTTCAATTATACAAAATATTTCCATATTAGTAATTTTGTACAAGAAGAATAAAAGGAAGAAAGGGCAAAATAGTACAAATGCCTCAGTCTGTATTCAGTCATTATCAGTTCTTTCTCTGGAGGAGGATAGTATGTTTCATCATTAGTTCTTTGGGATTGTCTGAGATCATTGTGTTACTGAGAATAGCTAAGTCTCATCAAACAATATTGCTGTGTACAACATTCTCCTGGTTCTGTTCACTTCGTCATTCATTAGTTCATGTAGTCTTTCTAAGTTTTTCTGAAATCATTTTTGCTTGTCATTTCTTATAGCACAGTCATCTTCCATTACAATCATATACCACAGCTGGTTTAGCCATTCTCAGTTGGTGGGCATCCCTTTGATTCCCAATTTTTAGCCGCCAAAAGAAAAGAGCTGCTATAAATATTTTTGTACAAACAAGTCCTTTAACCTTTTTTATATGTCTTTGGGATATAGACCTAGTAGAGGTATTTTTGGATCAAAGGGTATGCACAGTTTTATAGCCCTTTAGGCATAGTTCTATGTTGCCTTCCAGAATGGTTGCATCAGTTTATAACTCCACCAACAGTGCATTAGTGTCCCAGACTTTTCTCATATCCCCTCCAATATCCAACATTTTCCTTTTTTGTTATATTAGCCACTCAACTCAGGAAGATGTTTCAATCTAGCTTCAGACACTTAACAGCTGTGTGAACCTGGGCAGGTCACTATAAGCTCTATCTGCCTCAGTTTCCTCATCTCTAAAACGGTGATAATCACTCCTCCCGCCCAGGGTTGTTGTGAGGAACAAAGGAGATGTTTTTAAAGTGTTGGCATGTAATAGGTGCTATATAAATGCTAACTATTATTGTTTATTATGATTATATTACTTTCATTGTGCTTCCGCTATTTATGCTCAACTTATAAAACTGCTGTCAAGTGATGATCATCTTTCTCTTTTCTCCTCAGGACAGCAATGGTAAGCTGTTCCTCCCCAAAAGTGCTCTCTCCCAGGATGTGTGTACATATAAAGACATCAGCTACAGGACAGTGGTGATGCCAGGCTGCCCTCGCCATATCACCCCTTATTTCTCATACCCTGTGGCTGTGAACTGCAGATGTGGTAAATGTAACACAGACTACAGCGATTGTGTACATGAGAGCGTCAAGACAAACTACTGTACAAAACCACAGAAGCCATATTTGGTGGGATTTCCTGTTTAAGAGAGCTAGCTATGTGATCTGCTGTCCATGGTTAAATGTTAACTCCACTTCACTTATGTGTGTCAACCTAACTTAGAATACCCAGTGATTAAAATGTTTCTTTATTTCATAACAATTGTCTGACTTTCTGTTTCACACCACCCCTCAACCCTGACCCCAAGCATGCAGAAACATAAGAAAGATCTTAAAAGATTCTTGAAGGAGAAGGGATGGATTAAGGATTTATTAAGTACCTAGTATGTGCCAGGCACTAGGCTAAATCTTTTAAATAATCTTGATAACAGTTGGAGGTAGATGCTATTATTATATTTTATGTATATAATAATATATATTATGAGGCAGGCAGAAGTTAAGTGACTTGCCCAGGGTAACATAGCTAGTAAGTATCTAAGATGATTTGAGCTCATCTTCCTGACTCCAGGCCCAGCACTGTATCTACTATACCACTTTCCTACTTCAGCTAGGTGAGAAAGATCTTTGGCCACCTCGAAGGACTTACATTCTGAGAAGAAAAGAGGTGAAGTAATATGGGATATTCAGACAGGACAGACCTAAAAGACAAGATATCTGTCCTTTAGGTCAGCCCTGTGAAGGGAGTTGCAGTGGTGAATTGGGATTTTTATTTTATGTGGAAGAAGGTGCAGGTTGAACCCACCTCAGAATCCCAGGGAGAGAAGTGCTGTGGACATGGGCAAGAAGGTCATAGCCCTGGAGGGAGGGAGAGGAGGAAAAGGACACCACAGTGTCAGGGGTAGGAATCTGACAATGATGTGTGAGGAAGTAGGGCACAGGCAGAAGGAATAATCCATTACCCTACTTCCTGGCAGGCTAAAACTTCACTCAAGACCAGTAAACAATCTATGAACCATTCTCTCTAATTTAATTCCTTTGGTGGGCCAACTGGTCTATGAAAGTTATACCCCAAAAGGTCAATTTACAAAGCTGAGTAAAGAGGCCATGATCATTTTACACGTGGAAGTTTAAATCCTTTATAGCCCTTGAGTAATAGGAGATTTTTACCACTGCCACCCCCTCCAGCATTTATATTAAATGCAGCTTGTCCTCTTTTTACTGCTGGTGTCATGAAGAACTCATGTCACTGTGATAGGATTTTAGGGAAAATGTTTAGAGGGAACACAAAAGTGGTATTACCCTGAATTACAATCTGAACTGCCCTCAATAGTGAAAATGTTTTCTTGGTATTTGTGCCTTCTGTTCTAATATGTCATGGTGATCAAGCTTCATTTTAAATTTTTCATGGACTCATCTTTTTATCCCCAAGACCTAACATAGTCTTTGTCATATAACAGGCACTTGATAAATGCTTGTTCAAATCAAATGAGATAGTATAATAAAAGCATTTTGCAAGCCTGGAAGCACTATATAAATGTTATTGCTGAATGAATGAATGAATTTATCTGTGCATGCACAGATAGGTGTTGTGGTGCCTCACCTTCTGTTTTCAGCTCTGATAAAATTATTCATTCATTCAACATGCATTTATTAAGCACTAACTATATGCAAGCTAAAATACTGCGGGGAAAAAGACTAAGAAAAAACCAATTCTTGCCCTCAAAGGACTTGATGGTCTACTAGGGGAAAACATGTACACAGGGAAGAAAATTCCAGCTGTAGACAGGTTAGTGCACTGGACAAAGTGACGCAGTTAGTGGCCCTGGGTTTGAATTCTAGCTCATACACTTACAATAGTGCCTGCCTCCTGGGTTGTTGTAAAGATCAGATGAGATTGTACTCGTGAAATATTTTTCCAACCTTAAATTGCTATAAAATGCTAATTATTTTTATCATCATTAATATACAGATGAAGACACTGAGGCTCAAGGTCATACAGTAATAAAAGCAATGAGATCAATAGTGACGATAACTAGCATTTTTAGAGTAATTAAAAATTGGCAAGGTATTTCACGATCTCATCTGATCCTCACAACAACCCTGGAAGGAAGGTGTTGTAACTAGCCCCATTTTACAAATGGGGAAACTGAGGCACAGTGATGAAGTTACTTTCCCAAGGTCATGTAGACAGTATTTGTCTTAGGCAGGATCTGAACTCTCTTCCTGACTCTATGTCCACAATGCTAGACTGTATGTAAGATCCCTTCCAACTCTAAGTCTAAGCCTAAGAGTAACTAGATTGGGGTGAGGTGGCATTGAGATCAAGAAATGCCCCATATAGGACGTGGCACCTGATTTGGGCTTTGACAGAAGCAATGCGAAGGATAGGAGGGCTTTCCAAGTCTCCAGCCCCAGTACCCTATTGATTATACCATGCTGCCTCTGTCAATGATGCAATAGAAGTTTACGCTCAAGTTTACGTTGATTAACGTTGTTTCTAAATGTCATGAACATGTGCCAGTAGGCAGTTGGTGGGGGGCAGGATTCTGTACTCAGTTCTCTTCATGAATGTAGGATCCAGACTCTTTGGATTAATTTTCATGAGTTCCAGGCCTGGACTATTATGTAAAGAGGAAGCATGCACCTCAGGACCCATCACTATAGAAACATTTTAATTGTTAGAGTAACTGCATTAACCTGGAACACATGATTTCAAAATCTTCTTTAGGCAATGGGTGTGAACATCTGCACCAGTGAGAAGGCTCTTTCAAATCAGCTGCCCAGGTCCTAGCTGATTCTGGTCAGAGATCTCTTTGATGTTATCAAAACATCTTTAAATGCTTTTACATTCAATCATCGTTTTCATTGTCTGTGGTTTAAGGTGAAAACCCTTCCATCAAACTTGATGTATATGTGGTCCAGTCCACACATGTGTCACTTGTCTTTATTCTCTCCCATGGTGCCAATATGTGCCAGGGGGTTTCAAAGGGGCTCAGGAGTAATTCTTTAACCCCTCTGGAAAAATGACTACTGATGATGAGTTCACATTGACATCTGTTGTTCAATCATTCAGTCATGTCCAACTCCTTATGATGTCATATGGGCTTTTCTTGGCAAAGATACTATAAGGGTTTGCCATTTCCTTCTCCAGCTCTTTTTACAGATGAAGAAACTGAGGTGAAGAGAGGTTAAGTGACTTGCCCAGGGGCACACATCTAAAAAGTATTAGAGGGAGAATTTGAACTTAGGTCTTGCTGACACCAGGTCCAGCACTTTGTGCAGTATTGGTGTCACCTAGCTGGCTCCCACATCTGCTGTTATGATTAGAGCTGCACTGTACTATTTCCTGTTACTTGCTAACTTGTACAACCAACATGGACATGGCCCAACTACAACTTAATACAGGGGTCTTAGGGACCAAATGCTTGAAACACATTTTCTGTTCTGATCTTGAAATATCACCATGAAACAAATACTCTTATTACCACTTCCATTTTACAAATAAGGAAACTGAGGCACATAGCATTTAAGTTATTTGCCAAGGGTCTCACCGCTAGTAAGTATCACACATAGGACTTGCATCTAAGGTCTTCCTATTGATTACACCATGCTGCTTCTATCAACACAATGGATTAACACATTTATAGTGTGTTTATTATTAACAATATATCAACGCATCAAAATTTGTGTTAATTAACATGGTTTTCAAAAGTCACGCACTTGAGTATTGTCACTGAACATTCTGGAATGGGATATTAAAATTGTTGGATAGTGTTGGATAGATTGGATAGATAGCCCTCCTTTGCCACTGGCTACCAAATAGAGATACACCTTGGCCCATCTTGAAAGATGTGATGTTTTAGCTGAACTGGTGCTGATCACAGGAATCAAAAAGTATTTTCAAAGGACTTAAACATATACATATATACATATACACATACATATGTATATAGAAATATACATATATATATATATATATATATGTATGTATGTGTATATATGTATATGACTGTGGAATATAAGGAAGCCTATTGTCAATTTCTCTTGTTTAAGTACCATATTGCATTAAATGGGGTGGCCCCCACAAGAAAAAAATGCTAGAGATGGACCTCATGGGTCACTCCCATGTTCCTCCTACTTTCCAATAATAAGGATATAACAAGTATTTTAAAAGATGTATTTTCTTTTATTGAGTATAATCCACTCATATCAGCATCAGCTAGTTTGCATTGAATGATTACCCAATACAGGTTGCCTAAATGAATCCTTAAGATGAAGAGGTTACTTAAGCTTAGAAGTTGCCACTTTACTGGGTAGAACTCAAGGAGGACAGTTAGGCCTGACTGTGAATACCCACACCTCCAACTCAATACAACAGAACAGTGTACTGGGGCTGAATTCACTGCTCATTTAATTTAACCTCATTATCCAATCCAACAGTGACAAGAAATAGCTACTGTGCTTCACAGTTTACAAAGCATGGTCTTTACAAAAACTCAGACACGATACAAGCATCATTAGCTCCATTTGACATGTGAGGAAACTGAGGCTCAGAAGGTTAGTGACCTGACTGAAGTAATTTTTTTTTTTGCCTTACTTTGTATCCCTAGCGCTGGCACATAGTAAGTGCTTAAAAAATTCTTGTTGCCTGCTTGCCTGAGCAGGTGATTGGTGAAGCCAGAACCAGAATGCAGGCCTTCTGACTCCCAAGCACAGGCTTCTCTCTACTATACCACTAAATGAAATACTTTGGGATCAGGATGGTTCTTTTTATTTTCAAATAACTTTTATGTATACTATTCTTGTTAGTTCTGTTTTTTTTTAAATAGTGAAAAATAAAAAAGAAATGCTCCAAAATTAAGGCAATGGCACAAAATATAGCATAGCTATAATACACCTCAGTACAGATCTGGGAACAATATAATTTAGCTAAATTTCATTCCCCAAACAGATCTATGTACAGGGGTGTGCTGGTAAACATTCACCAACTAGTTTTCTAGAAGAAATTGAAGTTTAGCCTGCATGTTAACATTTTCTCCTCATTTTCTTAAGTCTAGAGTCCCAGGGTTGGGGACTTCATAGTTCTGAAGTTTGGATTCAGTCAAAGGGCCACACTTGAGGACCTAGAGGGCCACATATGGCCTCCAGGCTGCAAGTTTCCCACCCCTTATAGACAACAAAACAATAAATTAAGCTCTGATTTGACACATTTGCTGATTTCTAAGATGTAAATGTTTACAGGGAAAATTGAACAAGCAGCTCTTGCAAACTGACACCACCCTGACTTTGTGTATTACCACCCGTGTGTATGTGCACACACATATGTATATATACACATATACATACTTACACATACACATATATTGTGTGTATATATCTCTCTATATCTGTATATCTCCTAAGACTAATAAAACAGCCTATCAGCTGGGGGTTAATCCTTACACCTTCAATATTATTGTAAAAGAGTATTTCCATTTCATAACTGATTCTGATTATGGGATCATGTGTAGATACTTAGATTAACTGTCTCAATGAGTGTGAAGTTACATAGGAAATCAAACAGGAGTTTTTTAAAGCCAATATGCAGTTACAGTTGATAGAGAATATATTGTCAAACAACTTAGAAAATATGTGGCCATGATCAGGAAGGCTGGTTTCGTGTTTCTACACCAAGGACTTGAGAGAGTGTCTGAGGCTGAGTTTAGATTAACTCCAGTGAAGAGGAATGTAAAAATATTTTCAATGACCCAGGCACCCTGGTACAAGGCTCTTATCCTAGAACACACCCAAACTGGCACCTCTATAATCTGGTGACCCTGGTTATCACCCTCTGAACAAGAGTCATCTTCTCTAAGTCTGAGATTTCACATACACAATGAAATTTACTCTCATAGAATTATACAGTTGGAGGAGTTCCCAGGGTGGATTGGTCTTATAGGTCAGCCCCTCCTGACTCTGGGCACATGGATGACTAAAAAACCAAGGAGAAATGGTTAGTCAGACTTTTCTAATGGGTTTGTCACTCTATGATTCTTGGAACAAAGACAGTTACCAAATGAATGTATCTTATCAAAATGAAGATGTTTGTCTTTAGCTGTTAGACACGTACCAGTCTGGTCCTTAATTCGCCTTCACACCCTGGGTCACTTTAGGGGTGGATTCCACTTGTGTCAGTTGTAGAGACATGTGTGAATGGGGGCAACTAGGCTGTGATAGGGAATGAGAGGATTCCAAGGGGGCAAATCTTGTCAGCTAAATCCGTCAAGGAACTTGCACAAGACTGATGAGCTTGAATGAGCATGTACCAGTGAGCTGGATACATTCTGAAGTCCCTTCTCTCCTTTCATTTTTGTAGGATATTAAAAATATCCTTGGTTCTTTCAGTGTACATTTAGTGAATGTGTTCAGCCAAAAAAGCAGGCAATTTTGATTGTGAACTCAGGTTCAAATGCCAATGAACAGACTGACTCAGGGGAGCTGTGGTCTTTTTGTGTCTCTTTTCCGGGTTCCTATTCTAAACACCTATATTAGGAGAAGGTGCTTATTTCTAGGGCAAGGAAGCTCATGAGAGAATATGAGTTTATAATCTTTCATTTTTATTTATTTTAATTAGGGGGAAATCTTTTGTATTTCTTGACCTATGAAGAAGAGTTTACTAAGTGAATAAATAAGAAAAGAATACAAAAATAATTAGGAAAAAATATGTAAACTCAAGTCCTGAGGTATCTCAAAGGTACAGTGCCGATAAAACAGCAAATCTCTTACCCACAACATGCAATGGGCAGATGAGCTGACTTTAACTTCCTGTTCTTATTATATCCCTAAACACACAGGAGAGCTTGGGAGAAAAGCCTGTTCAAAGGCATGGCAGCTGCAGCAGCTCAAAAAGGAGGCAGAAAAAGAGATTGAAAAGTGCTACTGACATATGTTCAAAAAATCTTTGCTTAAAGAGATAGGAAAGTATCTTGCAATCCGAAGAACATTTAGCATTACAGGTGCACAGGATTGTCTGTGAGGCAGGCATTTGTTTTCAAAAGGTGGGTCATGTGTGTACATACTATATATACAGACACATACATATTTATACATGTTGTGTATGTATATATAGTGTATATATACACATTGTGTATATATACCTTGAATATACATATGTATCTATATATACCCACATGTCTACACATCTATCTACATTGTGTATACACATGGTATATAACATATTGAATAGCTACATTGTATATACACACATTGTACATATGCATTATATACACGTACATACAATGTATATACACATTGTATCTGTACATATGTATATATGCATGTGTGTAAATATACACATACACATTTAAAAAGAACAACATTCAAATTAAGTTGTCTTTGTTCATTTTAGTTTTGCCACTAGTTTGGGCTCCAAGATTCTGGTCCAGCATTAACTGGGACCATATATGAGACTACACATCCATGGTGCCAATTAATTCCCATAGACTCTGTGAGGTCCCCATCATCACCAGATTTCTATCTCCTCTCCCCAGAAAACCCTGGGCCCTTACTGCTGGTGTTTGATTTTTAGAAGCTCATTTGCTTTCCCTGTCTTGAACATTATCTTCTAAAAGTGAATCAAAGCTTTTTTGTTTTTTTTTTAAGCTGGTTATTAACCCCCCCTCCCCATGTGATCACAGAGAGAAACAAGAATCCCCAATAAAGGGCTTTCAGCATGCCCTGCACATACCAGATGTTGTACAGCTGCACATGGGTCTGACAACACGAGGACAGGAAGGCTATGTACCACACTCACATACATGTGCAAATGTACACTGGAAACCAAATCATTTTAGACCTTAATGCCATTCCACTTTAACAGCTGAGTAAGATGATGCCTCTTGTGACATTTAGTAATAAAGTCCTGGATTTTCGATATCATGCAGGTGGAGTTTTATATTACATCTCTTGAATTACGGATCACACAGCAGAGGACCATGCTGAATATCATGCCAAAGATCTGAAACAAAAGGAACAGTGTGTTAATGGACAAAAAAATGGCCCCAAACTGCCTGCACAGCTAAGAAAAGGGAAGAATGAGGTCTTGTCCACTTGGGACCAGCTGGTGAGTACACAGATTGGTCCTTTCATCTTTTGAACTCAGATTCTCCTGACTCTGGGACCAGCACTCTAGCCACTGACCCATCTAGATGCCCTATAAAAATACAAACATTAAAAAAAAAATCAAGTCACAGACTCCAGGTTGAGAACTTTTATTCTGGACATGGTGGACACTGATATGGGCATTGGAGTTAAAGTCTGATGTTTCTGGTAGCTATTCTCCTCCTCCTCATAAATAATTGGCAATAATTAAATAATAATATTTAATCATTAAATATCAATAAAAATAAAAACAAGGAGGTCCTATAAAGCAAGAGTCAAAAGACTCTTTCTCCTTCTCCCCCTCCTACTCCCATCTCTACCACCTTCCTTCCCTCTTTTCCTCCCCCTCCCTCTTCCTTTCTTCCTCCTCTTCTTCCTCTTCATTTACTAGGCATGTGACTCTGTGGGAAACACATTTTCTTTGACTCTCAATTTCCTCTCCTCTAACGTAAAGTTAATAGCTTATGTTTGTTAAATTCTTTGAACTCTTCAAAGTATGTTCACATACATATATACATACATCATCGCATAGGAATTTCACAAGAATTTAATGAAGTAGTTAAGGTAGGAATTATCCCCATTTTACAGATGAAGAAACTGAGGCTCTGAAAAGTGTGACATTCACAAGCACACTTAGTAGGGGAGGTAGTTCTCAAGTTCAGGTCTTCATAACATCTCACTGTACTCTATTTGATATGTAATGTGGAGTCAGGAAGACTGGGTTCATCCAAGGGTGGGCTGAAACTAATTCATACTGGTCCTTGAGAGCCAATGGTTAAATTTTCAGTATGAGCATTCACATCTTGGAAATGGGCAAACACTACAAGTCAGAGCTTGATAAATGGTTTTGTTGATTAACTAGACTTAAGAAAGTGATGGAGAAAATGTTAATAATGCAGATTAAACTTAAAAGTGTGCCATGCAGACATATTCGGTTTTCAGCGAGCTGGTTGTTAAGTATTTATCAGCACTCCCTTGGTTCTGATCCATACTGTGTGGACTCATGTGTGAGTCACTCAACTCCTCAGCCTCAAAGACAGCAGCTGTCTGAAACTGTAAATTATTGATGAGCAGAAGGTCTATATTGATAAAAAGAATTTTACATACTGAGTTCTTTACACTGATAAAACCATAGTTCCAAGACTTCCTCTACTCCCCCTGCCAAAAAAAACCCAATAATGAAACAAGGCAACTACAAAAGTGTCAGCAAGTGTTCTAAAGGAAAATGGTTTTGTTCATTGGTTTTTGGAAAGATTGATGATGATGATGATGACAAATGACATTCATATAGTACCTTAAGGTTCTCAAAAAACTTTCCACACATCTCACTTGTGAAAGGAATTACGATTTTTATAACAATCAATATGATATGTGTAATGAATACACTAATAGATTAGATTTTTCAAAAAGAGAGCTCACAATGCAGCTTAAAATGATCAATCAAACTTTAACGAGGCTCACAATCGCTGGCATTGGGGTGCCTGAGTACATAAAGTGAAGCAAATCCAAGACTGTAGAACCTGTTCCTGTCACAGAACTCTGGTCCTGTGACCCACCAAGTAACAACCTCAAGGACTGGAACAATATTGCTCCCATAATACTCCAGAATTTTTGTATTTTCTTCCATTTGTGAGTTTGTTGGGAAACCACTCTGGTCCTGGAAACAATTGTTTGCAATCTATCTTCCCACCTCCCTTCTTATTGTGATTTATGTATAGAATCTCTGTCTTTACTTCAGCAAGGTGAAATTCTAATCTAGAGAATTCCCAATTTGCAAATCTGTTCCTCATAAAGCAACTAATTAATTAAATGGCTACCTGATTACTGGTACTTTATCTCTAGTCTGCCTTTTCATCATTCTCAGGTTAGAGATTGACTCAGTAAAATCCTGTTAACACAATGAATCCTCAGAACATTGGAGTGAAGTAAGTACTACAGGTATGGTCAACCCCTTATACAGATGGGGAAACTGAGGTTTAAAAACATTAAATGACTTGCCCAGTGTCACAAAGTAAAAAGTCTGGGATGGGATTTGAAGCAGATCTTTCACATTCTTAATCCTCATCCTCCTACACTATGCTGTCCCATATGGCTGGGGATCCTGAAAATAGGAGGAACAATCAACTTTTCAATGATGTTTTAAAAGCTGATTCCAACTCCAGCATCACATTTTTATTCTAACTTAAAAATTACAAAGATGAAAATGACAATACTGAGTGTTCATGGTCACTTTTTTTTTTGTATAAACATCTATTGCTCTATAAGTACATCTATTGCTAGAAGAGATTCAAATATTTGCAATACTAAGGGCAACAGTAAGAAGAATCTTGTCTCTCTATTTCTAGGCTATTACCGGGTATAATGGTTGCTTTATAATTAAAATTTACTGAATTCTTGTGATATAGTATTCTTAACTCCTTATTTTCCAAGGAGACATAGTCAGAATAAGACACTACCTAGATGACTGAGTGGATAGAATGCTGGATTTGGAATCAAGAAGACCAGGTTCAAATCCATCCTCAAACATTTACTAGCTTATAACACCAAGCAAAGTCACTTAACTGCTGTCTACCTCAGTTTCCTCATTTGTAAAATGGGGATGATATTAGTACCTAACTCCTAAAATGGTTATAAGTCTAAAAGGAAATAATAATTGTAAAGTGTTTTGTAAACCTGTAATAGTAATTTAAAATGGAAAGATCTTTCTCATTAATTAATAGGCCCATATGATTTGGAAGCCTCGGTCACATGTGGTAGGAGAAGCTTGCTGAAGAGGGGGAACATGAAGGGTAGAGTAGAACCAGGAGGAAGTGAGTGAGTGGGGTCAGGTCAGAGGGGAAAGAACACAGGGCATCTGACACATTGTGACAATTGATGGTAAGAAGACCCTGGCTGAGGGAGGGGAGGTTTGACAATAGCTTTGCCCTTGGCTGTGATAATGTTAATTAACTTCTTAGTCACCATAATGGATTTTGCTTTCTGGTTCTAGGATTTGGCTTTCTGGTGTTTAAATAAATGTTTTTCTTCTGCCTTTTATATGGAGAGTCTTTTATATTTTGCGACTGAGAACTATGTTGGCATATTCATAGTCACCATCAGTTCTGGGAATATTGCCTTGGTGACACAAAACCTTAAAATGCTATATAAATGCTATCATCATCATTACTATTGTCAGGGTTGTTGTTAGCATATTTGATTAAAGAGGAGCCAAAAGACTGCTCCTGCCTAAAAGTATCTTCCCTGCTAATGTGCCAAAGTGACTGGCCTCAGTTAGAAATTCTTCTCATTAGAAATAATACTTTGGGTCAGACTGCAAAGGGAAGACATGAGTCTCCAAAAAGTACTCAAGAAAATGCCTAGAAAAGAGAGAGCTCTGGCAGGACTGAGCTCCTCCTCCACCCTTCTTTAACTAGCAAAGTATCCTGGTTTTACCTTTTACTTTGTAAAGGCACAAAGAGTCTGACTCTACAAGGATCAGAATCAAAGATGGTTAGACCCAGAAAGGACCTGGGAGATTGTCTAAATCAAACTGAAGCCTAGTGAGGCCTCATGACTTGCTCAGACCAGGATGAGAGGAAAAAAATGATCTATTTCTGGTATAAAAAATAGAGCATCAGTAAGTTCTAGGTGGCTAGGGAATAATTTGAGGGATCTAGGTCAAAGAGAGTAGGACCTAGATTATGATAATATGGGCCTGGGGCAGGTATCGGGCTAGTGGAGGTACCTGGGTAAGGAAGAAGTATTTTTCTTTTTGGTTGATTTTTGCAGAGCTTTCCTACCTGCAGCTACTAAGCCCATAAGAGTTCTGCCAAATGCTTCCTTTATCTCTAACTCTGGTGGGGGTGGGGGTGGGGAAGGGGAAAGCAATGACTTCAAACTTTGAGCATCCTAACTTTCAACCTGCTCCTAGATCTGGTCAGGATCTACAAACTACTGAGTCCAGAACAGGCCAGACACTCTATGTCATGTTCTTTGAGATAATATAGTGGTAAGAAAAAAGCCCTGGAATGAAGAGCTAGCAGAGCTGGATGCCAAGGCAGTGCCAAGGGGGCACAGCAGATAGTGTGTTGGCACTGGAGTATGGAAATCTGAGTTTTATCCTGACTTAGACTCCTATTAGTGATGCAATCCTGGACAAGTTACTTAACTTGCTTTAGCCTATTTCCTCACCTGTATAAGGGACTTGATCACCTACAAGGTCCCTTCTAGTTCAGAACATATGATCCTCCCATAGGATCCCTCTTCTCTGACACCAGCTAGCTGTGTGATCCTGGATTTAACCAGTTTGGATCTGTTTCCTCTCACTTGTAAAACAGGGCTACTAACACTGGAACAATTTCCTAGGCTACTGTGAGGAAAGTGTTTTGTAAACCTCGAATGGCCACATAAATGTGAGTTGCTATATCATTAGAGAACAGGAGTCAGAGGAAGGGAGTGATGGCATGAAGACAATGGCAAGGCTCAGGGCCAGCTGGACTTTGGGCTCTTCTACACGACTGGCTGGGGAGACATTTGTCGGCTGCCTACATTTCCAGCCTGTGGCTGCTCAGTAATTTTAGTTCTCCATAACCAATTCTCCATGGCCCCATTTGAATTTTTCTTGGCAAAGATGCTGAGGTGGTATGCCATTTCCTTCTCCAACTTACTTTACAGATGAGGAACTGAGGCAAACAGGTTAAATGACTAGCCCAGGATCACACAGCTAGGAAGTGTGGGAGGCTGCATTTGAACTCGGGTCCTCCTGACTCCAGGGCCAGCACTCTGTCCACTAAGCCTGCTAGATTTCCAGCCAACACATATAATAATAATAGCTACAATACCTAATGTTTATATGATGTTAACTATGCTCCGGGCATTGTGCTAAAAACCTTTACAATGAGTATCTCATCTGATCTCACAACAACTCTGGGAGATAGAGGCTGTTTAAGAGATTGAAGAGGAGGCGTGACATCCTGGCATCTACCATAGCTAGCAGACATTGGGTAATTTGCTGCCTCTAACCTAATTCTTGGGAAACTCTAAGCACTTCTTAAAATGAGAATCAAGACATGGTCTCCGGCCTATTACTGCCAAATGGGTGGTGGGTGGAGGTGTGGGTTAAGGGCTTCCCCACCCCTGCTCCAGCTTGCTGTTTTCCCTTGAGATCTATGGGATGAATGGAAATTCCATTAAATAGCTGAATGGAATGAATCAAACAATCCTTCCTCTTGGGAATCCATAGAATGGAGAACAGCCGAGGCTGGGGGATTTCAAGAGGGTCTCATCCTGTCGGAGGGGAGCTTCACCTACTGGTCCCCTTGCTTTACGCTCTCTATCCTGTGAGGCAGAGATTTCCTGACTCACCAAGGAAGGCCACAAAGACCCGGGTTAAGAATTATAGCTTTTATCAAGATTAAGAACTTGGAGTGTGCTTAGCTTAATTACAGGTGGGATGGATTGGCCTCATACGATGTTGCCTGGACCGTCAGAAGAGACGCAGAGTTGGAAGGCACCCGTTCAGTTCTGGCACTGGATTTCTAATTTTCACTCTATGGAGATGGTGAATGTACTTATACAAGATTGGGCCACAGTTATTATTGTGATAATTAATTACTAATGATATTAACGATGATAATAGCGAACATTTATATAGCCCTTTAAGGTTTGCAAAGTACTTTACATGTGTAATCTAATTTGAACCTCATAACAGTCCTGGGAGATCAGTGCTATTACTATTCTCATTTTATAGATGGGGAAACTGAGACACAGAGAGGTTAAGAAACTTGTCTAGATTCACACAGTCAGTAATTATTTAAAGCAGAATTTGAACTCAGATCTTCTGACTCCAAGTCCCCATTCTATCCATTGTACCTCCAGGCTGTCTAGTTGGAAGTGAGAACCACAGGACTATGGGTTGGTACATTAAATTGTTCTTGAAAAAGCCCAAGGAACAAGAGCCATGACAATCTGTCCTGGACTCATCACTAATACCTTGCTTAGAAAGCTCGCCTGGGATACAGTCATAATCCAACTGAATTCTATATAGGTCAGATGATCTGGGGCAGGAGTTTGGATCACTCCTCAAGCAACATGAGATGTTTAGAACGTTTTTCTCACCGTGACGCCAGCTATTCCAATCCCGACGATCCCAATGAGTTGGAGTTTAGCACTGATCACGTTCTCAATCTCATCTATACAGTTCTGTTTTGAAAGAAAATGAGGATTACAGTGGATTTTTTTCCTCAGTGTCTTCTGATGACTCATTAGCCTGACTTACTCCCCTTTCCTTTCCACAGAACATCAGAAAATAAACAGTAAAGCTCTAACTATTCCCCATACCCCAATTCACCAGGAATTTTTGTTCCCCTTTTAATTCATTAGTCCTAGACAGTACAGTCACCAGAGGCACACACAGCCAGCAAGTATTTGAGGCAGGATTTGAAGGCAATTCTTGTAATTCTGAGCCTATCCCTCTATCCCCTCCACCAGACAGCCTCTCAACATTACTGGAAATATGTCCCCTCATCCCTCTTCAGGACGATATTTCTTTTATTCATGAAACAACAGAGAGTGCAAGTGACTTCCCAGATCCACAGAGCTAAGCTCTGAACCTTTCTTTTCCTGATCTGAATGTATACTTCCTTTCTCCTTTACATCAACAATAGATGGAAAGACAAAGAAAAACTTACTTTGTGTTCTAGGAGTTCCTTTGGGCATGTAGATTGGACCTGATCAGGGCTTTCTTTTCCACAGCATAGAAACTATAGGGGTTCAAAGAAGAGAGCTTAAGCTAAAGGATAGAGGAGCAGAGATGTTTGGGTATTTTTAAGAACAACCAGAGAGTCTCCTTAGCAGACCCGCAATGGGCCACAGGAGCTACTGTTCAAATAATTATGTCTAAAAAGAGGAGAAAAATTGGGATCAAATAAAAAACCTACTAGAATTCAGATTGTCTCAACCCGACAAGAAAGGCAACGCCTTCATTCCACTGTATTAAAGAGAAAAAAGGATTCTCAGAAGTCATCTTGAGGAACCCAGTAGTCTAGGAAATCAATTATTACTTTATGTGAAAACTGCTCCTTCTGGGCAGGATGGATTATGACACTGATTGGCCCGTGCAGCATGCTTGAGTGTTAGCAATGCCTTCATTGGCCCGGATTTGGAATGATGGCAGCAAACTCTTGGTATTAGAGACTCGGGGCTTGATGCTCCGACCACAGACTGGCACTGGCTCTCATTGGGGGAGACAGAGAATGATGAGGGGCTATTGGTGGGACTGAGAGGGTCTATCTGGAGCTCTGAGTTACCATTTCAGAGAATTTGTAACTAGAACTATACATCCAGAAGGTCAACAAATTGAAGTCTGGCTGGAGAAATGGGAATCTATCTCTTCTTTAAAACCTTCCTTGTTTAATGCCACTTACTACCTGTCACTCTCTCGACTTTACTTTCCCAGGAGCAAATTTTTAAAGGATTTCAGAATCTGAAGGAGCCTTAAACATCAGCTTAAACATCTCATTGTCATGAGAGGAAAGAGAGATGAGGTGAGCTGTCAGAAGCAACTCACAAAAGGCAGCAGCAGAGAGGAGACTAAAACCTATTATTTTCTAATTTGTAACCCCAGGTGCTTTCAGTTTTCACATGTCCACATCGGCATTTCCTAAATCGATCATGTCATTTGGGAGTTCAAAATATATAGATGGAATACTCAAATGTTGGTCTAGGTGACAAAACATGGATGGGAAAATATTGGAACAAAATAGAGGAAATTAAGTCTATTTTCATAATGAAATGAGCACGTAAGTATCTTTATAGCAGATACCTTAATCTGCTAAATTATATGCTAGTATTAATTATATTCATATATCAGCCTATTTATATGATGACTATACAAGACTATATATAGCATATAAATAGGCTAATGTATGAATATAATTAAATTAATCAGCATATAATTTAACAGATTAAATTATGTCTGAGTATTAATTATATTAACAAGTTTAGTTATATTAATATATAAATTAATATATAATTATTATATATAATGTATATATAATACATTATATATAATATATAAAATCTGTTACTTAGATTGAATTACAACATGTTAAATTGTATGCTAGTATTATGTTAATCATTAACATATGATTTAAATATTTGTAAAAATTGGGGGGTGGTGGATATTATTAGTGTTGACATTTTCTCCTGGAACCCTGTTCCATGCCTGTGTAACACCAGGCTTCCACAAGAGCATCACTCAGGAAACTCTGGACTCTTATCATTTGCACTGCTGTAGGAGTCTTGCTTATAGGCTGAAATCTTTTTAGAGTGTATTGTCTTAGCTCCTTATTAGACCAAGGGCAGGGACAGACTTGACTCTAGTTTTCTCATTCTCTATGTCCTCGTGCACAGGACAGGATTCTGCACATAGAGGGCGCTCAATTAATGACAAAAATTATTTGTTGGCCTGCTATTTTTTAACTCCATTCACAAGTCAGGTTAATGTTGGAAGATCTGGTTCAGGGATGATCTTTTGAAATGATGTCAGTTAAGAGAGAAAAAATAAATGTAACTACTTACCGATGAGTGGAAGGTGATGAGAGTTTTGTTCATTTTATCTTTAAGGTAACCATTATATGCTTCTTCATACATGGTCTGAACTTCTCGTATGGCCTACAGAAAAGAGAGATATGGGATAGTGAGTGACAAATTTCTGATTGTTTCCTTATCATGGGCAATTTCCAGCTTCCCTCCTCCCTAAAAAAAAAAAGAAAAGGCTTATGATTTTTTTACTCTACTATTCTATGTAGTCAGCTAGATTTTGTTTTAATTAGGATAGAATGTAGCTTCTGAAGTCTGTAGATTAACTCAGGGCAACTGAAAGGTATCTTGAGCCAACAAGTATTTATTAAGTGCTACTAAGTGGCAAGTTCTGAACTGGATGCTGGAGACATAAAGGAAAAAGAGAAAGAGAATGAGAAGAGGAACAAGAGTGGGGGTGGGTGGGAGAGAGAGAGAGAGAGAGAGAGAGAGAGAGAGAGAGAGAGAGAGAAAGAGAGGAAAGGATACAAGTGTAGACAACCAAGCATAGTAAGAGGAAGATGGAGGCAGGAGAGGCTTCCAGGAAGAGGGTACTGTACCATCTAGTTAAACTTTGAAGGAAGACAAGGGGAAACAGAGGTGAGGTGAGCATATGTTTGGGGAATGAGGACTATCTTGTGCAAATACATAGTGTGGGATATGGAGCATCAAGTTCGGAGAATGGCTAGTACTATGGAAAATCTGGAGCATATAAGAACAATTAGAAGATCGTTATGATAGTGAGAGGTGATAAGAAGCTGAGCTCAGGGGGTGATTGTGCAAGTGAAGAGAAGGGGATAGACAAGAGAGATGTGGAAGTAGAATTTATAAAACATGTCAAGGGACTGAATATGGGGAGGGAGGGTATGAGAGAGAGGGAAGAGATAAGGCTAACTCTAAGATTCTGACCCTGGGTAACTGGGAAAATGATGGTGTCCTCACCAGAAATAGGACATTTTGGGAGAGGGGCATGTTAGAGGTGAGATATAATGAAGTCCATATTGAGTTTGGGGTGCTAATGGCACATCTGGGGAGTTATGTTTAGAAAATGGTTGTCAATTTGGGATTTGAGTCGAGAGAGACTAGTGCTAGAAATACATAAGAGTTGCCTACATGGAGATGATAATCCAACCCTTGGGAGACAATGAGATCTCCAAGAAAGCATGTGTAGAAAGAAGAGAAGAGGCTTCAGAATAGAACCCTAAGGGACACCTTCACTAAAGTAGCAAGAGATGGTTGATGCTCCAGGAAAGGAGACTAAGAAGTGATCAGACAGAAGGCAAGGGAACCATGAGACAACAATGCTACAGAAAACAAGGAAAGGGATGGCCAATAGCATCAAAAAATACAATGTAATGAAGACTGAGAATGGCCATTGGGTTTAGCAGTAAAGAGAATTTTGGTAACTTGGACAAACCAGAAAGTAAAAGATTGAGAAGTGAGTGGGTGGTGGGGAAGTAGCAGAAGTGAGTATGGATGATTCTTTTGAAGATTGTCAGTGAAATAATACAATAGTAATAGTCAATACTTAAGCAGTGCTATGGGTATATGTTATTTCAGGAAGAGGAGATACAGGAAAGTAGCTTGGGAGGATGAATGAAGTTTGTTTTTTTAAAGGATGGGCAAAATCTGAGCATATTTGAAGGCAGGGGGGAAGGAGCCAATGGAGAAGTAGAAGATGAAGATAAATTGAAGGAATGATTGATGCAGCAAGCTTCTGGAGGAGATGGGAGAGGAGATGATGAAAGGCATGCAAAAGGAGTTGTCCTTAGCAGGGTCATGGCCAACTCTTCTTCAGAGCCAAGAGCAATGGAACAGAGGATTGTTAAAGCTATGAGACTTTTAAAGTATGGAACCAGGGGAGAAGAGGGACCTTGAGACAGATGCCTTTACTTTACAATAGTCAAAAATAGCTTTCTTGGATTAGCAAAATATTCTAAAGGTTTCCTCTCCTTTTTGATAGTTTATAGCGGGGGTTTCTCAATAAAGGAAAAAATATTTGCACTCATGAATACAGTATAAAACTTGTTTCCTTGAAAAGGTTTCTTTCCCCTCTATGTAAGACCTGATCCTCAAACTCAAAGAAACCTCAAAATGGCTTCTGATGACCACCTTCCCTTACCCTGGAAACTGGGCTAGAAAGGAGTCTACTTTTAAAATATTACTGTATAGAAGATATTTAGTATATTTTATGTTTTTATAATTCTTTTCACCACTTTTCTTCTATCTTTCATTCTGTCTCACTCCTAACTCGAATTCTTCCTCCTTATCATGACTTCCAGTCCTTCTATCCCATCCTGTTCTTCTAGTCTTGCCTCATTTCTGAACTCCAATTCTATGTTTTGCAGTCTTGACTCTATGGTCAACCAATTCAACAATATAGTATGTATCTGCTACACTGAAATCTCTTTTTCCTTTGTCTCCACCTCACCACTATTTGAACCTCAAATGCATTCTGAGATTTCTCCACCATTTGTCTTCCCTCCTCTTATTTATATGCTACTGAATACTGCTAAAGAAAGTCAAATAATTATGAGGATTTAATGGTCTACTACAAATTGTTGTTACATAATCTCAATTAGGTCCTCAGTGATGCACAAAAATTCTTTCTTCTATAACTATTATATTTTCCATAATTATTTCAAATTTTGCCTGCACTTTTCAAGTCCTGTTCTCAGTAGAGGGCTTTACTTCTCCACTACCTCTACATCACTGATTATTTTCTCTTCATTTTTCTAATACCTGAGGAAGAGATGACTTTTCTCTTCACCAAGGCCGACCCAACCTGGGTCCTTGATCCCTCTTTTTATATTTCTTTGGGGAACTTGATCCTTCATTCTCATTTTCTCTCTCTTCTAATTCTAATTCTTCTCTCTTCTTTTCTCTTTTCCATCTGCCTTTCTCTTTCTGTCTCTGTTTATCTGTCTGTCTCCTTTCCTTTTTTCTCCTTTCTCTGCTGCTGACAAATATGTCTATTTGTCATCCTTAGAGGGAGATGGAAAAGTCAAACGAAGGTTTCCATCCCTTCAGGCTAGGGTTCTATAACTCTTCTCCCTTTCACAGATGAAGTCCTAGAAAGAGTCACCAACAGTCAACACCTCCATTCAGGAGGCAGCAGGGTAGCAGGAAATTGGTAAATCTGAATTTAGAGGATGTAGGTTCAAATCTAGACTGTGCCACTTACCTAACTACCCATCTTGTATTACCTTGGGCAAGTCATTTAATCTCTCTAGGTCTTAGTTTCCTTGACTGTAAAATGATGACCTAACAGGTCCCTTCCAGTTTTAAATCTGTAAGCCTATTATCCTTCCCATATCTCTTTCCATTATCAACATACCTTGTAATTTGACTTCTAACACTACCCCTCAGCAGACACTGTTCTCTTCCAAGCTACCAATGATCCCTTAACTGCCTTTTTCTTGGTTTCTTACCATACTTGAGGCACTTATTCAGCACTGACTAGCTGTGAGACCTTGGGTAAATCACTTAACCCTGTTTGCCTCAGTTCCTCATCTGTAAAATGAGCTGGAGAAGGACTTCAGTGTCTTTCCAAGAAAATCCCAAATGAGTCCATAAAGCATCAGATACAATTGAAAATGACTGAACAACAACATTCCACTTGACCTCTCTGAAGCTTTTGACACTGTTGTTTTCTCCGTCTGGATCCTCTCTCTTCCCTTGACTCTGTGACCCTGCTGTCTCTGACTCATTATGGCTACTGTTTCTTAATGACCATTGCTGGATCATCATTCACCTCTTGTCTGCTAAGCTGGGCTTTCTCTTTGCTGGAATGTTTTCCCTCTTTACACTGACCTCTTTGAATCCTTAGATCCTTCCAAGGCTCAGCTCAAGAACTGCCTCCGCTTCCCTGTAGCTGTTAATGTTTTCTTCTAGCTCAAGTTATCCTGTATTCATTTGTCTTTGTACATTCTGGATCCCTGAGAAAAAGGTTAGCTCCTTGAGGATGG
>CM053770.1:477744886-477761042 GCA_028658325.1 Potorous gilbertii
ATATATATATAATATATATACCACCATCATTACCGTTATTAGTTCTAATAATACATATATATAGGTGTATATACATATATATATATATGTGGAACACTTTCAGTTTTGCCAACTGCTTTGCAAATATTATGTCCCTTTGCCCTCTGCACAGCCCCTGGGAGGCCGGCATTGGTACTGTATCCATTTTACAGATGATAAAGAACGTAGAGCAGATAGAGGTTAAGGGATTTTCCTGGGGTCACACAGTATCTAGCTTCAGCTTTGAACTGAGGTCTTCCTGACTCCAGGACCAAGACTTTACCCACTTAGCTGCCGCTCACCAGACCACTTGCTACACCAGGGTTGAGCCCGTAGAGCCATCTTCGGATATTAAGGCAGCATATACATAAACTACTGCAGTTTCAGAATGAAATGTGAAAGGACAGTATCTTCCTTCTGTGTTCTTAACATTGTTCCCATTGTGTAGCTGATGTCCAACTCGGCTTCGATTTTAGGAATGACAGGGTCATGATTAACACACAGACTACAAATCTTAATTAAGACAGAAATGCTTTAATATCCCACATCCATAACACTAACCATTAAATGTTTTTTTTTGTTTTCTTTTTACCCCCTAAGGGCTACTCTTAATAAGAAGAATGGAATTCAAAGTTTTCCAGATGTTGCTTTTCTGATGTGTCTCGACTTGCACTCATAAACCATCTGGTGCCCACAACAGCTGGATTGTGTCCAAGTGTGCATGAAGGTAAAAGAGTATTACTTGAAGAAAATGAAATGATCAGTTATTTGTCAACTGAGTTTGTGACATTGTTTAACTAGCTGTTGAAGTTAGCTCTCAACATTGGGAACAGGCTTTCAAAGTCACGTGGCCAGCTCTCAATTATCCCTATACAACCTGGTTAACTTAAAACTGCCCTTATTTTAGATCAATTATAGCTATCAATGGCATTTGGCTGTAACCCCTAATTAATTAACCTTTGACTAAAATGAAAATTTGTATTCTGTTTACAAGGGTAAATTTAGACTAGTGGAGAGAAGTTATAAGGTAATAGTTTTTGACTCCAAATAAGGAAAACTTCCTAACACAGTCACCTGAAAATAGATTAGGCCGTCCTGTTAGGTAGTGAGTTATTTATCATTGCAGGTATTTAAACAGAGACTGGGTTCTCCGGTCCTTGACCTTGCCTTTGTCTACTGAAGCCTAAATTCTCTCTTCCATACTAATAGAATAGCCTCCTTTGACCCTTGAGACATTCATTGATCTCCCTAGTTGATTTGATCCAAGATTCTGATAAATGCACGCTCCCGCTCATGTAGGGTTTTTAGATAGGATTGGCTTTGCACCTCATATATGGCTGGTCCCATACCATATTGAAGCTGCCTTATATAAAATATATAGGTCATTGAGGAGTTTCAATGAGACAGAGTTATGATATGACTGCCCAAATAGATAGAAACAGTGCCCAGACTATTGGAAGGACCTTGCACATATTAGGTACTTAAAAAGAGCTTAGATTCAGAGATGTAAGGGATCTTCCAAGTCTGTCTACTTCAACGTCCTCATTTTAGAGCTACAAGAAGCAGGATGCCCAGTCAAGCAACTTGCCAATGTAATAAAGGTGGGAAGTGGCAGAATCAGAATCTGAATCCAGCTAGGTCCTCTGATTTCAAGTTCATCTCTCTTTCCACTGTGCCACACAAATGAATGTTGGGGAATCATCAAATCAGACTCATCTATTGGGCAGGAGGTTGGGTGAAATGACCTCTCAGATGGGTCTATAACTCTACATTCCCCATGCTCCCCAGTCAGTGATGGATGAATGTATCCAAGAAAAGTCCCAGTGGGTGGAAAGGATATGCTTTTTCTGTTGTGATTCTAACCACATCACTCAGCATTTACTCTGCTATGTTTGAAGGAACTGCACACAGGGTCAAAAAAACTTAAAGAGTTATATGACTAAAAGAGGAGGACACACAGGAACCCAAATCCAGGACCACCCACAAAGTTTAGTGGAGTCATCTTTCATCAATCTGGACCTCACATCTTTGAACTCATGCTGATTCTGCTGAGGCTGGGAGGAGCTGTTGCTTTCTATGAAGACAGTGGTATAAGAGCAAATGAATGGTGTCAATGAGATTATAGGTCAGTGTTATTAACTGCACTTAGGAAAAAAATAGGCACAAGATACTAATTAGAAGCTGAAAGGCTGAATGGCTTAGTGGATGGAGAGTTGACCTTGGAATCCAAAATTCCTGGGTTCAAGTTGTACCTCTGACACCTGGAAATGTACTTCTTAGGGTCCTAAGGTAACTCTTTAAGACTCTAAGTTAGACAACAATTGTTTATCTGCCCTAGTGGAGGGAAGTTCCTTATCTAAAATCACAGATTCCCCTCAAAAAATGACTAATTATCTTATAGGGCACCAATCAAGAGATGAAAGAGATATTACAGTTCATCTACTCCAGAAATTCTTAACTTGGTGTCCACAAATTTGTTTACAAAAATATTTTTTAAATTATCAATATAATTGGTTTCCTATGTATTTTATTTTATACATTTAAAAACATCATTCTGAGAAGGGACTTGTAGGTTTCACCAGACCCCCTTTAAAGGCAGTTCATGATGCAAAGAAAAGGTCAAGAACTCCCAGTCTAGTTCAATCACTTTATTTTATAGATGAGGAAACTGAGTCTCAGAGAGATGAAATGATTTGTTTAAGGTCATACAGGTGGTTGGTGAAAGAATGGAGTTCTGAATCAAAGTCATATTACTCACTTCAGCCCTCCTTTTACTCTAGCATCTTAAACTTGGAGGAAGTTTCAGAGATCATGCAACAAACCAGTATTCACATGAAACCTGAATCTCATCTCTAACAAGGGTCACCTGTCCTGTCCTATTCATCCCAGCCCAAGGACTTAACCTACCTGGTAGGCAGCTGCACTATAGCATGAGACTCGTCGTGTATTAGGTACTAATGCTTGACAGAATACTAGATCAATTCAACTAGGGAGGTCAATAAATTTCTTGAGGATTGTAGGCTAGTCTATTAGTATGGCAGAGAGAGTTTCAACTTCAGATGGAGTTGGATGAAAGGCAAGATCAAATGCCAGGGGTCACAGTTCACCAGGTGCTGTCTGAGCTCAGAAGACTACTGAGTGAATGATATGGAAACTATATCCGTTGGTCATGTATTTTATCCTGCTCCTTGCCTTGTAGTTGGTATGGTGGGTGAGGGCAGACATAATTCAGCCTCTGTTTGAAGATATTTGGTAATGAGAAACTCACTTTCTCCTGGGGTAGCATATTTCATTTTCATTCATTTCTAATTTTTAGAAAATTCTCTTGCTATGTTTGGTTTGTTTGGGGATTTTTTTGATTTGGACCTGTGATTTCATTAGGCTAGAGACTACCCACTATGGAAACTACCTCCACCAATGAAGATTTCCATTCTTTTGACTTGGAGACTCAGGTTCTCAAACAGGTCACCAATCTTTAGAAGCAACTAGGTGGTGCAGTGGAGAGAGACTGGACCCGATGTCAAGAAGTTCTGAGTTCAAATCCAGCTTCAGGTATTTACTCATTATGTGACCGTAGAAACCTCTGTCTGCCTTAGTTTCCTCCACTGTTAAATAAGGCTAATAATAGTACCTACCTCCCAGGATTGTTGCAGGGATCAAATGAGATAATATTTGTAAAGCACTTAGCAGAGTGGTTCATAATTAATACTTGTTTCCTTCCTGATCTCACCCATGTGGGTATTTTTTCCAGTGACACTAATTGCAAGTCTTTCATGCCTGTTAAATCTTTGTGTCTCTTGACCTCCACTGAGGGGCCACCCAAGGCACCAGGGGCTTCCTTGCTTTTCCGTAACATCGCAAACCTAATAGTGGAACACATCTCTCAGCCTGCTCACACCCATCATACACCAATCAATTGTCTTCTAAATGATATTCATTTTTAATTCTTTGGTGTCTGTAGTGTTCTACAACTTGCAACAATATTGTTTAAATATATGTATTAAAAAGGTATTGTTTCTATGAGAAGTTTGGAATCATTAAAGTAGCCTTACAATATTTTAATGATAACCCAGTTTCTTTTATCCTATTTAATTAAATAAATTATTAATTAATTATATGTTTGACAGGTACTGAAAATGGACAATGATTTAGGCCTGTCTGTCTGTTTATTTAGCTGTGTACCTAATGAGAAATGTGTGTGTGTGTGTGTGTGTGTGTGTGTGTGTGTGTGTGTGTACAAACTCTATCTACTAGGTCATCCATTTGACTCCATATCATAATCTCTAAAGCAGACATCATTCATTTGGTTTTTCCTTTAAGGTTGATTACAACAAAGTTTTTTTGAATGATTATGAATCTTTTCCAAGAGGTTCTATGAAATTCAGTTTCTTGACACAACCAGCTCAATGTCATCTGCAAACAGGACCATTTAGAAGTCTTCACCATCTGCAGGGAATTCCTCTTCATTTTGAACTCTACAGTAACGTCTTCCATTCCAGTGGGGAACAACACTGGTAAAAAATATATTTCCCTGCTTTAAATGGGAATGGGAATTTATATAGCACCTACTATATGCCAATAACCATACTAAACATTTTACAAATATTATCTCATTTGATCCTTAGTGGAAAGAAAGTTGAGACAAATAGAGGTTGTCATTTGCCTAGGTCATATAGTTAGTTTGAGGTTCATTTGAACTCAAGTCTTCCTGGCTCCAGGCCAAGCTCTTTGTCCTCTGTGCCACCTAATGACCAAAAGATTTTTTAAGAAATTTCTATCCAAAGGGCTATAAAACTATGCATACCCTCTGACTTAGCAATACCACTTCTAGGTCTATATCCCAAAGAGATTTTAAAAATGGGGAAATGACCTACGTGTACAAAAATATTTATATCAGCTCTCTTTGTTGTGGCCAAGAATTAGAAATTGAGAGGATGCCCATCAACTGGGGAATGGTTAAACAGGTTATGGTATATGAATGTAATGGAATACAATTGTTCTATAAGAAATGATGAGCAGGCAAACTTCAGAAAAATCTGGAAAGACTTATATGAATTGATACTGAGTCAACTGAGCAGAACCAGGGCAACACTGTACACAGTAACAGAAACATTGTGAGAGGACTAACTGTGATAGACTTAGCTCTTCTCAGCAATGCAAGGATCTAAGGCCACTCCAAAAGACTCATGATAGAAAATGCCACCTGCATCTAGAGAAAAAACTGTGGAGTCTGAATACAGAGTGAAACAGACTATTTTCCTTTTTTTGTTGTTGTTTCTTCTTTCTCTAATTCTAATGGGTTCTAATTCTTCTTTACAATATGACTGTGAAAATTTTACAAAAAAAGAAACTTCCATTAAAATTTCAAAGCATATTGTATAATTTTGATGGATGCATGTGAGATACTTTTGGGGAAAAGGACTTTCCAGTTGTAATTTTGCTTTATTCCATCAAAAGTCAATTTTTAATCAACAAACAATAATCACAATAGAATCACATATCCTTTTGCATTTTCAGAAGGGATTCTGAAATACATGATATTTTCTTCTATCTGGCCGTGGTTCTAGCCAGAAAAGAAAAGTATTTTCTTTAGATAGTAATGCCAGTATATAGCTCTAGAGCTGCTGAGTTTTTCTCAATCACCTTTTGTTCAGTACTATTAAGTTTTTATTTCTGCCTGCCCCCATGCTTTTGATACATTCTTCTCCTTCAGATACCTTGTAAATTGATTTCTCAAAGCCCTTATACCTGTGTGGCCTCCAGCACAGATCTTGACTTTGTATACTTTGCCTAATCCAGCTACTTTTCCTGTCTTTGTTCACTATTAAAACACTTGTCTCTCCTCTATAATCACATCTGGGGTTATGATTTTTAAAGTCCGTGTGTGATAAATCTATCTTTGAAGGTGAAAAAAATTTGTTACAGTAGTCTTTGCACTTCTTTTCCATTTTTCTTCTGTCTGCAAATCTCCTTCCCTTTTCATCCTTAAAAGACCTCAGGATGCTTTTCTTTGCTTCGTTGGATCTCTCATCAAGCTTTCTTCATCCTAATTTTACCCCCCACTGCTTCTTGCCACTTTATGAGGTGCGGCTGTTCATAATTTTCCATCATCTTTCTCCATAAGACTTTACAAGCAAGCCTATATTCTAAACCAGTATTGCAGTTGGTTGCCGTATCTTTGCGTTTGGCAAATAAGATACTTTTTAGTTTTTTTTCATCTCCTTGTTAGGGCAATTTATTTACATCAATTAAGCTTCTGTAGGAAAATAATGTAGTGTTTGTCTATGTTCTTTAAAATTCTACTGTGATTTTTTCACTGTGCCATGGCACAATGGCACCTTGCCAGAGAATCATCAACTCTCTCTGGTTCTACTATGCTAGGAAGGTTTTGAGCATGGTCTCCAAAATAAGGCTATTTCTTTTCTTTTCTTTTCTTTTTTTAAAAACCAACCTAATTAATATGGAGAGAGGTTCATAATCAGTGAATTCACTTCTTGGTGGCATTTTTTTTATTCTGGAAAACCATGAAATAAAACAATAAACCATGATGTCTTTAAGGATTTGCTCTCTTATGCAATGTCTCCCTTGCACTACTCCCTCCAAATTAGTGCTATCAGGTTTGCAAGTGATTGTTACCACACATTCACCTATGTTCCTGGAGTGTGTGTGTTTATTCTCACCAGTCTGTGGGTACTCTGTGGGTCTATATTCCTAAAAGTCCTTAAAAAGCCCTACCTGTAAGTTGTCCTTGAATAGTCAGCCACTAGATATAATTAACTCTAAGAAAAAACATTTATTAAGACAGTTTAGTAAGAACAGTACCTGCAAACATCCAACCTGGAGTGAATTCTCCCACTGATAAACATGGTGTTTTTGGAAAGCATCGATTCAAATTTAGAGCACCCTGGTAATGAGTTAGGTAATAGCTAAGGCAACTCAAGCTTCTGACATTTGAGGACAATGTCCCTGTCCCTGTCTGGGTACGAAGTCTCTGCTGTGTGGATCATTTGACTAGACTCTCTGGTACTATTCTCTTTCATAGTTCAGCTCTCAACTATGAGAACTACTCTCTTGATTTTATAATTGATTCTTTTCTGTGCTGCCACAAGTCCTTCTCCTTGAGGCTGCTTCCTGCTCTGAAATCACTTGGTCTGTGTATATCTGCTCCTTTAGAGATGTGCTGTCTCCTGCTACATCAGTAGCATCATTGGATGATGCCATCCATAGTCAATCAAGGTAGGAGGAGAGAAAATCCCCTTTCCCTCCCCTCCCTGTTGCATTTTGTTAGAGTTCCAGGAGTCATACCCCAAAAAGCTACTTCCTGCCTCAAACTGTGCCTGGACTCTACAGAATTAGTCTTTTAAGACCTGCCCAGTATTTTGGCAACTTCAAGAAAGTTCTTTCCTCCCCCTCATTTTCATCAAATGCAATTTCTTCACTTTGTAAAGGAATAATGGAACATATGTTACTTTAATATATTAGCACCTTGTCACTTCTTTATCTGTCCCTATCTGTGATTGTATCTACTAGGCTGGAGAGGAAGGTACAATCCCCTCCTTTCCCCACTACACATGTATGGTGTTAAATCTGATGCTAACGTTCTGTGACCCATGATTGTGTCAAAGTATTCTAACCTATAACATAGAAATGACCTGTGGAATAGAATAGAAGAGGTAATCAAGGCTTCAGTTTTTGCTTTGTTAACTAGATGGAACATCTACAAAGGTTAAGAAAAGAGTGAGAGGAGAGAAAGTGGAGGCACCTATTTGAGATGGTTTTCTCACGGAGTTGAAATAGGAATGCTAAAGTGACCAAGCCAGAAGCTGTCAGTGGGTCTCTGTAGCCGTCTTGGCATTTTGGCTTTGTAAACTTCAGCAGAACCTCAGTCTGGGACTCTGGTTGTTGCCACCACTCATGACAGACCTTTGGTGACCAGGAATCTTTCTTTGAATGTCTTCTCCATCCTTTCTATGAGACTGCTATCTGAAGTTAGGCTTTCCCTGCCTCAGAGGAAGACTATGTTTTTCTATGGACTGAGGATTTCTCCAATTGTCTTTCAGAAACCAACACATTTGTCCAAACTTCACAAAGGATAATTGCAATGCCAAGGCTGTCTGACTTATCACCAATAGAGGGCGCCAAAGAACATGGAACTGATGTCTTCCCCACTAGAAAAGAAATGATCATACATGACAAAGAAAGCTACTAAATCCAGGTTAAGACAGCAGTAATCCTGGAATCACATAAAACTTGGAATCCATATAAAAAATTTTTTTTGTCAGGTGAGCAGAGTACCTGTCAGGGTTCTTAGTTCAGTGTAACTTTTTGGACTTTATTGACCTCTGCATCAGGATCTTCTGCAGAAATAGAACAATATTAGGGTTACTATATACAACGTTCTCTTGGAAGGACCAAGGCACCTTTTGTATTAACCGGTCTGGTATGTTGGGCTGCCTGCTGAGTTACTACTTTATGGATGAAAATCGCTGGGGACAAAATGGAAGACTTTGTAGAGGAGCTACAGAAAACTTTCCATATACTTTGACAACTAAAATCCTTTCTTCTACAGGAAGCTTTTCCCAATTCCTCTTAAGTCTAGTGCCTTTCCTCTTTTCATCCCTCCCCCCCCACACCATATAATTTATTTGTTGGATTGTTTTTTTTTTATTATTGCCATTAAATTGAGGGCAGAGACTGTCTTTTGCCTCTTTTTACATCTCCAGTGCTTAGCACAGTGCCTGACATATAGTAAGTACGTAATAAATGTTTATTGGCTGAATAAATTAATAAAAAAAGGTCCCACCTTCACAATCATCCGAGCTGGGTACATATAAGCCTCCCCCACACCCAAGAATCTACCAAAGTCATGGTATTCCTATGAGGAGGGACTTGGGTCTGATCTAGGAGTTTGACATCTCTATAGCAGTACTTATCTTCTGTTGGATCCTTAAATGTACTAGTTCTGTAGCTGTACTCTAAGTGTTATGCAGAAAGTTTCCATCCATATTGCCTACTGGGAGGCTGTTACTGATGAGGTAGAGGGCTCAGTCAGGAGTAGGGACTCTTAACCATTTTTGGGTTATGGACTCCCTTGGTTTGGTAAAGTCTAAGGACTTTTCTAGAATAATTGACAATTCCTGCCCCAAACAGTTGGACTACTTCACAGTTCCACTAATAGCAATTTGGTGTACCTATCTTTCCAGTCTCTCCAACACTGAATTTTTGCATTTATCATCTTTACCAACTTGATTCACCCATATGATTGTACATGTACTAATTACTTGTCTGGCCTTGAAAAGTGGTTTAACCTTCCTGGGCTTTAGTTATCTCATCCCTGAACCAAGGGGTTGGATTATATAACTTCTAGAAATATGACCCTCTGATCCTATGAAACTTACCTAATATTTGAACCTATGTCTCCAACTCCTGGTCCACGGGTAGTCCATGGATCCATATGACAGATGACCTTGACTGACTTCTATCCAGAGAAAAAAAAAACAACCACATAAATTCTTCCTTCTGATTCCCACTCACTGTCAGTGACAGAGCTAGACTACACCATTCAGAAACGTCTATGAGTGGTGTCAGGGAGTTCTTATAATGTCAGAGAGTTCTTAAGACAGTTTCCAAAAGTAATGTGCAAATTCATCTGTGGTTTGGAGTCAGGTTCTCAAGAGAGAGGGAGTTCTGAATCAGAGCAGACACACAACCACATCAAGGAGAAAAAAGACATTTAAACAGATGGGATACTACTCTGGGGAGCAATTACCACGTAGCCAGCCATGTGGCCTAACATGCTGAATCCCCCAGTTTGAGTATCAAGGAAGAAAAAGGCTGGAAGGTGAGCTGAACCAGGCGGTGATGGATAGAATGTCAGGACAGATGAACGTCTGGGGAGTTTAATAAGGAGGAAACGTAGACCTCCCACACAGTAGCACCTTTATGAGCTTTGATTATACCCTGAGGTATAGAGAATATTAACAGCTGGTCATACTGCTAGATAATAACCCTGCCCTACTTCATAAAAGCAAGCTTCCTTTAAGGCTCCCCCTTTCAGTGTTTAAAAGGCAAATGTGGCGTGAAGCAGCTTGACGTAACAAAGGAAACCAGTAGACTCCCTGGTGTCTTTTTGGTAAATTGGCCCTAGCAAGGAGCATTTCTGGCTAAATACTGCTTTCCTACTACTTCTATTTGGTTCCTTTTCTTCTATTTCAGTTCCATTTAGTTCAAACAAATTCAATTCAACAAATATTTCCTTAACTCCTATTGTGTACAAAGTGCTCTGATAGTTGCTGAAGATATGGGACAGGATCGCTGCCCTCAAAGAGCTTCGAGTCTAGAGGAAGAGATAATACATGTTCACAAAGAGCAAGATACAGCAAATGAAAGGTTGAAAGTGCTGGGAGAGTTTACTTCTACCTGGTCTCACTTTCTCTCAAGAAGCCAGAACATTAAGATTTCTGCCCCTACCACTTCCCAAGTCTCTTTGAGAAAACAGAATGAAAAACTGAAAAATAGTTCATGGGAATGACCTGCTCAATTTTCCTTGCATTTATAAGAATGTATACAAATATGCTGAGGATATGGCTTCTAGTGCTTTTAGTTTTAGGACTTAGAAGGTTAGAAAAGGAAGAGAAAGGGAGAGAAGAAGAGAGAGAGAGAGAGAGGGAGGGAGGGAGGGAGGGAAAGGGAAGGAGGAAGGGAGGGAGGAAGAGGGAGTGGGAGAGGGACAGAGAGGGAGAGGGAGAGAGACAGAGAGTCATGAGGTTCTAGTAGTAGAGATTAGGATAATGGTTCCAGGCAACAGTTAACAAGGTTGTTTGATTTTCTCCCAGCAGGACTCAGCAACACAATAATTGACAAAGTAGATGGTGTGGGTTTACCAGGGTTAGGGTTTGGCAAGGTAACATGGCAACAGAGGGAAAGGGATTCAAGTCTAGAGGATAATGTGTAATTGAAGTGAACAACTATAAGGTCAATTCTGTAAAGAGAAAAAAGTGAGGTCAGAATCAAGGTGATGAACTAGAAAACCAGGTTGGGATGGAAGGGCTAGAGGTTGTAGAGAAGATGAAGACTAAATGCAAGAGGATGAGAAAAAGAGAGCTGGATGACTAGGAAGCTGGACTCTGAAGGAGGAATGTCAGAGATCACGGTCCTGAAGGATGACGATGAGACCATTCCTATGAGTAGCTGAAGTAAAATAAAGGCATAAGTCATGAGCACAGAGGAAATTGAAAAATATGCAAAGGGAAATCAGCATATATATTGATGCCTTCAAGCACAATGGCTAGGTTTGGGTTGGAGGGGAAGACTGAGCCAAATACTTGAATTCCTAGAAGCTGGTAGTTGA
The DNA here is from genome assembly GCA_028658325.1 of Potorous gilbertii. NCBI lineage: Eukaryota > Metazoa > Chordata > Mammalia > Diprotodontia > Potoroidae > Potorous > Potorous gilbertii. Next base: position 477,756,255 of record CM053770.1, read on the forward strand.
TAATAACAAGATTTTTAGTTGAACAATATAGAAAAATGAAAGTAAATAACAAAGGCAGAAAAGATGCTAAGTGGTAGTGGTGAAGCAATGGTCTGGAGGTAGCAGTGAGAAGAGAAAAACGTCACCTACTCTTCCTCCTCCTAGCTCATGTACAAAAGAATGAGCAAAAGATCACTAAATATGAAGCAAGGTAGTAAGGGATTCCTTTTTTTCTCCCCCAAATAGGAATTTTTGTAAATGAGAGATGAAAAGATAAGGATGAGGGGAGTTTGTTTATTTATGTGGGGGTTTCAGCAGGTACCATGGAATTAAAAGAATGAAGGGACTGTGAGTTATGGTGACAAAGGATTGTGTTGGATAGTGATTAAAGTGCAGGAAGAGATAGGAGTAGGGGAAAGGGTAAGAATCTTTCCCCTACTCCTGTCCCTTCTTGCACAGAACCCTGGATCACAAGCATGAGAACAGAAGGAAGAGGCAGAGAGTCAGAAATACAGAGATGGAGAGACAGAGACAGAGACAGAGAAAGGGGGAGCATTTCTGTTCTTTTGAAGGTTTCCTTGCTTATTGGGAGAGGCTCCTTATTCAAGAGCAAGACTCCTAGCCTCAACTCATCTTTTTCCTCTTTTCTTCCCTCCTCCCTCCAATCTTCCCATTATCTTCTTCCTCCAAAAGCAAATGTTAGTGATGCCTGAAGAGGAGGGAGCTGCGGTTAGGTGGGGAAGGGAGAGAAAATGTAAACATACTGATTCAATTATTTTACAGTGGTTGTGTTTATATGAGGCCAGCTTCATTCTGGAAACAAATGGAAAGATTCACTCATTTTTCTTGACGTTTTGTTCAAGATGGAGACAACCATCCAGATGTTTGGCCCACGTACTCAGATGGCAGCCATCCAGATGTTTTGGTGTTGTGTAGATGAGGTCAGCATCACACTTCCTTTAAGATCGTGCATTTCCAATGTTCTCTTCTTCATCTTCTTCTTTCTCCTCCTCCACCTCCTTCCCCTCCTCTTACTTCTCTTCCTCCTCCCCTTTTCCTCTTTTTCCTCCTTCTTCACCTTCTTCTTCTTCATCTTCTTCTCCTCCTCCTCCTCGTCCTTCTTCCCCCAATTAATTTTAGATAAAAATTTTAAACCATGTCCAGGTGATAATGAATGTTTCTAATCAGAAAGAACTACAGTGAATAGGTTTCAAAATATGTGATGGCTATTATGGATCTTCATGAGGGAGATAGCCTCTCTTATTGTCTCTCTGGTTACCAAATATAACCACTTTGAAGGTAAGCATGACTGGAACATGGTAGGAACTTAACAAATACTTGTTGAATGAATGAATTCATGTATGAACGAAAGTTTAATTTAAGTGTGATACTGCAGCCAAGAAGGCTAATATCATCTTAGGGGGCATTAAGACAAGCATAGTGTGCAAGGAAATGATAATTCCACCATCATCTGACTTTGTTAGACCACATCTGAACTGTATCATATTCACTTCTGAGAGATACCTTTAAGGAAGGATATTGGCAAATAAGAATGACTGGAAATTGAGGAAAAGCAGATTTTTGGCTTGATGTAAAACAAAACTTCCTAGCCACATGAAGTATCCAAGAGAGAAACAGGCTATCTAAGGAGGAGGAAGGATTCCCATCACCAGAGGTCTGACGGTAGAAGCTTGCCCTGAATATTTCAATTCAAGAAACATATGAGCACTTTGACTATATTTGACATGTGATGGTATGTCAAGCATTGGTAGGTGTTGAGGATTCAAAGACAAAAAACAATCATATTCCCTGTCCTGAAGGAGCTTCTATGGAAGGAAATCCTAATCAAGTACAGGTTGGACTAGGTGACTGCTGAGGTTTCCTCTGCCTTGGAGTTGTTGGGACTCTATAAAAATATGTTCTTTATTTCTGTCATGATCAGGACATTTTAAATGGAAGACAAGGAATTATAGAGCTAGAAATACTTTTTAATCGTTACAATCTGCTCTCCTTCCCTTTTTTTGGACAGATAGAAGTAAACTGACTTTTCTCAACCCAGACAACTAAGTGTTGATAAAGCTCCATCTAGAACATATCACCAAAGGAGAAACATTCTTGTCCAGTGCTTTCTTTGACAATGCCCTGGAAGTCAGTGTGGTCCAACGGAAAGAGTTCTGGATTTGGAGTCAGAGGACCTGGGTAGGAGCTTGGCTCTGCTCTTAATTACCTCTATGACCTTGGTCAAGTCATGTACATTACTGGACTTCCATTTCCTCTTGTATAACCAGAGAGGATTGGATTGGATGGTCTCTAAAGTCTTGTGAACTTTCAGTGTGTTCTAATATCTCTACAGTAGCAGTTGGAGAGGTGGTGTGTTGTTTCTGACTGTGCAGATGTGGTGTTGACTTTACAAGATTAAAGCTGGGCTGATTTATGGCACTTTGGGAACCATCACTTTGAATTTCCTGGTTTCCATGCCTGTCAGAGTCGTGCACTGTTGAGTCCCACAGGCAAAGTAATCTGGTAGTCTTGGATTATCTGGTGAGAGGCAGGAATGTGAAATGCTGGGAATTTTGTACAAGATTGGCTTTGACTGTGGCGAGGTAATTGATGAAAAATTCACGATGAAATCAATTCAGAAAACATTCGATGAGGATGGTGACATATAGCATGACATTATAATGATAACCTACATTCATATAGGTTTTAAGATTTCTAAAGTGCTTTACCTGTATTATTTCATTTTGTCTTCATAAAAATCTAATGAAGCTGATGTTATACTCATTTTAGACATGAGGAACTTGAGACTGAGAGAAGTTCAGGGATTCACCCCAGGGTTACACAGCTAGAACACAATTGAGGTAGGATTATGAACTCAGTTCTTTCTGGCTCCAAATTCAATGTTCTATCCATCATGCCATCTTGTTGCCTCATGGCATGGTGGACAGTGGGCTAGTCTTAAAGTCAGGAAAACTGGATTAAAGTCCTTCCTCTGAGTCATATGATACATTGTCCAGGAACAAAGTGTTTTTACTTCTCAAAGTCCCAAGCAATTCTCTAAGATAATAAGCCTAGACCCAAAAACTTCACAGTAATTCACAGTTAGAGAACACTTGAACATTGGCAAAGTGTATTGCCTCCCTCCCCTTACCTGTGCCACTTCTACAGAGTAGAAACTAAGTGACTTGCCTTGGGTCACACACTAAGGACTTATGGGAGGATTAAAATTCAGGTCCGTCCTTTATCAATTTATACCATAATACTCCTACTGTATTCAAGGTCCATTCTTGGAATCAGGGTATAAAAAGAAAAAAAAAGAAACCATACAGGGGGCATTTAGTTCCATGGGGAAAACAATGTTGCCCAGGCAATTGGCAGAATGATATTCCAGAAAGGCCCATGACTCTATTTAATATTTGGTCAGAATATAGGTAGTAGCAGTTTAGAGAATAAAGCCCTTAATTTGGAGGTCGGAGATTTGAGGTTGAAAATCCTAACTCTGCCAGTCACCACCCTTGTGATTTTGGGTCAGTCACTTCCCCTTTCAGGCTCGTAGCTTACTCATCTGTAAAACAAAAGGGTTGGACTCAGTGACCTCTAAGATCCCACCCAGCTTGAAATCTTTGATCCAAGATTGCTCCAATCATAGAATTTAGAGACAGTAAAGCTCTTAGAAATTATCTATTATAACCAGACCTCTCATTTTAGAGATAAAAAACTGGGACCCAGAGAGGGGAAATGTTGACCCTTATATTGTGTCTCTCTTTTTAAAAGCTCTTTTCCTTGTTTCTATGAGGGATGGTCAGAGTATTCCATTGGTACCCTTTCAAAGTCAGGAGAAATTGAGAAAGACCTCCAGCATTTGAGGTGGACAAACTTTTTTTGGAAAACACAGACAAAAGCTGAACTGGAAAAGTAGGTATAGTGGGATTATAGTTCAGCATCATGGAAACAATGAACATGAACTTGGACAAACTTTAAGAGATAGTGGAGGATAGAAGGGCTTGGCATGCTATGATCCAAGGGGTCACAAAGAGTTGGACATGAATGAATGATTGAACAACAACCAAATTATTAGAAGGAACTTCTTAAATGAAAAGAAGAAAATAAACGTTTATATAGCACATACTATGTTCCAGGTACTAACATTAAGTGTTTTATATCTCATTTGATTCACATAACAATCCTTTGAGGTAGGTGCTGTTATTGCCCCCATTTTATACTTGGATAAATTGAGTCTGACAAAGTTTAACTGACATACCAAGGTCACACAGCTAGTGAGCATTTGAAGAAGGATTTGCACTCGGTTTTCCTAACTCCAGACCCTACTCCCTATCCATTATACCATCTAGCTTCTTCCATTGATGAGATCACAGATCCAGTTGAATATTTTGAAGGGTCAGTGCTGAGCCCTCCACTCTCATGAGAAGTCACTGACAGCTTTTTTTGCGAGGATCTATTTTTTACCTGATTACTTCTCTAATCCTCCTGGCTCCTAGAACTCTCTCTCTTCTTAAAACTACCTTATATTCATCTCATATACATTTTGCTATGCTTTTTTGTGCACATGTTGTTTCTCCTACTATCAATCAACCAGCATTTATTAAGTGCCACCATGTGTCAGATGCTGTACTAGGTACTGAAAATACAAAAGTAAAAATGAGTAGTCTGTCCTCAAGAAGGTAACATTCTATCAGAATCCTGGCTTTCCTTTCTTAGATTCAACTCAAGCACCACCATCTTCATGATCATGAGGCCTTTTTAGGGCTCTGAGATAAGCTTGTATGAGTGGATGGAGTGAAGAAAGAG
>CM053770.1:477761542-477997382 GCA_028658325.1 Potorous gilbertii
GAGCAGCCACATTTCCCTCTTTGGGGTACACCACCAGGAATCTCTCTTGAAACACTCCCAGGGACCATCAAAGGCTGGCTGTAGCTTTCTAGATTCAACCCAAGGGCCTTGCGCTCTGGGCCTGCCGAGCTGTTCCTGTTTGTGTGGGCAATCCCTTCACGGAGAAATACTGCTAATATCCTCCAGGTGCAGACATGACTTCATCTGCTAAAGCATGGGATGTTTCTTTATAGCTTCTCGAGGGCCGATGGGGTCATTCTGTACTTACTCGTCCTAGGACCCTTAGGAGAAGGGCAGCCCCACGGAAGTTAGGAGGAGTTTAGGCAACTTTCTTGGAGAAATTGCTAAGTCCATTGACAAGAGAAAAAAGGACAGAAAGGGAAGTAATAAATGTCTTGAATCATTCCTGTTGCTGGTCCCTCAGCCTGCCCCTGCTCCCAAGCTACCCAAAGCTCCCTTCCCAAAGTTAGCAACTAGCCCCCCAAAAGCTCTTCAATGTTTTTGGGGGGTGCCTGAACCCCCCAAAGAACAATCATCATAATACAGCAATACATTATCCAGCATCATTAGGGAATGGTCTGTTCCACATAAATGAATTTCCCAGATTCATGAAGTTTATCTCTTTAGCGAGGCTGTGCAGTGGTTAGAGTACTGGGTCAAGGAGACTCATCCTCTTGAAGTCAATCCAGCCTTAGACACTTCCTAGCTGTATGAACCTGGGAAAGTCATTTAACGCTGTTTGCCTCAGTTTCCCCATCTATAAAATGAGTTGGAGAAGGAAATGGCAAACCACGCCAGTATTTTTGCCAAGAAAACTTCAAAGGGGGTTTGGCAGTGTGGTGACATCTATGGATTCCTTCTAAGAATAATATTTTTAAATGTCTAAGAGAAAATATAGAGTATTACAAAGTAAACCAATTATACTGAAATTAAGATGTAATTTTCCCCCAGTCTGGTTCAAGGCCCTCTAGAGATTCAGAATGCTGCCTCTGGGACTTAAATAGAGACGCACAGAAAATGCGGGACCCTGCGGAGGAGATGCGATAAGCAAGAACCAGTATCTGAATAGCTGCCTTCCACCAACTGCCAACCTTATTTTTCCTTACAGTATATTTCATGTTGAATCTTCTTTCACAGTGGTTTCTTAGAAACCTCTAATCCTTCAATCCTCCATTGGACGCTGAAGTTAAATACCTGTCTGGCATCTCGGTATCTTAGGAAAGGAACACTACAGAGATGATTGATTGATGCAGTGAAGAAAGCAATAATGGGTGATCCCAGAGAAACATCACTGAATTCTAGGTATATATATACACACATGTACACATGTATATATACATTCATGTGTGTGTGTTATATACAGTGTGTATGTATGTTATATACAGTGTGCATATGTACATGTGTATATGTGCATTATGTATATGTGTGTATGTGTATATATATATGTGTGTGTGCATATATACATGTATATATGTGTATTATATGTAGGGTGTGTATGTGTATTATATATAGTGTATATGTGTATATATTTGTGTGTATGTGTATATATACGTGTGCATATATACATGTGTATATGTGTATTATGTATACATGTGTGTATGTATATTATATATAGTGCGTATGTATATATATGTGTGTGTATATATACGTATGCATATATATGTGTGTGTGTATGTGTCTATTTATACATAATCCCTCATTCAGTGAATGCTCATTAAGTACCTACTATAAGCACAGTGCTGTGCGAAGGGCCAAATTTAAGTAAGGCATCCTTCCGGACATATAAAGCTAAGATGACATTTTTCAACTGCAGAAGTGAAGAACAGGAGAAAGATAGAATGGTAATTGGAAATGATAGAAGATCTAGCGAAGGCTTTTTTTTAAGAATAAGGGACACTTGAACATATTTCTAGGAAAATGGAAAGCAGAAATGGAGGAAGAGAAGGAAAGGGAAACAGAGTGGAAAGCAGACAAAAAGGAGTGTGAGATGGGAAGAAAGAAAGATGGAGAGAGAGGTGGAGAGATAGAGAGAAGGGACGGTGACAGGAGAGAGAAGGAGAGAGAGCAAGACAGAGAGACAGACATTAAAGATGGAGGGAAGGACATCTTGAGCAAAGCCCTGGAGGAAGTAAGGAAGTCATGGGCCTAAGGGGACAGGTAGGATGATTGGACCTAAGCTAAGACTAGAAGGGAAGGTCAGAATTATCAACCAGATACTGAGAAATTTTGAGGGATGAATGAAGGGGCTGAAGAGAAATCACATGAAGTGACTTCAACTTCTTGTCCCCCTTACATAATCAAGAGATTCACTTAGTAAGATACAGAGAGAAAGCCAAATAACCTCTTGATTTCATGTCAACAATTGAGTCCAGAAAGCTCTGACGTATTTCCTACAATATCTATGATTGGTATATTTCCTACAATAGCTACTTGAACCCAATCAAGCTCAACTATTTTCACCATATGACAATGATTTTAATGGACTAATTGCATTTTTTTGGAATAGTGCTCTGAAAAATGCTTCATTTGAAAGGACCAGCAATCTCCTGATCCTATAGCACTCAGTGATTTCTCAACATTCTAGCCCTGATATTTTAAAACCTCATATTGCCTCAGAGTCCTTAAGTGGCATCACAATCACTTTTCATTTTGTTGCTAAAAGATAATTACATCTCCTATTTGAAATACTATCATTATTTTAAAAGAAAATTGGTTTTCAGTGGATATGTACTTTTTTGTTTACATTTAGTGTCTGAAATGGGAGGACAAGGGAACTGGAACTGTTTGGACAATGGGTTCCCCTTGGCCTCAGTCCTGGAATGGAACCTTTGGTCACAAGTATCAGAAAGAGAAGATACTATTGGTCTAAGCATCAGAAGACCTGGACTCTCCAGTCTCCATAAACCCAGTGGGTGATCATGGAAGACCCTACACACCTCAAATTTCTGGAATCTCAGTTTCCAGTCTAAAAAATTGGAATGGAAGGAAGTTGGACCAGACTATCTTCAAGATCTTTTTCAGTCTGATATTCTGTGATTCTATAGTCTTCCAGTTTCCTGAACAAAGACCATTAGCAGCTTAATTAGGTATTACCTTAGAAAGAGAAGAATAGGCAAGGAAGGAAGTAGAAAAAAAAAAAGTACCACCCAAGGTCACTCTGTGGTCACTGAAAAGAGAAAGGATGGACAGAGGCTCTTCAAAGAAGTGGTCCAATAGTACCATACCTTATCCTTTATATCTAGATCCCTTATCACTCATGATTTTGGTTTGGATTAGAAGATTCATAAGCTATTTCAGTTGGGATCATTCTTAGAACTGATTTGGAGAAATTGGGATTAGAAAATTTTTCTGTTCCAGTCATGGCCCTGCTGCCAATTAGCTGCTAGACTTGGAATGTCACTTAAACTCTCAAGGATTACATTTTTCATCCATAAGAGTGCCAGTTTGATGTTTTCCAAGGTTCCTCTCAGTTCTAAATCCTGTGACTCCATCAGGAATGTCATTTATAGTACAGACATAGATCCAGATCTTCAAATATATTCACTGATGGTCTTCCTGGGCTGCGTTATCCTGGGTAAATCACTTAACCACCTTAAGCCTCAGTTTTATCTTTTCTCAAATGGGAAAAATAAAAGCATGAACCCCTCACGTTAGGTGTAAAGATTAAAAGAGATCATATCTAGTGGGTCCTTTGCAAACCTTAAAAGTGTTGTGTCACTAGTTATCATCTCTTAGGACAGTGGATGTGATCTGGAGCAACTTTAATTGTTAGAAAGCTCTTCCTTTTGTTGAGTTTAAATCTGTCTCTCTGTCTTCATTAGATTGTAAGCTCTGGAGAGAAGAGATTGTTTTTGTCTTTCTTTGTATTCCCAGGACCTCAAATTGTGTCAGGCACATAGCAGGCACTTAATAAATATGTGTTGACTTGACTTGCAATGTTTCTCTATTAGATCTTTCTGGCCTTTTGGAGCAACACGTAAGTCTATTCTCCAAGACCTGGATTCATTTCTTAATTCCACAGGGCTTATTCACCAAGTAAGTGACCAGAGTTCAATTCACCACTGTGCCTCAGTTTCTCTTCTATAAAAGATAGAGTAATACTTCCAGACTCTCCTATACCTGTCACTTTAGCCAATTAGTCAGCCTCAAACCATGATTGACCCTTGACTGTCCTATCTAGTCATTCAATGAATTCATTTTGAATATTCACTTGTGACTTCTCTTGCATCGGTCTTAGTTTTTCCACCCAAGCTTAACTTAGGCATTAGCCTCCAACTGGCCACCCTATCTCCAGCTCTCTCTGGTCTGATCTATCCTTCACAGCTCCAGCCAGATCCATCTTTCTTTCCAACCTTCTTTCCCAGTTCTCTCCTTCATGGAGTTTATATTCTAGCCAAGATGAACTATTAACTGTTCCCTGATCACTGTTCCTATGTATTTTTTGTACATGCCATCCCTCATGCCTTCCTTTGCACTTACTATCTGCATGACTTTGGGCAAGTCAGGATGAGAGACAGTGCAGTACGAGGGTCAGGACACTGACTCTGGATTCAAAGGACCTGGGTTCAAATCTTACTTATAATGATGACTGCCTGTGTAACCATGAGCAAATCACTTAAACTTCCTGGGGCTTATTTCCTCCCTTGTAAAATGAGGGGGTTGAGTCTATGATCACCCTTCAATAAAATCCTTCTCTTCCTTCAATGTAAGGTCCAAGTCATTTATTTCCTTTACCAGGTCTTCCCTGATACTTCAGGTAGAAGAAACACCTCCCTCTCTGAATGTCATAGGTCAGCTCTACTTTTCCCAAGCAACTGTCTCAGTCTTTTTTATAATACTTACATGTGTTTAATCCCTTCTAATAGATTCTGAGTTTCTGCATAATTTTTCATTTTTGTAGCCTCAGTACCTTGAACATAGTGGAATTCTTAAAATATCTGTTTTGTCATTTTATCTCCAGTTAAAAAACCTTTACTGGCTTCTACTGGTCCTAAGCTAACTCTCCATCACCTGAAATTCAAGATCTAATACAATGTAGTCCTGAGCCATCTGATCTCATACCACTCTCAACTAGGAACCCTCCCCTCTAGCCAGACATGCCTACTTACTCACTGTCACCTAACCATGCTCTTCACATTGGAGGATGGCTTCCAAGTTTCCATTCATTCTCCTTCCCCTGCCTAGTTGGCTTTCCTCTTCTTCTCTGCCTAGCCAAATCCTGCCCATTTTCAAAGCTCAGGATTAGCCCAACTTGCACTATTCAAGTTTTTTCTTGATTATCTCAGCCCACAATGAGCACTTCCTTCTCTGAACTCTCATACCTTTCTCTGACTCAGGTTCCTCATCTGTAAAATGCAGATAATAAGAACATAAGAGGCATCATAGTTACTGTGAGGATCAGCTGAGAAAATATATGTAAAGTGCTTTGTAAATATTTGTTGCTGTATCAATCCTTTCACTCGTGTTCAAGTCTCCATGATCTTATTGGGGATTTTCTTGGCAACAATAGTCAAGTGGTTTGCCATTTCTATTTCCAGCTCATTTTATAGCTGAGGAGCTGAGGCAAACAGGGTTAAGTGACTTGCCCAGGATCACACAACTAGGGAGTATCTGAGGCCAGATTTAAACTCAGGAAGATGAATCTTCCTGACTCTAGGTCCAACGCTCTATTCACCCAGCTGCCCTATTTGCAAGATATTATGGTGCCATATAAAGTTAGACATTATAATTATTGACACTCCTACTTCTATAACAAGTTACCCAGTAATCTGTCCATGTTTTTTCTACACAGTCCAGGTTGGAATTGATCTCAGAGTCAATCCAATACACCTGCTACCTGAAAAGAACCCTCGCTACTGCTTCTATAACACTTGATCAAACTTTGCTCAAAGAACACTCACAGTCTTCCAAAGGCAAGGCACTCCATTTCTGGAGAGCACTCATCGTTCCAGTTTTTCTTGACCATAGGATTATAAACCTGTCTCTTTGTACCCACCATCCAGTGCTCCTTGTTCTCCCCTCTGGGGCTAAAACAGATCAAGCATAATCTTTCTTCCACTGAAAGTCCCTGAAATACTTGGAAGACATAATCATGTCACCCTGCCAAATTGTCTCTTCTCTGGGCTTAGAAGTATCTCCAATTTCTGGAGCCCAGCATGGGTTGACATGTTCTCAAGTCTCCTCACCATTGTAATCACTCTCTGCTTTATACCTTAGAGTTTGTCAATGTCTTTTCTAAAGTGTGGGGCCCACTCAATATTCCAAAAGTGGTCTTATATGGACAAAGTTCAACCTTGCTAATCTGGGACTCTCTTCCTCCTTTCACACAGCCTATGGTTACATTAGCTGCCATTTAAAGCTATTGACTTATCTGGAGTCTGGAGTCCAATGAAACCCCTAAATATTTTTCACATGAACTTTTGCACAGCAAGCATTAATAAATACTTGCTTGACTATTGAGTCATATCTAGTTGATTTTCAACCCTAATATAAGACTTCATAATGAAGTGATATAGTAGATGGATAAAGTTCTGGTCTTGGAGGCAGGGAGACCTAAGTTTGGCTCCTGCCTCAGACACTTATTGCATGAGTGACTACCCTTAACATATATGTGCCTCAGTTTCTTCATTTGTATGGAGATAATAGCACTATCGTGCTAAGATGTGAGTAATAGTACCATAACAATAGAGTTGTCATGAGAACCAAATGAGATTGTATATGTAAAGTTCTTTGCACAGTGTAAGGCATTAAATTGTTACTATATTTACTTCACATCTTGATCACAGTGACTACTTAGATTGTGACTCACATAGATGTTTAATAAGCATTTATTGAGATTGCACATGTATAACCTTTATCAAATTGCTTACTGTCTCAGAGAGAAATCTGGAACTCAAATTTTTTTTAAAAATGAATGTTAAAAATTGTCTTTACATATAATTGGGAAAAAATAAAATATTAGTTAAAAATAAATGTTTACTGAGCATTGAATTTAAATTTGGTTAAATTTAGCTAAACTTAAATCCTATCAAATTTTGGCTCACTAGGTTTGAATTTATCTCAGTTATATTTTATATCCCTTAACTAAATTTGACCTCTTGAAGACAGGGTCAATGCTTTCTACTTTTTTTAAAAATTTCCCACAGTGCCTACCTAGCCCAATACTTTACAAATTAGATTCTCAATAAATACTTCATTGACTCACTACTCTGTTATTTTTTTCTAAAATTAGAGTATGGGTTAATAATGCCAAATATCTAGAAGAAAACCAAAAAAACTTTGCCAACTCCCTGGATATTTCCCAATATCCAGATGGTTAGTGGCACATGGGTGTAGCCTGTGCTTCTTACATATTCCACATATGACCCAACTTTTAAAATAGAATTTTCTTTAATATTCTTGGGCAATTTCTCTGTCAGGCTCATAGAAAAGTATTATTATTATTTTTTTAGAACTTCATGTTCTTCTGGAAATTGCAGGAGAAAGTATGGGAGGTAGGCAGACTTTACCAAGTGAACTTCTGTAATACAATGACCATCTTATGCTTTTCTGCGAGAACTAAACAATCTCTTTTTCCTTCCTGAGGTCCTACCCAAGGGTGGACCCCCTGCTTCTGGGCACAATTGTACTTTCCAAGCATTTAGCCTCAAGGCTCAGCACTGGAAAATCCTGGCAGTCAGAATTGAGGGGCCAGCACGTCTGGAACAGAAGAATAGACCGATGTGATTCCTGGGCACACCCTGGATAAACACTGCTCCCTCAGCCCCATGCTGAGGGCCAGACAGATGAAGCACTCAGGAACAGCATGCTCTGGGATTTTGAAGCAACAAACCAAGTTCATAGCTCCACACTGCTTTGCCCTGACAGAGACAATGAACCTTCTTACTTTCTGGTTCAGGATGGACCGAAGGTTAGGAATTGGGTTGCTTGTGTGACATCAGGTGCCCTACCCTTGTGTCTGTACTAGCACTCTGTGTACCTCCTCAAGCCTTGCCCATCCTTCATGACCCCGGCACAATCCTACTTCTGTTACAAGACTTTTCTCAAACGCTCCAAGGCCACAACCCTCTCTTGCTCCTCCAAACTCATGATGCTAACTACTTGGGCCCTTCCTTTGGCTCTGATAACTACTCCCTATAAAATACTGAAAGACATTCAGAGGAAACAAAACTAGAATAATTGCTGTTTGTCCTTCATTCTAGAAGAGGACCATGACAGTAGGGAGGTGATACCATGACATGCAAGAGAATTGGATTTAAGAGAGGCAGGGCTGGGCAAAGACACCAGCCTCACTTTCTCCTCAGGAGCTATCTGGGTCCAGTGGCCAGATATAGATGAGGACAACTGGAGATGGACCAGGATATAGTAAGGGACCTTGGCCTTTGCAAACTAAGGTCTTTAAGAGATCTCAGTTGCCAGAGGAAATGACTGTTCAGTGAGTAAGGCTAGGTAAGAAATGAGGCAGAGAATAGCTCCTTTACCTAGTCAAAAAAAACAAAAGGAAAAGAAAAGATAAGAAAAGAAAAAGAAAAAATCAATTTGGGAGGGGAAGACCCTGGCCAAAACAGAAACAACTGCTATTTACATTCTGAGCCAATCTGGGTTTAAACAATGACTGTGTGGGACTTGACCTGGACCTATTGTTGACCAATTAAGGAAAGCCAGAGCTATTTGGGTTTAAGGGAAAAAATATTTCAGAGATCAAAATTTACATTCCTTTGGGCCGAGCAGCCACAGATAAGGGTATAATATTCTATATGGACAGGGGTATAAGAAAACTGCTGTCAAGTATTTCCAAGGTTCCCATGAGGAGGGGCATTGGGATCACAGGATTCAGAACTGGAAAGGAACGACCACCTAGGCCCACCCCCTTATATTACAGATGATGAAACTGAGAATAAGGGATTAAGTGGCTTGTCCAAGGTCCTCAAAGAAGTTTCAGAGGCAGAATTTGAATCCAGATCTCCCAGTTCCAGAGTCAGGGTTCTTTCTTTCCATTGGCCTCTGGGTCCCTTTTCTTATTCTTTGATTCCAGGGGGCAAAACGGGATCAATGATGAGAAGCTGTGTTGAGGCAAAATTTAGACTGGATTCAAGGAGAAACGAACAGTGAAAGTGATTCAGAAGTGTGAAGAAATGTGGTCTCCCCCAGCGGAGTGACCCCTTCTCAGGTGGTGAGAGCCGAGCTCCTGTTCGAGTCTGGCTTGGACTGCACCATGGCTGTTCTGGGGCTCTGGGAACCACATTAAAGGGGATGCCTGGTTCCCTAGGAAAGCAGGGAACTACTTGTTCTGCTGCTAGCTGCGCTGCCAGGAAGGTGACATTTAGACTATAAAAACTTAAATTAGAACTTTACAGAGACCTTGGGACTCTACAATCTTTAGAGCACTCACTGGGACTCATCTTGTCGTTTCTTCCTCCAAGTGTCATTAGCTCCTACCAGACGGTCAGGGTTCGGGGAAGCTGCCCCTGCATGGACCTCTGTGTTGGGTCATGGGACACTGGGTTGTCCCTTCCACAGACTCAAGCCTCTTCCCAACAGTTTATGGCAATACCCCCCCACCTCAACCTACCCCCGGGAGAAAGAGAAACTAGAAATCAAGAGTGCCACCTTTCTCCTTTCTTCCCTTTCAATTTTTCTGGAAACCAGAAGGGCTAAGGGTCAGGGCAGGGCTGAGTGAAGGGAGGGGAGAGAGTCCCTCTGGATTATCTGGCATGGTAGGGCTTGTTGTATTTTACTTGTATCCTCAGCATTTAGCACAGTGTCCTGTGCATCACAGATGCTTAATAAAACGCTTGTTGATTGATTAATATATTTATCTTATTTGATCTGTGATACAGTGGAAAGAAAAATGTCTCTGCAAGTGTAGGACTGGAGTTCAAATCAGGCTCTGATATATGTGTGACCTTCGGAAAGCAAGCTCAGGGTTCAATTTCCTAACACAAAGGGGTTAGACTAGATAGCCTCTAAGGTGCATTCCCAATGCAGATCTAATAATCCCTAACAATGAGCTCCTAACAACCCTTGGGGGAGAGAGATGCCTCATCCCCACTTTTCTTTTGGCCAGGCCTGTGGTTTCACTGTTTAGGGATCTCCCATTAGGGACATCCTTCTGCATCATCAGTAAGATCCTTGGGAGCAGGGACTGTTTTTTTCCTCCTTTTGAATCCCTGACACATAGTAGGTGCTCATTAAACAGTGGTTGATTATTAAGCAGCTTATAAATAGTCTTAGAGAGTTGCTTGGCACATTGAAAGGTGAAATACCCAGGGTCCCACAGTTAGCATGCATTAGAAATAAGGGTAAGCCCAGGTCTTCCTGATTGTGAGGTCAGCTGTCTATCTATTGTGCCACACTGCCTTGATATTCCCATTTTATAGATGAGGAAACTGAAACTCAAAAAGCTGGTAACTTGCCTATGGGCACACTAAATGTCAGAGGTGAGATTTGAACCTAGCTATCTCCTGACTTCAACTCTAGGGCTCTTCCCACTATCCTATACTGAAGCAGCTGGAACTAACACTTGAGAACCACTGGTACAAATCCTTCCTGATAATTACAGTTTCTTGTATATGTGACACTTTTTGTGTAGCCTGTCCAGTCCTCCAATTCAACTATAAGCTCCTTGAAGGCAGGCAATGTATTGTCTTCTTTTGTCTTTCTGTCCCTGGTACCTTGCGCACTCTGTTTGGCTATCACCGCTTAGAGCTGGGTCTACCAAAAAGAACAGAGGAGGCAGTTATGGGAGCTTTCTAACCAAGGGATGGGTCTACCTGCATGGGGCTGGACATATGGACAGCTAGGTTACTGCTGGAAGAAGGAGCTGAAGTCAAAGCTGACCTTGCACATGTTCTAGCTGTATGACTCTGGGCAAGTCACAACCTCTGCTTGCCTCAGTGTACCCAGCTGTAAAATAGAGATAATAACCACACCTCCCTTCCAGTGTTGTTGGGAGGATCTAATGAGGTAATAATTTGTAAGCTCTTAGCTTGTGTTAGTAAGTGCTGTACAAACATTAGATGTCCTCACAACCAAGGGCAGTAAATTGAGACCGTTCTTTGTCTAGCTCAATGACCCAATGCCCTGTTATTTGCACTGGTACCTAATGATGGGATGCAGGATGATACAGATTGTAAAAGCACTATTTCTGAAGTCAGAGGACCTGGGTCCAAATACTGGCTCTGATACTTACTACCTATGTTATGGTGGGCAGCTCTCTTAACCTCTCAGGGCCTCAGTTTCCTGATCTGCAAAGTGAGGGGCTTGGACCAGAAGGCCTTTAATGTCCCTTCCAACTTTACAGCTGTGTCTCTGTGACTGCCTCACAATCTGAACCCAAGCCTTGTCTTGTCCTAGTGCTCTCAGACTTTGTGATTTTGGTGTATTGGCTTCAGATCACGGCTAACATCTCTGGCCCTTTCAGCTCTAAAACCAGTCAATGACTCTTGTTCCTGTCCTGTTGTCACTGAGATACTGCCCCCTAACAAGACAGGTAACTCCTTCCCTATCTCTCCCCCCACTAACCCAACACATTCTCCCCAAACTGAGGAAACTTCATTTCATTAGCCCATAGAACCTGCTCAACCACAAAGGCTCCAGATCTATCCTTACACTGGTTGGGGCACAGGGAACTTCATGGCTTTGCCTATTGTAATGGAAATGTTGAATGACATTGGATCCAACTGGAGAGAAGCATCAGGGAAGCATCCCTGAAGACCCTCCCCAAAGAAACTTTCAGACAAAAATCTCTCCTAAGCCCGAGGAAACCAGCTGAGTATGTGGCAGCGAGACCCCGACAGTGCTGAGGGCCTGCCTCACAAGAGAGGACTCTTCTGGCAGAAAACTTGAAGGGAAGTCTCCCCTGAGGTGCCTGGGGGAGTAGGGCTGGAGCTTGGTGAGGCCCAGGGTGCCATCTTACTGCTTACTGGAGGTCACAGTTCCACCTGTGATTCACTTGGTCCGCTCACTTGGGTGGCCACCTCCCCTGCCCCCTATCTTCACTGCCAAGTAGCTAAGTGCTTTCCTACACCCTTGACTTAAAATAACCATGCAGATGGGGTGTGGCACCCAAAATGAGGGCAAGGGAAAAACTATTTTCTAACCCTCAGCTGGATTGCTCTTAATGAGGCCCTTTAGAAAGCCAGGTGAGAACATGTGAGGCCATCCTATAACCTGGAGCCAAAAGAGGTTAGAGACATTTTGGTAGAGGGGGCAGCATTCAGAAAATAATTTAAAAATAAGGTCAATCATTTCTTGATGAATATTGGACTGTTAGAGACTCCTACAGGCCACAGTCCCACCAGTACTCCCTTCCCCAGAGAGCAATGGGATGGAAGGGAGAGAACATTGACATTGGGAGGCAGGAGGGACTTGGCTTTGAGTCTTAGCTCTGGTATTTAGTGCTGAGGGATCCTGAGACAGTCACTAGTCGAGCCTCAGTTTCCTCATTTGTAAAGTAAAAGATTTAGATCTGGAAAAAAAATCACAGAATTTCAGATCCAAAAGGGACCTCCAAAACTACGTTACACCACAGTTGAACAAGAATCCACTTTATATAGAAAATGGTCATCCAGTTTTTGCTTGAAGACCATCGGTGAGAAGGAACCTGCTACTTGCCAAGGCAACTCAATCCACTTGGCGATGGTTATCACTTTCTCCTATTGCTTCTAATTCTGCTAGCTTCCCCTTAGAATTCACTTACCCATGTAGAAATACTCAGGAGTTTTACCCTCTGAAGATAAATCCTTTACTATGCCTCCAAACCGAAGCCACAGGCCAAAAGCAATGACAGCAGATCCTGCCAACTGAAAGATGAACAAGACCGTTAATGTCTGATCCACAGATCTGGGGGGGCAGCTAAAGGTGCTGTCTATGCAATGGATCATCCAAAAGTTGGATGGGAAGGCCATCATCACCGTCAAAATCAGCAATACTAACTTGCATTCACTACAGGGCTTTAGTGTTTACAAGATCTGCACAACAACCTTGGGAGGTAGTTGCTATCTTTATCCCGATTTTGCAGATGAGGAAACTGAGGCAAAGAGAAGTTGTGTGACTTACCCAGGGTCACACAGGTAGGTAGTAAGAGTCTGAGGCCAGATTTAAACTCAAGGTCTTCCTGACTCCAGGTCTAGGCTTTATTCACCGTACCACCTAACTACCTTCTTGACAAACAGGTTATAGGACTTATCCAGGGTCACATAGCTAGTTAGTGTTGGAGGCTGGATCTGAACTCAGGTTGTATGATGATAACAGCTCACATTGTTAGAGAGCATTGTACAAGATATACAAACTCCTTTCTGTACAATAATCCTTCAATGCATGTAATGCAGGTGTTACTATCATACCCATTTTATAAAGCTCACCAAACAACTCACTGAAGAGTCCATAGCCAGGATTTGAACCCAGCTCTCTTGAATCCAAGTTCAGTTGCTTCATTATATCATGTTGCACTCAGAATGTGAAAACTTTTTTCGTTTTTCATTTAGAATTCTTTGGGGTAGCTAGGTGACATGGTGGATAGAGCACTGGGCCTGGAGTCAAGAAGACTCATCTCCTT
Source organism: Potorous gilbertii (assembly GCA_028658325.1). Taxonomy (NCBI): domain Eukaryota; kingdom Metazoa; phylum Chordata; class Mammalia; order Diprotodontia; family Potoroidae; genus Potorous; species Potorous gilbertii. Next base: position 477,775,101 of record CM053770.1, read on the forward strand.
GAGTTCAAATCTGGACTCAGACATTTACTAGCTTGTGTGACCCTGGGTAAATCACTTAACCCTATTTGCCTCAGTTTCCTCATCTGTAAAATGAGCTGGAGAAGGAAATGGCAAACCACTCCAGTATCTTTTCCAAGAAAACCCCAAATGGGGTCATGAAGAGTCAGACATGACTGAATAACAACAGGAATTATTTCTCCCCTTTTCTCAAGTCTACCTTGATGGCACTCAGAGCCTGGCAGGAGGCTTTTTAAATAGACGCGAGCCATTTGTCATGTGGACCTACTCATCAACACCACAGAGGAAGAAATGGTTAACAGGCACTTTCAGAATCACAGGGTCAAATTGAGTGAAATAATCTCCCAAATCCTGGGGTGAGAAGACGGGGAGGGGGAGGAAGAGATTTACTTTTCTAAACCAGAAGAAAACAAACGCACAAAATAGCCAACCTACACCTTCTGAGTCTGCAGTCCCCAATTAGAAAGTTTCCTCAGATGCATCCCATACCCCTTTCACCCCCTACACACTCTCTGCCCCTAGCTACTGCCCACTACACTGACTAGTGATGATGTTGCAGGCAGGGAGACAGCCCAGGCGTATTTTTTTTGGTTGCTATTTTGAGTTTCCATGGAAAGTGAGAGAGGAAAAAATAATTTTCTGAAAAAAAAAAAAGAAGAAGAAAAAAGGCATGGTCTGTGTGCCGTGTGGCCTGAAGTAGAGACTGAATTGCTGGCCCTAGCAAAACCTGGGCAGACTTTGCAGCTGGTGGAGTAATCACTTCGCTTCCTTTCTTTCACCAATCTGAAGATGTTTGTGAGACTAACTTTTAGAAGTAAAGCTGGGAGTCTTTTTGCCCCTGTATGCCTTGCTCGCCTCTCCAGTACTCCAGGATGTGAAGATTGGCTGGTGGCCTCAAGGCTGCTAGAAGGCATGCCCTGTCCTCAAACAGCCTGCTTGAATTTCAGTGAACCCATCAATTGAAAGGAATGTCTTGGGTACCTACTGCTTGCAAGATACAGAGGAAAAGCTTCTCAGATGAATAAAAGGCTAACTCACCCTCAGGTCAAAATTTGACCACGTAAAGTGAACTATTTGCAAAATCTTATTCTCTCAAACATGCATGAAGGCATATTCACATATGCCCTTTCTCTTTTTTCCTTAATAGTATTTTCCCAATTACATGTAAAAATAGTTTCCAACGTTCATTTTTGTAAAATTTCAAGTTCCAAATTTTTCTTCCTCCCCGCAAGACAAGCAATATAATAGGTTACATATGTACAAACATATTAAAACATATTTGCACATTAGTCAACACATACTTTCTCTCTCCCTCTCTCAAACATATATGAACACATACATACACATGTTCTCTCTCTCCTCTCCTCTCCCAATCCTACCTCCTCTTCCTTCATCTCCCTCCTCCGGTCTCTTTTTCTCTCCTCCCTCCATCCTATTTCTCTCTTTCTCCAGTTATCCCTCCCTCCCTCCTTCTCTCTCTCTCTCTCTGATCTTTCTGAAATATAAGGCTATTTATATGAGATTCACGACATGCCTGGCCTACATTGAGTAGGAGTAGAGGTGGATTTCATTTTAATTTAAAGGGGGAAAAAACCTTCCGATAACTATAATAACTAGACCTGTCCCAAAAGGAAATCGGCCTTTTCAGGAAGTCATCGGTTCCTTCTCACCAGAGGCCTTCAAGAAAAGGCTGGATGGATATCCACTGGGATGGGGGTGGGGGTGTTACACAGGACCTTCCTGCTTGGTTTGACTGCATTTTCTCTGATGTTTTTTCAACTCTGGAGTTCTGTAATCTTTGAGGGCTCCTTCCATCCTCTTCCTCCCTCTCCCCCAAGTACAATCTTAAATCTAAGAATGTGGCCTAAGAAAAGAAAAGTAATGTTACTATAGCAAGGAGAAGAAAAGTGAGAATGGCCAGATCAGAAGGAGGGCGAGAGCCCCAGCCCGGCCTTAGGCCTGGCTCAGGCTCAGGCCCCAGCCCTAGCGCTAGCCACTGGACTCTTCAGCATGAGCAAAAGGCTAACTGGATAATGAATATGATATATAGCTGTGGGAGCAGAGCCTGGCTGCTTTGTAATATGACTTTTGTGCTTCACAGAATTTGATTTTAAAGCATGGCCTGGTGTCTTCATTTCCAATCCATGAAAATAAAGGAAAGAACGGATCCGAACGGAGCTTGGTTTGGAAAGAGACAGTAATAGGATTGTGGGTTTCCCCATGTAAACAGAGGGTTTATCCCCAAGGTTTGTTCCCTCCCTGGCCAGGATAGCAGGCTACTTCTAGGGACCCTATGAGGGAAAAACCTCATGGCCAAAACCAACGTATTTTAGCCTGTGGAATTATTTTAGGGAATGACAAAGTTTCAAAAATACCACGCAGAAGTGCTATTGATAGAGGATCCATGTCCAAACCAGCAACCGCGGAGAACCCTGAAAAGGAGGAGGAGGGGAAGGAAGTGACGAGTGCAGGGAGATCCCACCGCAGGGCCACATTTTTGGAATCTCTGTACACAAACTCTAATTTATAGCTGTCTGGGATGATTCCACCCAGACGGAACACATTTGTCCACTGTGGCACTGAGGTATTTGATGCCGAATGGAAAATCAGAAGAGGGCTTGCCGTTTACAGCCACCAGGCCATGAAGGAAGCTCTGCTCTCCCTCTCCTACCCCCTGAAACCACAAGGATCTCCTCCAGGGTGAAGAATGGTGGCTGGAATGAATTCCATCACTGTATGACAGAAGGGAATTGGCTTATTGGCGTGACTGCTCACCAGAGTGTACATGGACAGCTTGGGCTATCCCGACTAGGCCCTTTTAAACTTGTGGTGAAGGACAGTGCTGATGTTCCTTTGACCAGTACTGTCATGTACATAGTCATGTAGTCATTTTGAGTGCCAGGCTTGGAGTCAGGAAAATGGGGGTTCCAATCCGGCCTCAGACACCTCCTAGCTTTGTGACCCCGGGCAAGCCACTTAATCTTGTCTGCCTCAGTTTCCTCCTCTGTAAAATGAACTGCAGAAGGAAATGATAATAGTATCTCTGCCAAGAAAACCCCAAACAGGGTCTTAAAGAGTCAGATACGACTGAAACTACAACAACAACCAGATAGTTCTGCTAACTTGGCTTCTGGATATTTCTTATATAATCTTATAGAGGCAGCTACTTGGCACAGTGGGCCTAAATCAGGAAAATCTGAGTTCAAATCCTGCCTCAGACAAGCACTGTGACTCTGGATAAGTCTCTTAACTTGTCTTCCTCAGTTTCCTCATCTGTAAAATGAAGACAACCATAGCACTTACATCTGTGTGTGGATTAGATGAAATAATATTTGTAAAACACTTTGTAAACCTTAAATATATAAATGCTAGCTATTATTATTCTACTTTTAAAGGAAAAAATAATTTTAAACATGTGCTGAGCATCAACCACATGTTGGATGGACATTGGATAAGAATAGAAGCAGACATAGTTCTGGGGTTGTCAACTTCACCAACTCCACAACTACAATGGGGAGGAGCTTGGGATTCCATGAGTATGGAGAACTTCTTCAATGGAAACTCCCTCCATCAATGCAGATCAAAATCTATCTTTGGCTCAGTATGAAGCAAGAGCATTTTGAGACTCAAATCAGATGATGGTTGTAAAGAGCTTTACAAACACATAAATATTCTTGTCCTTATTCATATTAGCTTCCAGTTGCCAGGCCTCCAGCCCAGTAATGACTCTTTCCTTCTACTAAGCTGGTAAGCTCAAGCAGGGTTCACTGAACCTACAAAGGAGCATCCTGGTAAATATTTAATAATCCAGCCCAGGGATTGGGAGGGAAGACGTGGGCACACACATTTTTAAATTTAATCTCATTATTAATGCTTTCTTAAGTCTAGACAATCAATGAAACAATAAATTCAGCCCTGACTTGTTGCAATGATGATTTCTGAAATGCTCCCATTAAACATTTAACAAAGAGCGCTTTAGAGACGGGCTCCAGCTCCCTGGTAATAAGTCATTGGGAGTATCTAGAAGTAAACTAAAGTTGTGACTTATTTGGGGGCACAAATGAGATTTTTGTGGGAAAACACATTTAAAGCAGGAAGGTACCTTGGGGTCATAAAACCCAATCTTCTTATAAATGAGGGAAAACTGAGGCAGACAAAGGTTAAGTGACTTGTCCCAAGTCACATAGCTAGTCTTTCTGTACTCTATGTACTCTAAGTACTCTAAGCCCTGTGTAACACGGCCATTCCAGATGTTCCTAATTTCAAGCCTTAATGCTCCATCTACTATGCCATGCTGCCTCTCATAACTTCATATAGTTCCTGGGTTTGTCTTAGCAGGTACAATCCCAAGTATTTTAGATTGTGTGCAGTTATTTTAAATGAGATTTCTCTCTCTTCTTGTTGGACATTGTTGGTAATATATAGAAATGCTAATGATTTATGTGAGTTTATTTTATATTCTGTAGCTTTGCTGAACTTAATCATTTCAACTAGTTTTTTTAGTTGATTGTCTATCATCATATCACCTGCAAAGAATGATAGTTTTGTTTCCTCATTGCCCATTCTAATACCTTGAATTTCTTTCTTCTCTTCTGCAGTTAGCATTTCTAGATCCCTGATCTTATTGGAAAGACTTTTAACTTATTCTCGTCACAAATAATGCTTCATGCTGCCACTTATAAAAAAAGAAATCTACAACGAGCCAAGTTAATTCTTCGAAAAGTACATAAAGATTCCAATTCACGAACAGACTATGTTTGGTACCAATCAACCCCTTCATCACTCCCAATCAAGGCAAGCTTAGTAGTATTATTTGAAATTCAAACATGGTGTGGATGCAAGAACATTGACTTTGGAATCAAAAGACTTGGGTTTGAGTTCCAATTCTGCCACTTAGTAGTTGGGGATAAACAATTTAACCTCTCTGAGTCTCAGTTCCTTCATCTGTAAAAAGGGATGAATAATGCTTATAATCCAGTATTTCACAGGGTGAAGGGAGTGTTCTGTAAATATTTAAGTAATGAATACCTGTGGCCTGTTACTGTTAGGGAAAAGCCTGATGGAAGGACCTAACCATCCCATATCCTTCTGCCATCTGATGCCAATGCCTTCCTTTAGCATTCTTCCTTTGGGAAGGGTTATTTCCAGAAGGCCAATGATAAAATGCATATGTTACCTAGGCATCTAGAGGACCTGCTGCCATGAATACGTTAACATGAGCAATTTTCTAGATCCACTAGCTATCACCTTGGAAGGCAGATGGCAGGCACCTGAGGGAATGCAACACAGAAAAGAGTTTTGTTAGGAAAGGTGAAGAGCGTGAAACAGTGAGTAGGGCAGGTAACCTCAGGTGGGACATTTAAGGTGAGGTTCCTTTGGCAGTAGCCTAGAGGCTCCACTTTAAGAAGGAGGCCTCAAAGGCTAATAGCATACATTCATTAAGTCCCTACTATGAGCTAAGTGTGGATACAAGGAAAGGCAAAAAGTCCCTGTTCTCAAGGAGCTCTCAATATAGTGGGAGGAGAGTATCCGAACAACTAAGTAGAAACAAGATACCTCCAGGATAAACTAGAAATAATCCATAGAGGGAAGACACTCTCATTAAGTGTGATTGGAAAAGGATATTATAATTGGAAAGAGCCATAGAAGATACCTGGTCCATCTAGCACATTTTACAGATAGGGTTACGAAGGCCCAGAAAGAATGAGTGATTTGTTTGGTACATAGTATAGGGATATAAGAAGCTTGTATTGAATTGAATTGACTTGCCAAGGCCATGCTGCTCAGGGCCCTTCTGGTTCTGCTCCCATGCTTTCATTCATCCCTATTTCTTTGCCTGGAATGCTCTGCCTCCTCTAGGAATCTCCATCTCCTTTCTGGACTTATTGAGCCCCCCCTACTTCCTTCTCCATGTCTTTTCAGAGCCCTCCAATCTCTGGGACTCCTTTCCATCCAAGAATTTCATATTTTGCATTGGATTATGAGCTCCTTGAGGGCCTTTTTGCCTCTTTTTGCATCCCCAGCACTCAGTAGGTGCTTAATAAATGTTTTTTCTGTCAGGGCTAACTCCTTGTGACTCTAGTTGGGGTTTTCTTGGCAAAGACACTAGAGTGGTTTGCCTTTTCCTTCTCCAGTAATAAATGCTTATTGATTGTAACTTCTTATCTGTACCTATGTTGTTTCTTACCAGTAGCAATGGGACCTTTTCAAGATAGGGAGCCATCTTTGTGTCACCAGTGCCTTAGAGAGGCATTGAGAGTGGAACAGCTGGATAACTGGCCTCAGTCAGTCAATTAACATTTTTAGGCTCATAATGAGAAGACCTGGGTTCAGGAACTGCCCCTGACATATACTGGTTTTGTCACTTAGCCTCTTAATTCTCAGGAAAATTCCCTAAGACTGTAAATGACCCGCATTGCTGGAGGGACTTTATTTCATCTGGGAGTTCCCAATACCAATTAAGTTGCAAGTCTAGGACCTATCTCTTGTCCCTTTTTCTAGAACCTAGAACAGTGTGTGGTACATGGTAGGTTCTTAATAAATGCTTTTTGAATTGAATGTCTTAGGGAAAATTTATGGTAGAAACACTGCTACTTTCGCAAGGACTTCTAAGATTTCAGCATGTCAAAGAGGCAGGCGAAATGGGCTTTGATATCATTATTTGGGCCCAAAGGATCCTTACTTACAAGAAACCAACGTCCAAAAAACCACCAGCATTTGAAAATGAGACAACTGTAAGTGGTTGGGAAAATTATGTTCACTGTTTATGCAAGGAAAAGAAGGAAGGCGGAAAATCCTAATGGAAAGATATCAGTGGAAGAACTTGCCAGTACCCTCTAAACCAAGAAAGGACTGTATATTTTCATGTGTAATTTATAAGAAGAAGCTGGATCTCAAGAATTTCAGTAGCTAACCATATTCCAAAGAATTTTCAGAATATGAAATTACAAATTGCAAGCATATGTCTTTAGAACATGAACTACTTTTCAAAAAATTGTTGTTTTTTTAAAAAATCAGAATAGAAGAATCCCAGAAGGGATTAGAAGGCATTTAGGCAAAGTGGATAAACAAAAATATTTTCTTTAGGTGTGGCCATCTGCCCAAATGATATCAACTAGAATGAATAAGAATTTTTTAATGGATTTCAATTTTATTTCCCCTTTTCCCATGGATTCTTGATGAAATGACTTTTTTGAGTGTGTTCAGTATCAATCGTCAATTAACCTTTTCAGCATTTCTTGAATAAGTTCCCTTCTTTCTACTCATGTGGCCACCACCCTCATTCAGGCAGGCCCTTATCGTGTCAGGCTAGACTTATAATAAATTTGTCTTGGTTCCTCTGGCATCTCTCTGCCCCATTTCCTCCTCCTTCATCACCATTGGCTGTATAAAACAGAATTCTGAATACATCACTCAAAAATATTTTAAGGTTCCCCATTGCCTAGCAAATAGAGTCTAAACTGCTTACTTAGCCTGGCATTATAGCCCATCCCAATCTGGCCCCAACCTTCCCTTCTATCTTCCTGTTGAGACTGAATTATTTAATGTAGCTTCCCTTCTCATTCTGCTTTCTTCCATCTTCTTTCTTTATACCTTCTCCTGTCCTCAAGGGGTCTATGACTGTAGAAAGGAAATAAGGCAAGTACACAATGGATTCCCCTTTGTCATCTCCATCTTTTGAAATATTTCCCTTCTTAAAACGGGCAAATTCAGATGGTTCTTCACCTGTTGATGCCTTTTCTGATTTCCCTCCTCTGAAAATGACTTCTACCTTCCATGAGCTCTAACATTAAGTACCTTGTCTATATGATTATCATACTCTAATTTGTTTTATACTTATTTGTGGGTATTATCTCCCATTAAATGATAAACTCTTTGAAGGAAAGAACTGTACTTTTATTTCATCATTATATCCCTATCTTTATTAAAATGGTTATCATAGAAAAGGCAATGGTGAGGACCGTAGCGGGAATGATCGGGCTGCAACAAAGAATCAATGAGGAAATCTCAAGAAGAACAGGAGCAAAAGAGGCCACCAGAGAAATGTACAATAGGAACAGAAGATGGGCTGGTCATGTGTCAAGGGTGAGGGATGACAGGCAGCTGGCCAGAATGTTCCACTGGTATCTCAGTGATGTTGGGAGAAAATGAGGAAGGCCTCAAGCATGCTAGGCTGACCCCCTAAAGCAAACGTAAGGGAAAACATGACTAAAGTCACAGGATGGACAGGAACAAACAGGCTGCGATCTTTATCCCTGTGGGGGAGCTTCCAAATGGATGAGATCACAGATTCATTGGAGTGTCCCTAAATCTAGCCCAGCACGTTATGTGTAATTGCTGAACTAGATCAAATTGAAGGAAACCCAAGAATGCTTTAGGATTCACAAGCATGGTTGCATTATGAATCCAGGCAACTAAGTGATACACTGAATTGGGAGTTTAAAATCAGCCTCAGATACTTCCTAGCTGTGTAACCCTGGGCAAGTCACTGCACCTGTGTGCCTCAGTTTCCTTCTCTGTAAAATGGAAATAATAAAAGCAGCTACCTCCCAGGGTTTCTATGAAGACATTCTTCACACACCTTGAAGTACCATATACATGCCAGTGGTTGCTATTTTATCATCTTAAAGGGGCATTTGTCCAATTTTGCCATCTCAGGGAAGTCACGTATCCTTTGTGAGGCTCAGTGGTTTCTGCTGCAAAATGAGGAAGGTGGAGCAGATGATCTCTGTGGGCCATGCTAGCCCTAACATTCTGTGACCAATAACCCGTTCATTCACTTGTATTTTGAGCTCTTTGAGGACAAATAGTATAGCCAATGGACTTGTGGGTGAACAGAAACTCTGCCTTCTGGCTTAACATGGTCATTTATCCATCCTCTTCTAGAGTAGCTGATCAACTTTAATCATGAGGTCTAATGGTGTTACTCCAACTGGACAGCCAGTAGGGCCTTGAGGATGCCATTCATGGTACCAAGACAGAACCAACATTTCTCTGGAAGTGCTTTCGCCAAGCGATGCTTGCAGAAAGTTCCTAAGTAGAGTTGATAGAATTTCCTGTGCCTGCATTTAGCTAACTCCTCTAAGCATCTTTATGAGAGGCTGGAGGTGGAAAACTTGAGTTCTAATTCTGATTCTATTACTTCCTAGATATGTGATCTTGGCTAAGAAATAGAGGGGATTCTTTCTTGAGTGTGGGTTGCACAAGATGGCCCCTGAGGTCCTTTCCCCTCTGAGATTCTATTTCTGGACCTCTGCTTCCTCATCTGTAAAACAGGCACTCTGGACTCAATGATCTCTAAGGTCCCGTCCAGCTCAGAATCCTAGGATTCTTTGAACTTGCAGGTCACTAGTAGTAACAGAGAACAATCAGGTGCCCTGGAAGCAAGAGGATACTGACTGGAAATACTGGGTTCAAGGATTCAGGATTGCCCAGAACACACTGCACAAATACTTCTGGGAGTGCTTTAGAAACCCTCAGCCAAATGTAATCAACCAAATTCTCCCCCAATGGAAAAAAATATGGGTCCCTTATAACTCTTAACTTGTTATCCAACGATTGTGTGAAGTAGGCATTTTTTGTTATTATGACCCATCATTTTGGTGCAGGAGGTAAGGAAACTCCTTCCACCAAAGCAGAATAATAGATCTCTTACAATTCAGTAGCCATAGAGAGTTATTTTGGGACCCTGAAATGCCAAGTGATTTGCCTGGTATGAACCAGGGGAAGGATTTGAACCCAGGTTTCTGACTCTGTCTACCACTTCAGATATGAACATTATCCTTTTCCATGTGAGAAAACGAGGTTCAAAGGTTAAAGTGATTTGCCCGTGGTCACACAGCTGGTAGACACCAAGAGATGGGATGGGAGCCAAATTTCTCCCAGATAACTGGCCATTGTTCTCTTCATCACACTCCACCATTTTACATAGCGCTTAGTGCAACCTACAGCCTTGGTCTCTACGGTGGATTCAAATAAAAGTGAAAGCATCATTTTAGGCTTAGAGCTGTCTTCATTAAAAGCTTTTAAGCTGATAATTGCTCTTGTTGGGAAATCAGATCACAGATGGGAGTTACATCACAGAGCACTCTACTCAATTTTGGTCACAAGAAGCATTAGAAGTTACAAATTGGAAGCACATTTACTCTAGGACCTGATGTGGCATTTTTTCAGGAAGAAGAAAAAGTAGATTTTCATCTTATTATTAGGTAGTATCAAAATCGGGAAGATGGTAAGGAGAGATATTGATGTGGGGATTTGGGAGAAGCAAGGTAATCTAAAATAACAACAATCTAGAAACAAATAGCATTGATTTCACCTGGAAAAAAATCCAAGGGACCACTCAGCTCAGTTTTTTTATTTTTCCCAGTAAGTCAGGTGAGGCAGAGTCAGGCAAGATGCTAGTGGTTAGTTGGTCTGGAAATACCAAACTTTGAATGTACTCTTCTCAGCTGCTAACTTATCCTCCTCCTCATTCTCTGCATAAGGCTTTCTGTGAAGTTCCTGGAATACAGCCTTCAAGGTAAGATGATATTTACATATGGTCTCCACTTGATTCTCTGTATTAGAAAGGCAGCGAGGCTGCAGACACAAAGTCTAAATAAATTACTGCGTTGGAGTGCAGAATATGACTTTTTTGTCCTGTTGACAAATACCTGTTTGATATTGACCAGGAATTCTTAACTTTTGGGGGGTTGTGGACTCCTTTGGCAACATGGTGATTTCTATGGACCCCTTCTCAGAATAATGTTTTTTAAACACATAAAATAGAATATATAGGACTGCAAAATAAACTAATTATAATGAAATACAGTTATAAATATATAGGTATATTTAACCAAATTCATAGACCCTTGGTTAAGAATAGTTGATCTAGACTGCTAAAATTATTTTAATTTAATTTGCATTCCTTGAACATGCATCATTTGACAACAGAGTAGAAGTGACAGCAGTATGTCTGATGGTGGGGGAAGAAGGAAACAAGAAGCTAAAAAGTTAGCTTTGACCAATCCACAAACTGGATAATTCATACTCGGATAATTGTGAGTTAGTTGTATTTATTTGTGAGATTGATTCAGCATCTTTCTTGAACCAAACAGTGGAACAAGGAAAACTAGCAAGAATTGGGAAAAGGGGATTCTGGTTGTGAGAGGTTCTTTAATGAGCAATACTGTAACACCCCTTATTCCCACAGAATGATATCAATTATCAGATAAAGCCTAGAATCAATGTGATGTCAGAAAAACAAAGCAACTTAAAACAACAACAAACGTGTCCAAGTCAGAAAAGGGAATCAAATTCTTTCCACTTCCTATACTTGGGAGGAGACCACATATTTTTTCATTCTATAAAACTCTGGCCCCTGTAGCCCCAGGCACAGCACCATGCATGTTGTGGGTCATAGATGAAGAAATTAGTGCCATCAAGATGGACAATGAAGACCCATTCACTTTGTAATTGATGTCTTCCCTATCAGCTTTTCTAACATTCTAATGTTAGCAAGAACAGGGCATTAAATGGTATGTGTGTGCATGTGTATAGGTGTGTATATATATGTATATACATGTACAAACATACATATACCTATATACACACATACACACACATAGAGGTAGATAGGTGGCACAGCACATAGAATGCTGGTCTGAGTTCAAATTTGGTTCCAGACACTTCCTGACCATGTGACTCTGGTAAGGTCACTTAACCCTGTTGGCTTCAGTTTCCTCGTCTATAAAATGAGCTAGAGAAGCAAATGGCAAATCACTCCAGCATCTTTGCCAAGAAAACCCCAAATGGGGTTGTGAGGAGTTGGACACCACTGAAAACAACTGAACAACAATTAGAGAGATGATAGCTAGATAGATGGATGATAGATAGATAGATGATAGATGGATGATAGATAGATAGATGTAGTTTCTTGTTATCTACAATGCCCATATTTTTGCTATTTATGATTGTTTTCACCAATTTTAGCCATGCCTGGAGTGAAAGCAAGTAAAGAAAAAAATGTTTCAGGATAGTATTGATTTAGACATGAGCAAGATTGTTGACGGCAACAGATCTCTGTGGTCAGCCTAGTTAGCGTTATGGAGGCAAAATATATGTTATGAAAAAAGCCAGCTTGGACAGTGTTCATTAGGAAACATTGGCTTATAGCTTGGGTTCTGATAGTCTTTTCCTCTATAGCGTTTTCACAGTGACTCATTCTGCCTCACCACATCCTTATGAGCTCAGTAAAGCAAGCAAGGCAAGTGGTATCGACTCTTCTGCAAAAAGAGAGACAGGAGGGGTTTAAACGGCATGCCTTAAGACAGGCAGGTCAATGGCTAAGTTTGCTCAGCCCCTAGACCTTCTGCCTCCCCTTCTGGAAGCTCCTGATACTAGAGAAGGGGTCAGAACCCCAGGGCACCTGCCCTCTAGAGCTCTCTGCCAAGAGGTAGAGGCTCAGAGTTGTGGTCTGCTCCGTGTCCCTGGCCGCATTTCTTCCAGTTGGCTTCTCTGGGCAGGATGTCCATGTAAGCTGGTAAGGCTGCCAAGGCTCCCCCACTCCCCACACAGCAGAATGACTGCTTCCCCCATCTGTGTCCTCCCCCCTTCCCCGCCCCCCCCCCGGCTCTGATGAGTCGCCATGGACAACCACCCTCTCAGCCAATCTGTGTCTCCCCAATACTTTCTGAAAGCTTGACAGCTCTTACGCTGGAACATATTGTCTCTTTGGAAACACTGGACTGAATGAATTCATTCAGTTCTCCCCACTCTAGTTCATTCACTTCTCAGCTGTCAAACTGATCCTCTCAAACCACAAGTCTGACTATATCACCTGCCCCCTCTCCTATTCAGTAAACGTCAATGGCTTCCTATCACCTAGAGGATCAAATGGATTTATTCTATTTATAAAATTATTACATTTTTATTGTTTTATTTATTCTATTTATAAAATTATAAAATATTTTAAAATGGAGTCCAAAGACCTTCCTAACCCGGCCCTTTTGTACCTTTCCAGGCTTTTTATACCATACTAGCCCACTGACCTCCTTGCTGTTCCTTGCCCAATGCCCTATTTCCAGACTCTGGGCATTTCTCTTGGCAAGCCCCCATGCCTGGGATGCCATCCCTCCTCATCTTGGCTTTGTGGCTCCCCTGGTTTCTTTCAAGTCTCAGTTAAAATCCCACCTCCCACAAGAAGCCTTTTCTGATCCTCCTTATAGCTAATGCCTTTTCCTCTGTAGATTCTCTTCAATTTATCCTTCATAGAGCTGGTTTCTACACAGTGTCTTTCTTTGTATCCTCAGCACAGAGTAGGTCCTTCATAAATATATGTTGACTATGTGCTAGGTATGGAACAATTTTTTTCTGGTCCTGACTTATGATTTCGTGTGTTGGGAACTCCAGGTTGGTCTGTAACTTGTACTCACTTATCTGCACAGCTAGTATATGTCAAAGACAGAATTTAACCAAGTCTTCCTGACTCCAAGGCCAGTCACCTTTCAGGCAATGGGGAAGCAAAAATAAAAAGGAGAAATGGTCCCTGCTTTCATGATTGTGACTTACAGAGAGAGAAGAAATACTAGGATGGGAGTCAGGAGGCCAGAGTTCAAGATCTACCCTGAGCATTACTTATGAATCTTTAAACTAGTCTCTCTAGGGCAGTTAGGTGGCTCAGGAGGACCTGAGTTCAAATCTGCCCTCAGACATTTACTAGCTATTGTGACCCTAGGCAAATCACTTAACCCTATTTTCCTCAGTTTCCTTATCTGTAAGATGAGCTGGAGAAGGAAATGGCAAACAGCACCAGTGTCTTTGCTAAGAAAACTCTAAATGGGTTTTAGAAAGCCAGACACAACTGTACAAGAACTTCACCCCTGAGGCATGAGGGGATGGCGCTGGACTAGGTCTCTTCTAGTCCTACAATTCTGAGATTTTTTTCCATCTCTATGATATCAGTAATAGAAATGCTAATGCTATATGCTAAGGTTGAAATTGAATTTTACGTAAGACAGGAAGAATATTACTTCCCAGACATCAAAAGCTTGACTTATGATTATTTGGTTGTTTTTTGTTTTTTAAGCTCTCTACTGCTTGTTATGGTGACAGGCATTTCCTGGAGTTTTCCTAGATCTTTGTACTTGAAATGTCAGGCCACAAAGTTTTGTTTCTGAAAAAAAATTCTCTTTAGTTTTAGTTTTTCAAGAATAAGGGAAAAGATGCAAAATGGTACTTTATGAGAGTCCAGAATTCACACACTAAGCATTTTTGCTTTTCCTTTTAGATCATTCCAAAAAATATTGCTTTTATAATATATAATATTCACAATAATGTTTTAATATTACTAAGTAATATTATAATATGATATAATAATAATTGTTCCAGTAGAATGTAAGTTCTGTGAGGGCAGGCATTATTTTCCCATTAGTCTTTGTCTTCCTAGTACAGGGGTGGGGGAACTTGTGGCCTTGAGGCCTTCTAGGTCCTTGGGTATGGCCTTTTGACTAAGTCTAAGTTTTACAGAACAAATTCTTTTTATTAAGTGGATGTGTTCTATGAAGTTTGGATTCTGTCAAATGGCCCCACTTGAGGACCTAAAGGGCTATGTGTGGCCTCAGTTTCCCCAACCTTGCCCTAGCGCCTAACCCAGCGTATCATACTTGAGGAAAATCAAGGCAATCTGGTTGAACTGCTAAGTAAAGAAAGGGGAGTAATAAATAAAAAAGTTGGAAAAGTAAGGTAGGGTTAGGTGAAGGCCTGACCTTAAAAGCCAAACAGGGGGTTTTCTATTTGATATGAAAGGCAAAAAGAAGACTGGAGCTTTTTGAGTAGGGGGGAGATGTGGTCAGATCTGTGCTTTAGGAAAACCACTTTGGCAGCTATCATGGAGTATAGGAAGGAGTGTTCTGAGATTTGAGATCAAGAGACCGGCTAGGAGGCTACGGCTACAGTCCAGGTGACAAATGACGAGGGCCTGAGCACAGGTAGAGACTGTAGAGGAGGATGGATGCACGAGATGTTGTAGAGACAGCAGGGCAAAGTGATTAGATATGGGGGAGGAAAGAGAGTGAGGAGGTGGGAATAGCCTTGGGAACTAGGGTGGTGCTACCTATACCTTGAGAAACTTCAGTTGATGCTGGGACCCTGAACAATACTTCCAAGGTACCTGGATAATTCTGCTCCC
The DNA here is from genome assembly GCA_028658325.1 of Potorous gilbertii. NCBI lineage: Eukaryota > Metazoa > Chordata > Mammalia > Diprotodontia > Potoroidae > Potorous > Potorous gilbertii. Next base: position 477,790,288 of record CM053770.1, read on the forward strand.
TTCTCATCCTTAAAAGGTACAAAAGTGAAGATGAGCCTATGGGCAACCAAGCAAAATGCCCTGAAGCTTTTGGAGGGAGTGGTTTATTACTATCAAGGATCCCAATCCTATACTAGTTCAAGGCCTTTCTAATGAGTTTTCCATCCTCCAAGTCATCCTTCATACCAATGCCAGAAAAATCTTCCTTATGTATACATCATGTCACTCCTCCACTCAAATACCTTCAGTGACTCCCTATTAACTTACCAGGTGAAATTCAAATTCTGTTGCCTAGTATTGAGGGCCCTTCACAATATGATATTTCACAATCTTCCTACCAGTATACCATGTTACTTCCCTCCACATAGTATTTTATGTTCCTGCCAAATTGGACAGCTCTTGGCTCCAGGGACACACACTAGACTTTCCTATTTTGGTGTCTTTGCTCTGGATATTCGATATTCTGGGTCCGCAATACCTTTCCCCCACCTTGTCCTATTTACCTGTCCAGTTCTTACCCTTCCCTTAAAGGCCAATTCAAAAGCTACTTCCTTCAAGTAGTTCCTACCTAGTGGTCATGACTCTTCTCATCAAATTTCACGTAATATTCTTATTTTGTAACTTTCTAGGGTAACTACCTAGTATGGTGAAATTTTTGGTATTAAAGCTATCTGCTTTGGTATCTTATTCCATATTTAGGGTGTAAACACATTGAAGGTAGGAACTGTGTTATATCTACACTTTGTTAGTCACTCCCCTTCTCCCCCAGCCCCAACCCTGTCCTTCGTACAGGGTTCAGCACACAGCAGTAGCTTAATAATATGTTTGCTATATTGTATTACAGATACTTTTTACTCCCAGATCTCTCAGAAAGCAAGTTATAAGGCCACAGATACAATCTCCTGACACTACATTGTAGAGGGGCAAGGTAGGATGTGAACTGAAATTACTAGGAAAAAAAATTTTTAAATCTTCCATCTCTGATCCAATGACTTTAGTGACTCTGATGTGAAGTATTAAAATTAATTAGCAGAGCTTGCTTGGAGTCCTGGCAAGAGCATGGACTTGGGAAGCAGGAGATCTGGGGTTTGAATCTCATTTCTGACACTTTTGACTGTGTGACTCTGGGCAAGTTTCTTAACCTCTCTGAGACTCAGTTTCCTGAACTGTAAAATAAGGCTAATACCCTCAGTGCCTACCCCTCTCAGGAGACTGTGGTAAGATCCGAATGAGCTGTGCTTTGTAACACTTACTGTGCCATGTAAGTGTCAATAGTGCTGCTGTTGGTGGTGGTGTTATTGTTAGCATTTTCTCTTCTCCACCCCAATGATTTTGATAACAGCATGCACTCTAGCCCCATTGCCCCACTAGCAGGGGTCAAAAGCAAAGTGGAACGGCTCTGTTTGCCATATATGGCATCTGACTTTCATCATCTGAGTAGTTCTGTTTCCTGTTGGGTCAGTAGAGCCCCAAGAGCCCAGGGTACACAGCACAATGTGAGGAAAATGCTGAGCTCACAACAATATACCAAGGAATAAACAGCTCCTAGGTTTGTCTTTAAATCACCGTAAGTGGACTGGGTGGGTGGTGATGTGTTGTTCATATTGCTATGCAACAGGGGAAAAAAAATAAAGGTGATTTCACCAGCGGCCCCAGGAATACTTTGTTCTATCAGATTGTGGTGTCTGAATTTAGACATGCTGGAGGGAGGGCTTTCATGTCAGACATGGGCCATGGTATCAGAAAGTAATTCTAGGCTGGTGATTGTTGCTTGTTGGTTTTTCCCCCTCTTGAAATTCCACAGTGAATATATTTAGAGGCGCTCAGGGAAGGGAGTATGCTGTTAGTGTGGGCTTGATAGAGTTCAATGTTTATAAAGCCAGGATCAGAACCTTAGGAAACTCAGACCAAACTACCAGCAGGATACAAAATGATTTATCAAGTTGTGGATTAGAAACTACACCTTCCAGAGGCTCAGGGCCAGCCATGTCACTGGAGTATGGGGGGAACCTAAAAAAGTAAGAGAAAGTGGTACCCTGGAGAATCCACAGAGCCCGTGTCTCAGGAGAGTTCAGGGTACCTGGTTATATATGCCATTAAAAGAGGTTTAAGGATGGCCACCCTCGCAGTTTCCAGAAAAGTAGTTCTTTGTCCCTTCTCCCAACAACAGCATCCTATCCCCCCAATCCCACTGTTCAAGAAACAGTCATGAGATGAACTAGGTCAGTATTTTTCTGGATTTTGGTCTTCTGCACAAAATGGAGGCAATTTTTTAGGTAATTTGTCTCAAGTAAAAATTGCTTGCCAAATCATCTGTCCTCTTTGCCAAAATGTGTTATATTGCTGGGCTGGTGGGGGAAAAGGACCCTGCTTTCTCTTCTAGGATCAACCTATGTAATAAATTTTAATAAAGGCACCTAATAAGTACTTGCTAAATTGAATTGAACATCTAAAAATTAAAAATGAACCAAGAGGCAAAAAGCAGAATATAAGAACAGTCAGTAAGACAGCAGGATAAAGGCCAAAGAGAGTCGTGAACGGATGGCAATCTGTACTTTTGGAGAGAGTTTCCACATCAAGAGTACAGACCCATTAAAATACGGTAGAACAAGGCAGACCAAGTTAGGCTTATTAACTAAGGGACAGAGTACAGATTTTTCCCAAGATGCAGCTAATTCAAGTCATTAACCAGCCTTCCTGTCAAAAGGCATGCTATATTTATTCTCTCTTTTGTGATTTCACTCATCATGTTCTCTCCTCTTTCCCCCCTCCCACCTGGCAATATCCTTTGCTGTCTTTTATCCAGTTCCTACTGAACCTTCAAAGGACCTGGTGTAGGGCACAAAATGCTGGACTTGGAGTCAGGAAGACGTGAGTTCAAATCCAATTTCAGACACTTACTAGCTGTGTGACCCTGGGCAAGTAACTTCTCCCCTGTTTACCTTGGTTTCCTCATCTGTAAAATGGGGATGATAGTAGCACCTACCTTCCAGGGTTGTTCTGAGGATAAAATATTTATAAATCATTTTGTGAACCTTAAAATGGTACATAAATGCTATTATTATTTTGTTACTATTAACAATAATAATTCTTCCATGAAACCTTTTTCTGACTACTTTAAAAGCACATTGAAAGGGAAGTCAGGAAACCTCACCCAGTAACTGTTCTGATCTTTGAAAAGTCATTTCTTTTCCCCTTCTGGGCTTTATTTTCTCTATATCAAGTTAGGGGATTGGCCTAGATTCAACAATTCAACAGACATTTATCAGGCCCAAGCTACGAATAAGACAGCATGGCACAGTGGACTCCCTACCATGTACTCTTCTATCCTACCGACACCAGCCTCTTCTCTGTGCGATGAAAAAGACACTCCATCTCTTGGCTCCAGGCATTTTCACTGGCTGTCCCCCATTCCTGGAATGTTCTCCCTCCCCATTTCCACCTAGTGAATTCCCTGGCTTCTTTTAAGTCTCAACTAAAATCCAGTCATCTACAGAAACCCTTTCCCAACTCCTCTTAATTCTAGTGCCTTCTTTCTGTTCATTATTTCCTAATTATCTTATATGGGCAACTAGATGGGACAGTGGATAGAACACTAGGCGAATCAGAAAGGTTTATGTTTGTGAGTTCAAATCCAGCCTCAGATATTTACAAACTATGTGACCCTGGGCAAGTCACTTAACTCTTAATCTCAGTTCCTCAGCTATAAAATGAGTCGGAGAAGGAAATGGCAAACCATTTCTCTGCCAAGAAAATCCCAAATGGTGTCACAAAGAGTTGGACATGTTATCTTTTATATACCTGGTTTGTAAATTTTTGCTTGTTTTCTCTCCCATCAGATTGTTGGCTCCTTGAGGGCAGGGACTCTCTTTTGTCTTTTTTTTGTATCCCTAGTGCTTAGCCATAGTGTCTAGCACATAGGAGGAGATTAATAAATGTTGATTTATTGCCTCTGGCACATTCTAACTATGGGACCATGGGTACCATTTAACCATACCCAACCATTTAACCATGCTCTTGAAGACAAGTGAAAAGAGGAGTTTTTGATCTGCATTGGTAAAGAGAATTTCTATACCTGGGAGTTCCCTACATGTATGAAATTACAAATTTGACCCTCTCCCCCAATGTGCAAAGCACTGTTGGGGATTCAGAGATGAAAAACAACAGTTCAAATCCTCAAGGATCTTATTATTCAATAGTTGGGAGTAAGACATGTATGTAGACAAGCAATAAATACAGTGAGAGTAGGATCAGGTCAGAGTCAAAATCCAGACCAAAGTCTGGACACTTGAGGGAAGATCATAGGATCCAGATCTATAGTTGGAAGGCACCTTAGTCCAACCTCTAAGCTGGCTGGAGGAGATTGGCCAAGACAGGTTAAGTGCCTCCATCAGACAGGAAGGAGAGAGGTCAGGATTTGAACTCAGAGCCTGGGACTCCTTTTCTACCCCGATACACTCCCTCCACACTACATTTAGATCCAGCATGCTATGAATCTATATTCCAACAGTGCAAGATCTCTCCTTGTCTAATCCTTAGCATGCAAACCGATACCACACAATTTTCTACTCATTTATAAACTGTGTGGTGTTATTAATTTTATTGTTTTTCTCACATAATCTTTTTTTTTTAACAAAACAATCACAAAATCCTTAAAAGCAGGAAGTGTTTTATTCTTTTCTTACCTGTCTTTGAGGTATTCTGGTGGAATAACTACAGGACAGACCTAGAAGCCAGGAAACCTTAGGTTTAAGTCAGGACTCAGACACATAAACTGTGTGACCGTGGACAAATAAGCTTTCAGTGCTCCCTGGTTGCTGTCTAAGTCTAACATAAAGAGAAGTTGCCCAGCTCTATTGCTATATCAGAGTGCAAATCTTCCCTAGAGTGACTGAATTTGGTCAGGAACAAAAAACCAAACCCCTCTGCGAGATCAAAAACCAATTCTAGCCATATAATTGGTACTCTGTAAATATAAATTAATAAACCTTTTTTTTGCAGCAGATTTACCTTCCTAATGATACTCTTTCCAGGCAGATTTTAAAATTAATTTGTTTTTATGAAGAGAAGGGGTAAGATGGTCCAGAAAAAGTTTGCCATTGGGATTAAAATATATAGCAGACAATCTAGAATGGATAATTTGCATCTGGATAATTAAGGATTGGCAACACATTTCACATGAAAATTTTAAAAATCTGGAATTTTGTGTCCTGATAAGCATTTATTCATAAGATAAACTCATTGAAAATACCTTGACTGGCAGAAATCATATGTTTGACATTTTAGGACATATCAGCCCAGTTACATGCTTCTCTTCCAAAACTGCTGCTGCTGTTGGAGACTCCTGCTGAAGGCAGCCTGAGCCAAGGGAGAATGTGGTCTTCTGGGAATGACTTTGCTTTGGCAGATGCAAGTGGATTCTGTCCCACTCCCAGGGGTCCATTTAGTAATTAGTGACAATTGGGAGACAAAGGTCTTTCCAAAACTGAACAGCTTCCTTAAACCAGAGAGAATGCTTTCCCTCCATACCTTCCTTGAAGACAGGGCAGTTTCAATGACTCAGGTCACTGCTGTCCCATTCCTATCTCAGAAGAATAACTTAGATGATTTAGTATGTTAGTGTTTATAAGACACTTTCTTCCCAACAATCTTGTTAGGAAGATATTATCTCCCTTTTTTATATATGAGGAAACTAATACTTAAAATGTCACCATCACATGTAATTTGGAACCAAAATCCAAACCCGGATCTCCTAACTCTGGACTCACAGTTCTTTTTTCTATATCACTACTGTCTCTCAGAAAAAAACCAAATGAAAAACAGCCCTCACCCCAGTACTTTGGAGCAGTCCCCCTACACAATGGAAATTTACGTCTTGTGATAAACCCTAGAAAGAGTTGCTGAGAGAGAAAACATTTAGAGCCTATTTTGATTCCTCCAAGATGTAGGCATAGGATGGGGCAATGAGAGACCTAAGAAGGGTCTTATCTTAATCATGCCTGCCAGAGTTTGAAATACCCAAGGCATCATGACCCTCTGTCGGAGACCCAGTGCCTCCACCTATGAAGTGGGAACCATATTTGGTTCTTGCTGCTCCTATTGTCAATGCAATAAACTCCTTCAGAGTTGGATGAGATCATCTCTGAGAATCAAAAGGTGCTGGGTACACTGGAGGATTTCGAGAGACCTGGATGGCTGCTGGGACAAGACTGTTTACCTTGGGAAAACCCCCTTACACAAGCCTCTGGTCCCCAGCCAGCACTTCCTCCTCCCTTCTCTGGACCTGGGTCTACGGTGAACCAATGTTCCCCTGCACTGCACTCCACCTCCCCAAAACAAGAGATTTCCCTCCAGATTTTGTTCTAGTTTTTTATGTTGTCTCTCAAAGGGGCATTCTGCACCTGCCAGGACCCTCCTGGCCCCTGGATCAGACCCGGGCTCCGGAGGGGAGGAAAGACTGGCAAGAAAAAACTGACAAGCAGGTTAGAGGATGGGAGGGGAGGCGGGGCTGGTGAAGGGAGAAAACCCACACCAGGTGAGGAGAAGCAGGTGGTGCCCCATTCAGCCAGAACTGCCTGGAGGACTGAGGAGGGATGGGGGAGCGTTTAGATAGAGGCAGGAAGGGATCCCTGCCCTAGAATGAAACCTGTTTAAAATTTCTCTCATTCCATTCCCCAACGTTTCTGTCTAGCCCGTTTGCCTCTTCTTTACGCCTCTCCATCACTCTCCCTCTGGTTCTCTCCTTCTTCTCTTTGTGTCTCTGACTCTTATATACCCTTTAGGTTCGCGCACACACACATACATGCACACATATACAGGCATGCACACACATGCACACACACGCCCCTTCCTCCCCCATCCCCCCTCACTGTCACTCTCCATCCCACGCCCGCCCGGACCCGGACTCAGAACTGCAGTCCTTCCCTCCCTTCCTCCCTGGGGAGCCCCGTCATTCGTCCTGCTCCCCTCATCCTTGGAGCGCCCACTCCGCTCCCCTCTTGGGGCTCACCCAGAAAAGCAGGTTGAAGGCGAGCAGCATGTACTTGATGCAGCGCAGGCCCCCGAGGACGCGCCCCATCCTGCGGCCCCGGCAGCAGCGGGATCCCGAGTCCCCAGGCCGGGCTCCGAGCTCAGCTGGAGCCCCGCGGGGAGGGGGCGGGGCCACGGGGAGGGCGGGGCGTCAGGGAGGCGAGGGATGGGGAAGGGGGCGCTGCGCTTGTAGAGGGAGGGAAAGGAGAGCTTGGAGGGGGAACAGGAGAGGGGTTTAGAGAGAGAGGAGGGGTACAAGAGGGCGTAGGGGAGTGATGGAGATAGGAGGGGCGTGGATCGGGGGAGAGGAGAGCTCCAGGAAGGGTTTGGGGGCCAGAATTAGCGAGGGTTACGCTCCCTTCGTATTTGTAGTGAGGTACTAGATCTTTCCATAACCCGCGCTCAATGTATGAAGTGCTTCCTTGGACACCCCATCAGTGATAAAGGAGCTTTTGGCAAGAAAAAGCCTCCAGGGGGATCTTTCTGATCAAGAACTGTTAGCCTCATTAATCTGTAGGAGAAATTGACCGCATCCGCAGGGCTTGACTATACCAGAGGAAGGTAGTTTCGGGTAGCAAAGGACAGTCAGTTCAAGCATTTTTTAGGTATCTGCTCCAGGCCAGGAACGGGGGATTCGGTCAAAAATAAAAGCCCCTGCCTTCAAAGAACTTACATTCTTTTGGGAGTAAGTACCATATACATACACAGCATACACAAAATAAAAGACCTGTGATTTCATTGGTATGTGGCAATCCGAGGGGAAGAAATTTCGACTTCCAAGACAAATCAGTCCTTTATCTGCAGCTTAGTCATACAAAAAGTTAGGAAGAACAGTGAGAGGTTCAGATCCTTGCCCAGGGGTCAGAAAGTAAGTTCTGGGTCAAAGGTGGGACTTGAACCATCAACAGGGCTTTGAGACCAAACTGGCTATGTAAGACATTCACATAAAGAAAGTACAATGTAATTTTGGCAAAGATGTCCCAGGAACTGGTGGGGATTGGGTAGTGTGCTTGACACTAGGGTTAAAAGGAAAAACCATTCCTGATTTCAGGGAACTTATTATGATTACTGGGTGAATATATCTAAACGATACATGCATACATATATAAATACATACATACATCATACAGAGCTCGAAGGTTTGCCGATCACTGTACAATTTTGATCTCATTTTATCTTCACAACCACTGAGAGGTAGATGTATTATTATGCCCACTTTATAGATAAGGAAATCAAGGAAGAGGTGAAATTACTTTTCTGGGGTCATACAGCTAGAAAGTTTCTGAGGCTGGATTTGACCTCATGCCTTCCCGACAGTAGTGCTACTACTCTTTCCACTTCAACACCCAGTTGCCTCCTATCTGTGATAATTTGAGGAAGATGAGAGGGTACAGGAACAGTGAAGGAGGATCATGAAAGGTTTTCCGTAGGAGAGGACACGAGCTGAGTCTTGAAGGGAGCTAGAGATCCTGGGAGATGGAGGTGAGGAGGGAGTACGTTCCAGGTACAGGAGACAATTTATGAAAAATTGATATGGAGCGCCTAGTTCAGGGAGCAGCCCTAGTCTAAAGAAACCTCTCTAAAGCAGGCAGGGAATGGCTCCAGGATGCCAAGACACTCAGTAGTTTCTGTGGGGCATAAAGTGCTGGTAGTTCACTTATGCTTCCCCTCCTCCTCCAAGAAGAGTAAGTCTCATCCCACAAAGAACAATTTCTCCAGGGAGAATGTACTGGGAGGAGCAGGATTCCCCACTCCCACCCATCCCCCCATTTTCCAAAGAAAAATCCTTACCTTAATAGGCATGAAGTCCAGAGACAGCAGGAAGACAGCTGCCAGGAGGATCCCAGCTGCGGTCACCACATTAGCTCAGCTTGCCAGCTAAGTTTGTAGAGTGGGAGGGCTCACACCAGGTCTGGACTCCTATTAAAAGTCTGCTAACGGGCAGTTTTTAAAAGAGTTCAAATCATCAAGACCTTAAGGGCCTTATAGAGATCTGAACAAAGAAGACCCAAGCTTCTGGGAAAGGGTATTCTGAGAACTAATAGTGAGAAGACTGAACTCCAAAGGTCCTTAGACACCATCCAATCTACTCTCTTCATTTTTAAGATTAAACAAGTGAGACTCAGAAAGGTTAAGTCCTTTTTCCAAAGTCACACAAATAAATAGATATGAGTCAGGATCTGAACCTAGAGCAGGGGTGGGGAACTTCTGACCTCTGGGTACATGTAGTGACCCACTAGGTTCTCAAGTGCAGCTCTTTGACAGAATCCTTTTGAAAGGCAGCATTTGAGGACCTAGAGGACCACATGTGGCTTCAAGGCCGAAGGTTGCCCACCCTGGACTAGATTCTCTGATTCCAATCCATCCACCAGTGTTTGCTGAATACCTGTGATGTCAAAGAGTGTGTTGATTACTGTGCAGAAAATCAGAGACAAATGGAATCACAGATTTGGAAAGGACCTCAGAGAAAATCTAACCTAAACAGTAATTGAAGAATTAATCCCTTCTACAACACACAGGACAAGGTGGGAAGCCATTATTGTCTAATATCACTCTAATTGTTAGGAAATGTTTCCAGATACCAAGCTTAATTTCTATCCCTCAAAGAGGTTACAGACTACACTATAGTGTATCGTTTGTGGGTAGGGAGTGGGGATGTAATGGTAGTAATACAGGACATAAAAACAGAAAAAACTATGTAACAATTCAAGGTAGTATCAAGTAGAATCATCAATCATCTCATTCATTTTCTTATAGTTGCTTTTCCCCTGCCTCCTACCTAAGGCTAAGGCTTCCCCACCAGACATGAGATGTCAGTCTTTTGGATTTACATTGGAAACGGGTCTGGCTGAGAGGAAGAATATGCAGTAGAGCAGAGATGTCAAACACAGGTGGCCCCAAATATTAGCTGCAACACTCTGGAATGGGGCAAAACTAAATTAAAATACAACTGGGAAATATTTAACAAGATAAATAAAACATAATAACATTACATTCTAAAACGAAGTTAATATGTGGCCTTCAGGGATTCATATAAACAGGTTAGTGCCCCCCATTTCTATTTGAATTTCACACCACTGCATTAGAATACCAGTTAAATAGGCAATTCCTAAGGATCTTTCTCTGGGAAACCAAAATAAAATTATTTTTCTATAAGTCATCAGTCTCTGAATCTTATGGAGTAAGAGTAACATGGATTCTTTTGTTATGAAAAGTATAGGAAAAGGTCCACAGTTTGTATCATGACAGCCAGTGAATAAGTATAAACCTTTTATTCCATGATGACATAGTCAATATCTTACCTACATTTTGCATTCCCCACCCTTACCCCTTCCATGACTATTATAGTGCTTGGAAAACAGGGAACAATTAATGGCTATTGAATTGAACAAATAAAATTAAACAAATTGCTTCTACAATTCAAGAAACTTGCAAATAAGCAATGTAGTTTATTCTATATATAGTATGGTAAAACCTCAATCAAAACCCATCTAGAATTTACTAGGATGTTCTTGAGCTCTGATTTTTGGAGATTCAAGTATAAAGAGAACAGGAAACTAGTAGGAGTTTTAAAAGGTGTCCATCACAGGTATGGTTGCAGGGCTCTCTCTCTCATTGCTTTTGCTTCTTGAAATCTGTAGGTCATTTTAGAGAAGTGGTCTCCAAACTCTTCTGATCCTATACTCTTTTCAGTAAAGTGTTTTTGAGCCTCCCAATAGAAATAATCTACATGTATTTCTGTGCTGATGTATTATGTCTATCATAAACCATAGATATAAACAGGAACTTCAAAAGAAAGAGATAGAGGTGATAGCTTTAGTGTAGCTGGATAGCATCATTTAGATGGTACTTTGGGGATCTTCTGATCATTTACCTGTTGTCTTCTATGATCCTCACATCATATCTGGGAGGAAGGTACAAAAGATGAAATAAACTGTTAAAAGTATTTTATTAACATCATGATAAACCTTCCTGTTCTTACCGACATTACAGTAAGATATATTGAGTACAATGAGATTGAATATACTTTGTTATTTTTGAAAATCTTGACTTTACGTGATAATGATTTAAAAGTTGGAAGTTCAGTTTATTTCCATTTTATTGGCTATGATTGGTGAAAAATGTATGTAAATCTGAATGGAAATGCATTGTTGGCAATGTTTACTAAATCTCAGTACTAATTCTTCAACCCTCCCACCAGTAAGGCAAATGTTTTTGATGAAAATTTGCCAGTAAATTTCCAATTTCTTTAATAGTCTTGGAAAGTAATTGGATGGTGTAGCACTTTTATATTTTTAACAAATAGATTCAAAGTGACCAAGAGTCTTTGGAAAAATTTTTAAGGAGGTTAGAAACTTCTGTTTCCAAGATTAAGTGTGTAGATGTCAGTAAATACACACACACACACACACAACACACACACACACACACACACACACACACACACCCTTCTGTCCAGAAGATGGTAGGGATTTCATTTTTCTCTTCATATTCCTAATGTTGAGCATATGACCCAGCATATTTTTGTTTTTGTTGTTTTACTCATGTTCAATTCTTTGTGACCCCATTTGAGGTTTTCTTGCAAAGATACTGGAGTAGTCTGCCATTTCCTTCTCCTGCTCCTTTTACTGATGAGGAATTGAGGCAAAGAGGGTTAAATGACTGCCTAGGGTCACCCAGCTAGTAAGTATCTGAAATTGGATTCAAACTCAGATCTTCTTTATTCCCAGATCAATGCTCTATCCACTGTTCTACCTACCTAATACCCTATATATAGTAGGCTATTAACAAATGCTTGTTGAATTGAGTCAAACATCTTCTGCTCAAAAGCCTTCAGTAGCTTCCAATGCTCGATAAAATTAAAACTCCACAAAATGATACCAATCATTTTCCTCCTACTGACATATTTGAACTTTCCATTCTAGTTAAACTAGCCTACCTGCAGTTCCCCAAACATGTTCTGAACTTTGCTGCCTTGACACCTTTGGCCATACTCTTCTATTTAGTTAAAATTTCCCTCCCACCTCCTCCATTTATTGAAATTCTACCCATCCTTCAGGAGCCAGCTCCAGGGTTACCTTGGAAACTTTTCTCTGAATAATTGCTATGGTGTATAATTGTCTGTTTCAGTAGGATAGCATTTATAGGCAGCTTTCAACTTATTTCTGTATTGTCACAGAGGCAGGTAATAAGTATTTCTATAGTGCCTACTATGTGTCAGGCATTGTACTAAGTGCTTTACATTTTATGGTAGGTGCTGTTATCCTCATTTTTTTTGTTCAGTCATTTCATACTCTTCGTTGACCCCATTGGAGGTTTTTTTGGCAGATACTGGAGTGGTTTGCCATTTTCTTTTCCAGTTCCTTCTACAGAGAAGGAAACTGAGGCAAACAGGGTTAAAGTACCTTGCCCACAGCTAGTGTCTGAGGTCAGATTTGAACTCAGGAAAATAAGCCCTTCTGACTCCAGGCCTGATGCTCTATCTGTTGAACTAGCAACTGCCTGTCCCCATTTTACAATTGAGGAAAGTGAGGTTAAGTGACTTGCCCAGGATCACACAACCAGTAAGGGTCAGAGGCTGAATTTGAACTTAGATCTTTCTGACATTAGGCTCAGTGCTCTACCTACTGCACTACTGAGCTACCTTTATCACGGCATCTGGTAATTACAAAATGTTAAAGCAAGGAGACCTTAGAGATCATCATACCTACTACCATATATTTAAAAACTGAGTTCCAAGAGTCAAATGATTTGCCTAAGATCCTACAGGTAGTTAAGTCAGAGTAGGAACTTAACCCAAGCCTACAATTCTTTTCACTCACTACACATTGAGCTTCCTCTCCAACAAACCTCAACAAATAAATCTTACTCAGCTACCCAACAATGTACAAATACCCTTCCTCAACACCCTCATTAGATGATTATCTAACCTCCAATGAATACTGTGAGAGTGAACTTATTACCTTCATAAAAATTCAATTTAACAAAAAATGTGATCATTAGGAAGCTGTTCCTTATATTAATCCTGACTCCATCCTCAAGTCAAACCAGATAAAAATAATTCCTTGTTGACATGACAGTCTTTCAGACATCTGAAGACAGAGCATATCTTCCTTAAGTCCTTGCTTCTTCAAAGTTACCATTTGACATGGTTTTGTCTCCATTTGAGTTACCTTTCTAAAATATGGCAGGCTGAATACAGTACTCGAGATGTGGTCTGATCAGTGCAGTCCACATCTCTTATGACCCTTGCTTTGGACCATCCTACTTCTGTTAAAACGATTATAGTGATTACATTTTTAGAAAGCACCTCATGATACTGGTTGTTTATTTTTCAAATGAACTACCCATGTCTTTCCTGTCCTCTAATTGTTCTGGCCTTTGAAACCCAGTGTGAAAATTACCTTGAATTTTTATCTGTTGGGATTTGGGTCATTTTTTCAGTTTGCCAAGATAATTTTCAATAAAAGTCATTTTTCCCAGAATGATGTGTATACTCAAATCCTCCATTCCAACAATGTGAATGTTCCCTCCAATGATGTAGATTACAATTCATCCATACTGTATCACTCTCTACGAATCTTGTCCATATCCTCCCATATCTGCCAGAGGATCTAACTTATGTATACGATTTGTGGAAGATTTCTCGATTTCTCCTGATATCTGAGATATCACTGAAGAACATAGGTTGTCAGTTATTCCTTCCCTTGTCTTTTAATTAGGCAATTAACAAACATTTAGTAAATTAAAATTTTTTTAAAATTCTTTTTTCCCTGATGACATCCCTTACTTCATTTCTTCAACCTCTTGTTATGTTTCCGTTTGCTTATACCCACAATGCTCTTCTTCACTGCCCTCTGAGTAATTTATTCGTTTTAAATTCTTTGCTGACTAGAGTATTCTATAACTAACCATTATATGACATTGATAAAATGTTGATATTAAAAAGATGGGCCTGTGTTTCCAGAAAGAGTTCTGGGTTATTAAAGGCGATTTAATTATGGGTCCATTAACCATTTATTTAAGACACATAAATATACACATGTAAATACATACATACATGTTTGTATGCATGTATACAATACATACATACACTGGTATATGGGTAAATATATGGTATATGGGTAAATGTGTAAAGATATGTTAATTTTCATGGAAGTACTTTGCATCTGGGCAATAAAAGTCATCTCTACTTAGTCTCCTATAGACACACATTTGTATGTGTATTTGTGTTTAGGTATATATACAACACACATGTATACATGCTGGTGTGTATAATACACAAATACACACATGCCATTTAAATCTTTCCTATATATACCTATATACGTATGTAAGTCTATTTGTGTATCGGTACGTGTATGCATATTACATAAACACACATTGGAATGTATGTGTACACACTGGTTAATTAATACTCATGAAGATAATCTAAGTATCTAATGACATCTGTAAAAGCCATCTCTAAGCAAAGTCTTTCCTATTCCATCTCCTAGTGTTCTCCACCCCCACCATACCACCTTGTATCTAACAGTTAGCATTTATATAACACTTTAACATTTGCAAAATGCTTTACATATTCATCTCCTTTGATCCTTACAAAGAACTTGTTCAGAGGAGATATTATTGATCCCTGTTTTACAAGTAAGTTAAGTGGCTCATACAGCTAGTGACTGTTAGTTTTGCACTGGGTCTTTCGGACTCTAAGTCCAGTGTTCTATGCACTGAGCCACTTACAGGCCCTTCTATTTTGCATATACCTATATCTAGGTACATGCTGCCTCCCACAGGCACCAGGGCCTGTCTTTGTATCATCCCCAGTACCCAGCACACTGTATGGCACAAAGGCGGCTCTGCCCCTTCCCTCCACGCATGCTTCTCCCTTTCCATGCGTAGGATTAAATGCACAGACAATCCTGCTGGAATATTTACCAAAATACTTTATATAAAAATCAGGTTTGTCCATCATGGGGTCCCAGGGGATCTCTGTACAAGGGTGCCTCCTGGATGCGGCTGGGCTGCGGAGGAAAAGCAAACCCCTAAACACCAGGAACGACCCTTCCCCCACCTGCCTGCCCCATCCCCTGCCTCCTGCCCCAGGGGGCCTCAGTCCAGTGCTGCCAGCTCCTGTTGCAGTCGCTCCTTCTCCCGCTGCAGCTCCCGAACCCGCTGCTGGTTCTGCTCCAGCCGGTCCTCCAGCCACTGCAGCAGCGGCCCGCTGATGGCCGACATCTGGCTGCACAGGTTCTTGGTGAAGACGGAGCCATTGTGGATCATGGTGACCGAGTCGAGGTGCGGCAGGCTGTGGATGCGCCGGTAAGCGTCCTGCTCCTCCTGGCACAGAATCTTGGGCAGCTCGATGGCAGACTCCAGGCACACCTTACCGATGGTGTCGTGAGGCACCACATGGATGGGGATCTCGATGCGCTCGTAGTCGGCGCTCTTTTGGGCCTGCACCGACTGGAAGCACGTGTAGAGCAGGCGGCCCGTCCTGGTGTTCTTGTCCTCGATGAAGCACGAGAAGATGAGGCCCACGAAGCCCTGGTCCATCATCTGGTACATGGCCTGTGTGCGCACGTCCACGTGCGACGGCCACACGGTGATGTGCGGGTGCGAGTGGTACCAGCCCACCACGCGCAGGGGCCGGCCCGTCAGCTCGGCCAGGCGCTCGGCCTCCGTGGACGCCGCCGACAGCTGCTCGGGCGAGATCTCCACGCGGTCCTTGCGCTTGTCCGAGCGCCGCAGGATGATCACCGAGTGGATGTGCACGATCTTGCTGGCGTCCACCTCGCCAATGCACAGCCCCATCACCTCCTCTTTCTCCGTGCTCAGGGCATGGTTGAGGCACACTAGGAAGGCGTCCGAATCCAGGTGCACCGCCGCCACGGCCATAGCGGATCCAGGTTCCGGGCTTCCGGCCCCGGGAGGCTTCTGGACTACCACGCCTGCGCAGAATCAGGCGCCTTCCAGGCCGCCTCGGGTGAGCGGGCGGGGCCCGTCTGGCTAGAACTGAGGAGAGGGGGAGGAGGGGCGGAGCCTGGGTCATTTAGCTCAGCCTAGGGGAGGAGGGAGGGAAAAGGAGGCGGAGCGTGGGCCACTCAGCTCAGCCTAGGGGAGGAGAGAGGGAAAAGGGGGGGGAGGAGAGGAGAAAGGAGGCGGAGCCCGGGCCTCTCAGCTCAGCCTAGGGGAGGAGAGAGGGAAAAGGGTGGGGGGAGGAGAGGAGAAAGGAGGCGGAGCCTGGGCCACTCAGCTCAGTCTAGGGGAGGAAAAGGAGGGAGATGGGGAGGGGGAAGGAAAAGGGGAACCGTAGACAAGCTCTCTGTGATCGGAGGGTGGCTGAACTGGGTTCTGTCTCTACTGTTACATCTCTCTCTCTCTCTCTCTCTCGTTTTTAAACTTTCTTTTGAATTGTGAAAATAGTTACCAACAAACATAGCAATATACAAAAAAAGAAAAGAAAGAAGCTTGTATAAGAAACATCTTGTGTGGAATACACTTCAAAAATGTTAAAATATAAAATAAATATTATATGTTGTATAATGGGTAATATAGTCAAATTTAAAAGAAGTATGCCTGCTATATTAAAATGTAAAATAAAGGGTTCTTATTATATATGTTAAGTGTAAAATAAATATCTTTGTATGTGTAGTATATTAAAATTTAAAAGAAATATACGTGATAGATATTAAAATGTAAGTATATTTATCAATATAATCAATTAAATATAAAATAAATATTGTATTATGTATAATGTGTAACATTAAACTTTAAAACATATATAACATTAGATATATGTAACATTAAAATGTAAAGTATATATTATGTTTATATTAAACTGAAATAAATATTTCATGTAAATATTAATCATGTAATGTATGTGAATCAATAAGCATTACATTATATACACTATATTTTAATATAAATATATTGCATTATGATAATGTGTAGTTATTAGAATGTAAGCATAATATGTGTAATGTTAAAATATAAAATTAATATATATCACATAATACATGTGGTTTTACATTTTAATATGCGATATAAGATACTGAGTAGTATATTGAATTGGGATTGGACATGTCATTTCATTGGTGCTACGTGCTCCCAGTGTAGCATATTCTGTACCCATGCTGGGTGCAAATTGACCTATTTCCACAACTTACAGTCTTAGAAAGTTGCCTAAAATGCTGAGAAGCTAAATCATTGCCCAGAGATTCTCCCCTTCCTCTCCCTTTCCCCTCCCCTTCCTCCCCATTACCTCTAGATAGGAACAAATAGTTCTCATATGAAAAATGCTCTAGGTCACTATTAACAGAAGAAATATAAATTCTAAAAACTCTGTGGTTCTATTTCACACTTGTCAGTTTGCCAAGAAAAACAATAATAATAATACATATTTATATAGTGCTTACTATGTGCCAGACACTATGCTGAACTGTACAATTATTCTTTCTTTCATTTAGTCGAGATTCAAACTCAGGCTCTCTGCCTCCAAATCCAGGGCTCTTTATGTGGCAACAGAAGACTTGTGGGCAAAGAGGCTGACTAAGGAACTGTTAGTGGAATTTTCAATTGACATCCATTCTGGAAACAATTTGGATTTATGGCCCCAAAGTCATTAAATTGTACATATCCTTTAACTAAACCCCTCACCTCAAATAAAGGGCCCCCTCTAATAAACATGTGTAGTCAAGCAAAACAAACACATTGGTAGTGTCTGAGAATGTCTCATTTTGCATTCTCCATTTATATTAGGTAAGGCATAAAAACAGGAAGAGAAACATATGTTTCACCAGAAATGCTTACCACCATCATGGAAGAGATCCAGGACAGAGTCCTGATTGAATAGGGATTCTTTATACATGCCAGATGCTCCTCTTTACTGGAGTTCTGGTTTTCTTTGCATCAAGAACTCTGTGGAGACTGTGGCAGAGTTTCATTCCAAGTTAGAGTTTGGTCTAACTATCCACATAGGGAACCTCTGTACCCACCACTGAGTGGGCTATTCTGGGGTTAGTTCTCTCCCCTTGGGGCTCAGACAGATGTTTCCAGTGGCTGCTTGAAGATTGCCGAATAAGGGAAGCTGGGGCAGGTTGTACATTTCAAAGAATCGAGTAATTTTGCTATGTGGATGGGACATCTTGTTGGAAGATTATCTTTAGCCAGCATTTTGTTCTACTGGATCAAATTTATTTTACAGTCAGATAGGCAGTCAGATCTTGTATTTTCTACATAGTAAACTATGTGATAGTAAAGATGTTGGACTACAAAATATCATTTGGGAAAACCAGCCTATTCCTTACTAACATCCTTGTCAAGGATGTGTTCAGTGCACATATGGATGATTCTTAGTAAAATATTGTGTAGTTGGAAAGTAGGCATATATGACAAATATTTATTAATGCTCTCTGTCTCCTTTTTGGGGATGAGTAAGATCTGAAAGGAAATAAAGATATCTATAATCATATGAAAAAATGCTCTAAATCACTTCTCCTCACTGGAGATCTTTAAGCCAAGGAAAGGGCCATGTTATGATAAACTTTAAAAGCTAAACAGAGCAACTGATACTTGATTCTGGAGGTAATAAAAAAATCTCTGGGGTTTATTGAATAGAGGAGTGATAAAGTTAGAGCTTCATTTTAGGAAGATCCATTTGATGGCTGAATTGAAGATTGATTAGAATGAGAAAGAGATGAGTTAGGGAGACCAACCAGCAGGCTATTGTAATGGTGCAGCTATGAGAGGATGAGGGCTTGCTCTTGTGTGGTTGCAATGTTAGAAAAGAGAGGGCATATTCAAGAGCTGCTGGGTAGAAAAGATAGCATTTGACCACTGGTCAGATGTGAGGGGGTGAGAGTATGAAGAGTCAAGGCTGACCTTAGGTGGCTAGCCAGGGTGTATAAGCTTCTTTCAAGTAGGAATTGTTTCAGTAATTGTATCTGTATGCCTACTATTTAGCACAATGCCTCACATATAGTAAGCACTTAATAAATGTTGGTTGATTGTTCATCCTAGAAGACTGAATCAGCTCTGAAAGTCACATCCTTTCAGTTCAGCCCTTGTCTCTGGGGCCACTCCCTATCTCTGGCAAAGATGGAGAAAGAACAACAAAGAGTTTCTCCCAGGTCCTTGATCAAAGAAAGACTTCCAGGGCAGCCATCTCATCATTTCCCATCAGCCTTCAAAGCTTCATTGGCCCATTCCATCCCCCACTCTGCATCCGTAATCAGTTTCTTTTTACAGGTCACTTTCCCTCATTAGGTTGTGAGTTCCCTGAGGCCAAGGACTAGACTTTCATTTATTTGTTTGTTTGTTTACCTTTCTTTGTATCCCCAGCACTTAATATGGTGCCTGGAATTTAGGAGGTGGTTAATAAATGTATATTGACTGATTCATGCAAAGACAAAAATGAAACATCTGTTCTCTTCAAGAAACTTCCATTGATAAATACCTTTTCCTTTGAATTGAATTGTTAAATTGAATTCTAATTCTAAGATCAATGCTCTAGCTCTTTTCTATCTTCTCATCCAGAAAAAAGAATAATTCTCTGTGACCCTAGTCTATTCCTTATACAAATTCACATCACAACAGATCTTCTTTTTCTTCTTATTCCTTCTATTGTCTTTAAAAGGTCATCAGCAGGAAGATTTTGGAGAATCAGAGAGACCACTTCAGTTATCTCTGGTTCTGGAATAAGAACTTTAAAATCTTTACAGAAAAATAAATAATATCCTTATCAACCCTCATTTATCTCTCACAGTTTATGTTCCTTCTCCTGTTTTCTGTAGTTGACTTATTTCTCTAAAAGGTACAGATAAATCAGAGAAGGGTCTAATGCATGTGGGCGTGAGGGAAGGATTGCCTCCTGTCTGACTTGACTTTAATTAACTAGCTGGTAACTACTGCTCCTCTTTGCTCTTTCTCTCCCTGTTTCCCACATCATCTTCCACTTCATCCATGTTTCTAGTCAAACGAGTCACATCCTTTAACATGGTCTTGATGGGCATAGGATCTGAATCCTCAAAAGGAAAAGACCATGTCTTTGGAATCTGGACCCCCAAAAGGAAAAGCCCCTGGACTTTCCTGTGTGAACCAGGTCCCAGCATTGGCTTGGAGAAATTTACTCTTCCCAGTTAATTAACTGCTCTTTCATTATCTACACTTGGTCCCACCCTAGAATGCCACTCCCTTAATTCCATCTAGACTCTTTCTTGGTTCACACAGTCCTTTTGTATATAAGATCAATCTTGCCTCCATTAAGGTGCTCAGATTCCTTAAGAGTCTAGCCAATGGTTCAGATTCAGTTTGGCCAACATTGAGGATTTTCCCAATCATGCCCACCCTCTATCGGTGTTCTAATAAATCTTGTTTTTGACTGAAAGAAGGCTTGGGTTGAATTCATTTGGGCAGGATCCATGTGACACTTTTGGGGTCCCAGAGCCCCTAAGCCTCAATAGTCCTATCTTCTGATACTTCTCCTTAGTCCTTAAAATTTCCTCATTTTTGACAAGGGGATGGTCATTTTCTGAGACTGCACATCAAGTCACTCAACTCCTTTTCCTCATCCTCCATTTTCAATCAGTTACCAAGTCTTGCCCATTCTACCTTCATGGCATTCATCCCCTTTGTCTCCTTCCTGTTCACATAGTCACCACCCTAGTTCAAGGCCCAAATGACTTCACCCAGATTATTGCAAAAGACTTCCAATTGATTTCCTTGCTTCCTGTGTCTCTCCTCTCCAATTCAACATTTGTATAACCACCAAATTAATTTCACTAAGGTACAAGTCAACCAGGTCACCTTTCTATTCATATTTTTCAATGGTTCTCTCTCTATATAAAATAAAATTCAAAATCTTTCACTTTGAATTTTAAAATCCTCTGCAATATAGCTCCCATTCACCTTTGTAGACACTTCATAATCTGGAAAGAATGAAAACTAAAGAAGTTTCTCCAAGATTGTTTCCACTTCTAAATTCTATGACTGACATACAGTTTATCTCTTTCATAATAGAAGTTTTTCTAATTTGATAGGATCTTTGAGAGCAATCACAGAATCAAAGCTGTATGCAAGAAAGATTACTGCTATGGTACCTGAAATGGGCAAATGAAGGGAGAGACTGGAGATGAAGAGACCACTTAGATGGTTACCACAATATTTTTGGTGATGAGTGAGATGAGGAGATTGTGAAGACTTTTAATAATAAAAAAAATGGGGAATATTAGATTTTCTAAGTAAAATTTCTCTTCCATAGGGCCTCTTTCCTTGGATACCTGAGTTTCAGGTATCCAGGGCTTATGGATGGTGAGTTGACTCCGCCCCCTCCCCCCCCACCCCCCCAGCCCCTTACCAGCTACCAGTTTTCTTTGTGAAAGTGCTGTGGGCTGTAACGGAAACTTGGAAGTTACTCAAGTCTCCCCTTTGTTTGTTGTGCTGTTGCCACATCAACACTACCAGCTCTGGCTTCTCTCCCTCCCCTCACATTAGCAGTTAAGTTAGATATTAGATAAGGTAATTGTGTTGGGATAGGTGAAGATTTCCAGGGGTTTGTCTAGTTTTTCCATGCTTACTTTGTGAGCCTACCTCCCAGTCAATGGAGAGGTGGGATAGTGGGGCTTCTCTGCGTTAGGGTATAAAATTGTGCTTCAATTTCTGTAAATTGCCTCCTTCCATCAGATTCCCCGACCTGGTGGAAGGACATCACTTTCTCGAGAATTGTAATAAATCTTTTTTCTTTCTGTTCTTATTGAGAAGCCTCTTCATTTATTTAAAATTTTGAATAAGGGTCTTTTTATCCTATACAGTGAGAAGTAACGAAAACCTGATTTAGGAGTGGTGCTTCTGGGTGCAGGAAGGAAGAGATACATTGTGAGACCTTAAGAAGGAAAAATTTAACCATTTTGGTTAGTGATTGGATACGGAGGGAGGTAGTCTATGAATACTGAAATTTTAAACTTGAGTGATTTGGTAGGAAAGGAGTACCATTATCTGAAAGTTAGGAGAAGGACTTAGTTTTCTGGATCAGATAATGAGCTTGGTTTCAGACATATCCAAGTGGAAGCACAGGGGTTATTGACCTGGAGATGCCTTACTCAAAGGGAAAGAAGGGAAGTAAGTAGAAGGGTTCCTTCAGAGTGGCCTTCAGAGCTTCTCATCTTTATCGGAGAATTTACACTGGAAAGAAGTGTTCTAAATGCTTTGCAATATAATTTCATTTGAGGCAGGTGTCAATTCTTGTCCTCATTTTATAATTGAGGAAACTGGAGCAAATAGAAGTTGTGACTTGCCCAAGGTCACACAGTTAGCAAGTATCTGAGGCTGGATTTAAACTGGGGTCATCCTGTTTCCACACCCAGCCCTCTATTTACTGGGCCTTAGAATATATCTATAGGAACTAAAGCAATGAAGCATAAACCTTGTGCCACAGTGTTGCACATAACTGCACATAACCCAAAAGGCGAAGGAAGTTTTAATATATTCACTTGTGGAAGTTTGAATTAATAGCCTTCATTTTCTCTGTAGAATAGGAGAACTGAGGTCATCTGTTGACAAGGAATTGGCAAAGTTTGGATAGCCCTTGTGGAAAACCAGAATCACAGCATTAGAGATATACTTCAGAGGTTATCTTGTCCAACTATAGCTCCCCTACAGCATTCCCGGGAAATTGTCTTTAAACCTTGGCTTAAAGATCTCCAGTGAGGAGAAGTTCACTAACTCCTGAAGGCATCTTGTACAACTTCTGGGTGATTCTTACTGGGTTATGTGTTTCAAAATTGTAGCATCAAAAATTGAGGCTAGAGGGGATCTTAGAGATCATTGGGTACAATTCTTCCTCATTTCATTACTGAGGCAAGTGAGATCCAAAAGATAGGAACTGATTTACCCAAGGACAAATGAATTGTAAATGGTAGGCCTGGAATGTCAGCCAGCCCAGATCCCCAGATTCCAAAGCATTGCTTTATTAATAGGTTGTTTTCTTCCTCCACTCCTCTCAATAGTTTTTAATTTTTTCCAATTACATATAAAGATAGTTTTCAGCATACACTTTTATAAGATTTTGAATTCCAAATTATTTTTATCCCAGGCCCCCAAGACAGCAAGCAATCTGATATAGGTTATACGTGTACATCATATTAAACATTTCCACATTAGTCATGTTGTAAAAGAAGAGTCAAAACAGAAGGGAAAAACCACAAGAAAGAAAAAAACAACAAAAAAAGTGAAAGTAGTATGCTTTGATCTGGATTCAGACACCACAATTTTTTCTCTGGATGGGGATAATTTCCAGCATGAGTCTTTTGGAATTATCTTACATCACTGTACTGCTGAGAGCCAAGTCTATCACAGCTGATCATTGCACAATGTGGCTGTTATGTGTACAGTGTTCTCCTGGTTCTGCTCATTTCATTCAGCATCAGTTCATGTAAGTCTTTCCAAGTTTTTCTGAAAGCATCCTGCTTGTCATTTGTGATTGCCATCACAATCACATGCCACAGTTTGTTCAGCCATTCGCCAATTGATAGGCATCCCCTCAATTTCTAATTCTTTGCCTCCACAAAAAGAGCTGCTATAAATATTTTTGTATATGTGGGTTCTCTTTCTTTTCTGATGATCTCTTTGGGATACAGACCTAATAGTGGTATTGCTGAATCAAATGCTATGCACAGTTTGATTGCCTTTGGGCATAGTTCCAAATTGCTCTCCAGAATGATTGGATCAGTTCACAACTTTACTGACAATGAATTAGTATCCTGATTTTCCCACATCTTCTCCAACATTGATCATTTTCAACAGGATGTTTTCTCATATCCAAAGAAATTTCTTCTTTCTGCAACTTAAGGTGCTTATAATATAAGCTCTTCCAGTAGAAGGGTAGAAAGTTCATCTAGGATTGGGACTGCCTCATTTTTCAACTTTGGATCTT
The DNA here is from genome assembly GCA_028658325.1 of Potorous gilbertii. Lineage (NCBI taxonomy): Eukaryota > Metazoa > Chordata > Mammalia > Diprotodontia > Potoroidae > Potorous > Potorous gilbertii. Next base: position 477,814,220 of record CM053770.1, read on the forward strand.
CCCTACTACCTAGTACAATGCCCCATGATTTGTTCTTTTTCCAATCTGAGATTTCATTTATGGGAGAGATTTCCCATTTTGCTCTACCAGTGCAGCCAATAGTACAGAGGATGGAGGCCTGGGCTCAGATTCAGGGAGACTCCAGTTCCAATTCAGCCTCAGAAGCTTACTAGCTCTGTGATTCCTGAATGTGTCACTTAATGACTCTCAGCCTCAGTAAAATCTGTAAAATGAGGATGTTGATACTAGCACCTACTTCACAAAGTTGTTATGAGAATCAGATGAGATAGCACATGTAAAGTTCTTTGTAAACCTTCACGCACTCTGTAAGTGGAAGCTATTATTAGCAGGATTTTATGTGTATCAACCAGAAATAGAGAACTGCCAAAGCAGCAATTACAAGGGTCTTTAATTGAGGCAGGGGAATTGTAATCTGGGACTGCTCACAGCTTGAGAGAGCAGGAATGCCCATAAGGACTGGAAGGGCAGGGTTTAAATATACTTCAATCCTGGAATGCTTGGGAAAGGAAGCACCTGGGAGGAGTGAAGTTGCTTTGCAAAATAGCCAGAGGCTGGGGCGTGATCCAAGGATTCGGGAATATTGAGTTTCTGGAGACATCAAGAGACCTGCTCCTCTTTAGAGGTGAGTGAAGTTGCAGTCAACATGAGGGAGAGTTACGTGGGTCACTCTGAGAGGTTAAGTGCCTTGTTCCAGGAATCTAGACTTGAACCCATGTCTTCTTGACTTTCAGGCTGGCTCCCTAGCCCCTGCAAGAAGAAGCCCTTAAATATTTGAATTGAATTGCTGAGTATTAAGGTCTAGGAGAATCTCTTAGTATTCCATAAAACACACCTGCCTCATTTTACATGGATGAACAGGATGTGATCTAACCTGCCTAAGGCTAGGCAAATGAACCCTGGATTTTTCCTCACTCTTTGGGAAAAATATAAAATATTGAGGTTATAGTATAGGTAAATGCCTAATTATTACCCGGGAGAGCCCATCCTAGCCCAGACAACAGCAGCTTGGGATTTTTTCTCTTTCCCAACTCACCTGACATTGCATCTTTTATAATAAGTTTGACACATATGGCTGGTAAATAAATAGACACAAGTCCCTTGGCAACCTGTGGTCATCAGGGACTAGTGCCTGCCACCCTTTTTTCTGAGCTTAGTTCAGTTAGTAGGATCATTTCTTATTCTTTTCCTGGAGTCTTTTTTTCTTTCCATTAAAAATACATGATTTCCCCCTGGTTAGCACAGTTTTCTGGGACCCTGATGCCAGAAAGCAGTTTTACTGAGGCTCACATCCTGCCCCCCAGAATCCTCTGGGCTCTAGTTTTTCTTTCCCAGGTTGGTTCTTGACTGGGCTGTGATGTACTCTAGATGACTTGAAACTCCGAGCAGGCTTGTATTCCTTGTCTTTAGCAATCTTAGTCCATCTCTGGTGCCTTAACCCCACCTACTGGGGACTTGCAGCAGGTTTTCAGCTGAGTGATTGAGGGCTGAGTTTTCCATTTGCCTTCACACTGGCCTTTGAGCCTACACACCCCACAGAGGCTTGTGTCATACATTTAGAATGAGAAGGGAGATTGGGTGTCTCCTGGGGCAATTCCTCTGAGGTCCGGAGTGGAAAGAACTTGCTGAAAGGCATGTGGATAACCAAAGTGGGGAGCTGAAGCCCGCTGGCACAGGCGTTAGCCTATTGCAAAATTTTCAACGTGAGCATTTATAACCCTGAAATCTGTAAAGGTTACAAACCAGGGCTCAATTTGTTGTTTTGTTGATTGTCTAGACTTCAGAAAGTGATTATGGAAATGTTAAGAATGCAGATTAAATTGAAAAGTATGTACTTGGAGAGGTAGTTGTAACATATTTACCAGCATGCCACTAAGGGGCAGAACAGGGATTCCCACCCAGGTCCTCTGTTTCTAACTCTAGTATTTTACTAATTGTTAGTAAGTTATTTTTCTTCTCTTACTTTTCGAGTAAATTTGGCTCTTCCTTTTAATCACAATTTAGATAGTTCTGGTAGAATAGTTAGGGCAGCTAGTTGACCCAGCGGATAGAGTGTTGGGCTTAGAGTCAGGAAGACACATTTTCCAGAGTTCAAATATGGCCTCAGATACTTACTAGCTGTGGGACTCAACAAGTCACTTAACCTTGTTTGCCTCAGTTCCTCATCTATAAAATAAGCTGGAGAAGGAAATGGCAAACCACTCTAGTATCTTGGCCAAGAAAACCCTAAATGGGGTCACGAAGAATCAGACATGGGTAAAAACAACAGAACAACAACAGAAGAATTAAATTTTTCAAGGATAGAGCCTGTGCCACTTAAAAATCTTTGTATCTCCCCTAGTGCCTAGCAAGGTGACTTCAACGTAGGAGTTACTTAATAAGTGTTTGAACTTATTTTCTAAATACAGTCCCAGTAAATGCTTCTTAGGAGTCTGGTTAATACTGGGAATTTTACGCTGATTGATGCATTCAATTTGAGGTCCTTTCGTTCCAATTCCATTGCTCTTTCTGCCTCTAAATGTGAATATTTTGCCTATGAAATTACCATTGCCACTATTGGGAAGCCCAATTGTTCAGTTGTTTTCAGTTGTGTCTTACTCTTTGTGACCCCTTTGGGGTTTTCTTGGCAGAGATAGTGGAATGGCTTGCCATTTCCTTCTCCAGCTGGTTTTACAGATGAGGAAACTGAGGCAAATAGGTGAAGTGACTTGTTCAGGTTCACACAACTAGCAAGTGTCTGAGGCCAGATTTGAACTTAAGAAGATGAGTATTCCTGACTCCAAGTTCAAAACTCTATCTACTGTGCCACCTACTGCCCCAATGGAAAGGCCAGGGCATGTACTAAACTGAGTCCTAGGAACTTTGTCCCAGATTTACTCTATCTTGAAACCTGTAGGACAACAGAGGCCTGGACTTTGGTTCTTAATCCTGCCTAGAGCCTTGGCTGGATGTATGGGTGAGGGTTCAAGAGAAGGAGAAGAGATGGGAGAGGAGAGATTCTGTTCTCTCTGAAGGTCATTCTGTGCAGGTGGCACTACCGTCTGTGGTTGCCATTGGCTTCTCTCCTACCTTTGAAGGTTAGGGATCCCCTCCTTTCCCCAACTGCCTAAGTCTGCAAAAAAACACTGGAAAATGCTCATCTCTCAGCTGCTCTCAATGGTTTGCTCTCACAGAGAGGGAAACACTTGTAAGGAAAAATTCAAAAGAGAAATTAATCCCAAAGGGGATCATACCAACACAATTTGAAAACGCAAATCTGATTTTGAAATACAATTTCCAAATCCAAAATTGCTTCCAAATCCAGTCCTTTCTCTGGTTGTGTGCCTTTGAAATCCCCCTTAGCTTGTGGGAATAACCTGTACCTTTTGTCCTTTTTGATGGTGGTGGGAGCTGGCTGAGGACCAGTGAGGGCAGGAGGAACCCTGTCTTGTGGCCTAATCCCTTGGCATCAGAGGCATTGCCTAGTATGGTCTCTTATCTGGAGGCTGTCTCCTCCAGGCCTTGCTTCCTGTTTCAAGAGGAGCATAGAACTTCAGGGCCTGTGGCTTTTGTCTCCCTTTCATTGATTTCCTGTTTTTCTTCTTCCCCTGTTCTCAGGTTCCCAAGTTCCAAGCACCCCTACCAAACACAGCATCACTGAGGTTTGTTTCCTGGCAGCAAAGACTGTTTGCTAATCACTCTTAATTTTTCAATTGCTCACTGGCCCCTGGGCCAGCATCTCCAGTTCCCTCATATCTTGGCTCTTACTCTCTGTAGGGCCTAGTAAGGCTGCTGCATCTGCTCTTGCCCTAGTTCCAGAGGCTGACAGCTTGGTGAGCCTCTGACCCTCCTCCTTCCCTAGGGTCCCTGTCACTCAGGCAAGAGCAGTAGCCCAGCCAGCAGCCATCTGTGATAGGGAATTAATCAGAGCAGGAGGTCTTATCCTTTTTTTAAAGTGGCTTTTCAGATACCAGGATTAACCCTGCTACCTTTGATGGCAACTTTAACCTGTATCCATAACCGTAAAATATTTTTTCTTCCTTTTCAAGATGTCCTGGGGAAAAGATACTTAAGTATATGAGAACTATAGTCCAGTGATCACCTTGTCCTCCAATTCTTATCCAGTGTGAGAGTCAATGTTGAATAATGGAAATGGCCTGAAAGACTGGAAAACCTGGGTTTAGAGTCCTGTCTCTCTGAGACATGTAGATTGTCTGACTATAGGCAAGTCACTGAACTACTCAATACATTGGAAAAAAATCCAAACAAGTTCTTTGTACATGATATTGATAGTTAAGAAAAACATATTCTGTCACTGGTTATGATGGGGGTGTGCTGAGTGCCCCATCAGCTAAGTTAATAAAAACATCTCTTTCTGTACCTGGGATCCCTCACTTCTCGGTCAGGTGGTAAAGAACATGTGTTATCATTGTTTGCCTGAAATGAGGGGTGATCATCTTCCTTACAAATGTCCAATGTTTGTCTTTTACAGTATTATCATTATAGACATTGTTCTGCTTTTGCTATTTTTGTCCTTCATCAGTTTATAGAAATCTTCAAAATTATTTGTTTAAAAATAATATCATGGTTACGGTACAAATTGCTTTTCTGATTCTGCTTGCTTCATTCCTCATTGATTCATATCTTTCCATGTCTATTTGAAATAATCTGTTTCCTCATTTCTTATAGTGTAAGAAGTCTAGGCAAATCTCTAAGATTAGGGAGCACAGAGGAAATTGGGACCTTCATTCAGAGGAGTGGAATTCCATACTGCAGGTTCAGGTGTTACCTGTGTTCCTAAGTGCCAGGCATGTGCTAGGTGCTGGGGATTCAAAAACATGTCATCCAAAACTAATTCACATTCTGCCTGGAAACAACATATACACATAGAAGTAAATATAAAATAGAAGGCCTTTTGGGAGGGAGAGTCACTACTTTGCTCCGGCAGCTAGGTGGCACCATGGATAGAGCACAGGAAGGCCAGTTCGAATTCATCCCCAAAACACTTACCAGCTGAGTCAGCTCGGGATCTGCCTCAGGGTTCTCAGCTGTCAAATGGGGATAATAACAGTATCTACCCCCAAGGTTGCTGTGAAGGTCAAATGAGATAATGTTTGTAAAGTGCTTAACACAGTGTCTGGAACATAGTAGTTACTTAATGAATCTTTCCCTTCTTTCCTCCCTCCCTTCCTTCCTTCCTTTTTTCTTCCTCCCTCCCTTCCTTCCTTTTTTCTTCCTCCCTCCCTTCCTTCCTTCCTTTTTTTCTTCCTTCCTTCCTTTCCTCCTTCCTGTTTGGGACATCTGTGTCTTCTTCTCTGTCCTGTCATGAGACTTGAGTTCCCTGGACTCAGGCTGTGCTTTTTTCATTTGACTTGGAGCTGTTGGGGAATTTTGAAGCCTGGCTTCCTCAAGAGCCCAAGAGGATCTCTCCCACTGGAAGCAGCTCTGTAAGGGTGGTGGTCAAATAAGGTAGTGGTCCAAAGGAAAGGGAAACAAAGTGAGCACATTAGGAAAGACTGTTATGGGTGCAGTAATTCAATCCAAGACATTCAGACAATAAGGTAGGGTGCTTGTGATCATGTGTGTATGTGTGTGTGTGTGTGTGTATGTGTATGTGTTATCCTTGGAAACATCAACAATTACTTCTCCTTTTCCCACTGACCCAATGACCAACATTCTATCAATCCTTGGGCATCCATGCACAGAATACATGCTGTATACTGAACTATATGTTCATGGTGTACTATAGGAGGCACTGCTGTCCCCATGCCTGGAATGCTCTCCCTCCTCGTCTCCCTTCCAGTCTCAACCAAAGTCCTGCTTGCTGGAAAAAGTCTTTCCCAGTCTTCTTAATCTTAGGATCTTCCTTTCAAGGGAATCTTCGTTTTATCCTAGCTCTTCCTTGTTTCTACCTACTTGTCTGCATATTGCCTCCTCCAGTAGACTCTGAGCTCCTTCAGAGCAGGGACTGTTTCTGATCCTTTTTTGGTTTCCCTAGTTCTTATAACAGTGCCTGCCTGACTCATAGTAGGTACTGGTTATTGTTGTTCAGTCCTGTCACATCATCTGTGACCCCATTTTGGGGTTTTCTTGGCAAAGATACTAGAGTGGTTTGCCGTGTCCTTCTCCAGTTCATTTTATAGATGATGAAACTGAGGCTAATAATAGAGTTAAGTGACTTTCTGTAATATTAATGGAATAGGAAGATCTTTCCAGCCCATTAATAGGGCACAGGGATTCCTACACTTTCTCAATTAAATGCTGATTTCAAAGGTTCTCAGCCAATCAAGTGCTGAGTCTTTGATTGGAAACAGTATATATTGTATTGCTTGGACGGAAAGGTGTGGGCTGAAAGAGGAACAGGTGGAGTTAGAACTGGCCTAGGAGAACTTGTTCTCTCAGAGGCTTGCAGGATAGAAATGTCAGTACCCCCTGGACTGGTAATGACTACCTTACTAAATCTTGCCTTCTGATATTCTAATAGCAATGTTCCAAATAAGTATCTTGTATTTGCCTTGGAGGAGAGTTTATGATATTTTGTGAACAACCCTGGGAATGCATGTGCATAATCCTTATAGCTACTATAGGTATCTTATCAGCATTACACTTGCTTAGGGTCTCACAGCTAGTGAGTATCTGAGGCCAGATTTCAACTCAAGAAAATGAGTCTTTCTGACTGTAGGCCTGGCACTCCATCCACTGTGCCACTTAGCTAACCTAAGTGCTTACTAAGTGCTTATTGAAAGCCTGTGTGACTGATGGTGGAAAATTGGGAGTTCACTCTCTGCCCTCTTCCAAAATTATCTTATATTTATTTTGGACATATATTTTATTTATGAAATTGTATATGTTCCCCACCTTTCCTTGGCACAGAGCTTTCTGAGGGAAGTAACTTTTTTTTTGTCCTTCTATTCTCAGCACCTAGCACTGTAATGTTTGTTCATTGATTGACTGACTGAAGTACCCTTGAAATGAAATTCCTTTTTCCCAGGATATCTCTAAGGACAGGAAAAAAATGTCAGGTTCTTTGGTCTTTTTTATTCCTGAAGGAATTACTTCTTCAAAATGATGATGAGCTTGTATGAGGCAGGGAGAGTTCTGAGATAAAATTCCTACTGCTCACCATTTCCTATGAAACAATAACATACCACACTTGTTCAACCATTCCCCAGCTGATGGGCATCACTTTCAATTTCTAATTCTTGATTACCACAAAAAGAGCTGCTATAAATATTTTTGTACATCTGTGTCCTTTTCCTGTTTTTATGATCTCTTTGGCATATAGACCTAATAGTGATATTGCTGGGTCAAAGGATATGCACAAATTTGTTTTTATTTAATTTATAAAATTAACTATTTTATGCATAGCTCCAAATTGCTCTCTAGAATGGTTAAATCAGTTCACAACTTCACCAAGCATGCATTAGTATTCCAGTTTTCCCACATCTTCTCCAACATTTGTCACATTCCTGTTTTGTTAAGTTAGCCAATCTGTTAGGTGTGATGTGGTACCTCAGAGTTATTTTGATTTGCATTTCTCTAATCAATAGTGATTGAGAACATTTTTTCATATGATTGTAGATAGCTTTAATTTCTTCCTCTGAAAACCCTGCTCATGTCCTTTGATCATTTTATCAGTTGGGGAATGACTTGTATTCTTATCAATTTAACTCAATTCTCTATATATTTTAGAAATGAGGTCTTTTTCAGAGATACCAACTGTAAAAAATTGTTTCCCAGTTTTCTGCTTCCCTTCTAATCTTGACTGCATTGGCTTAGTAACAAATATTTATCAAGTATCACTGTGTCAAGCTCTATGTGAGCTACTACGTTCATTCATCAATTCAAACAATATGCATGTATTAAATGCCTCCTTTTTGAAATTGTGAAAGCACTGTGCATGGTTCTGGGTGAGCTATCCAGTTCATTTCTTCCTTCCTCCCCTCCTCTCTTCCTTTTTTTATTCTTTCTTGTTTGCCACTAGATTTTATTTATCAAGTGCCCATTGGATACAGATCTGACTGAGTTGAAGAGTTTAGATAAAACATAGTCCCAATCTCAAAAGTGGTAGGAGAGGGAGAGAGCCATAGTGGTCCTAACTCCTGAATATTTTTCCTACTGGCCTGGCAGCCTGAAGACTTTCTTGGCCTGCTTTGGAGTATTAAAATATGTAAAAGGGAAGGGATAGGAGTGGAGAAGGTTTGCTAAAGTTCCAGTGCTCAGTATGACTCTGACTGGTTATTGCTTCTGTCTTTACCAGACCTGAAAGAAGTATCAAAGTCAGATATTCGCTGGAGACAAAGTCTGCGCACTTCAAATAGGTTAGCGAACCATCAAGTCTGGGAGACTGAGATACCCTGCAGGTTACCAGAGATACCCTCCTAATCCTCCTGAAGATGGATGGACAGTTTCTTTTGGTGTTTAGGTTTTGAAATTTCCTTTCTTCTTCATAAAAGGAAAAAATGAATTTTTTCCTAGGCTTGTAAAACTGGTGGAGGCCGTGGGAAGGTTCAGGTAGCAGACAGTGACAGTATGGTGTTCTCAACTATGCCTATAGAATGCAGGGGCTAAAAACATCACTCCTTATGTCTTCTAGTCTTTTTCCTCCTAGATCACACTGTTGAAGGAACCAGGGCAGATCCAAGGCATTGGTTTCAGTCTTCTGAAAGAAGGATATTTATTTGACCAGAAGGGAGTGGGATGGAGACAGTGTAGTACAATAGACTGAGCACTGACTCTCCAGTTGAAACCTATTCCTGTGTGTGACCATGGCAGATTGAAAAAAAATTTTTTTTTATTATTTTTGAATTTAAATAAAAAAACCAAAAAAGTTACATTTTCATGTATATATCACAACATAAAAAGAAGATTCAATATGAAACCATGAATTTCCATCCCAATTTAAAAAAAAACTGCATAATACTATACATAGTTTTTATAGCTGCTCTGCTTTTTTCTGTGCTTTTTTATAAAGTTTTCTTTTGTTCTCGGCTGTGCACTTATTTTTTTCCTTTCTCCTCATACCACTCTAGAGAAGGTTATCAATAGTCACAAATATGTGTGTGTGTATCTATATATATCTATATCGCTATCTATCTATCTATTTACCTATCTATCTATATATGTAAGACCATACTATACACATCTATTTATCAGTTCTTTCTCTGGATGTGGATAGCGTCTGCCTTCATAGATTCTTTATAACTGATCTGAGTAATGTAGTAGATTCTTCAAACTTTCTAGGCTTCAGTTTGCTCATCTCTAAATGAAAGGGTGGGACTCGATGGACTCTGTCTCTTCCCCTTCTCAAGGGATCTTAGTCTGTGGATAGATTAGGGGGTAAGTGAACTTGGATGGAGTAAAAATTTACTTCTTCATTTTTACTTATCTCTAACTAAAATTGTACATTTTCTTCAATTAAGAATAATAAAAACCCTCCAAAACCATGATTCTGAGATGAGGTCCAAAAACTTCACCAGATTGCCAAAGGGATCCATGGCATAGAAATGTTAATAACCCATACTGTAGAAGTGCCCTCCAATGTCCTTATGATTCTTTCCGATGATGAGAAGAAACAGTGATAAGTTAGCAATGCATCTCTCTGACTCCAAGCTAGCTAGGCCTGAGGAGGATGTGTACTGTTTTTCCGCATCTACTCCTCTGGGAAGCCTCACCAGCTCTCTTGGATCAGTTCTTTACTCTGAAGTCTCTCAATACTTATTATTGTTATGCATTCTGCATTTTAGTTCCCCAGTGTCCCTTTGCATCTCCTCTGTTGAGACTTGCTCAAATTCTCCCCAGTGTGGGGAGGGGTGGTCCTGCCAGTTTTTATTTCTAAGGCATTATCCCCTTGGGTACTTTTCACTTCTCCCCCTACCTCCAGCCCTCTGACAGCTCTCCCTGGAATGAATGATTAATGGATATCTCTCATTACACTGCCAGAGGGGAAAGGGGTGAGCATGCTGAATGAAAGAGAGAGCAGCCTTAGCCTAGGGGCTGGGGTAGAGTTATCTAATTTTTTTTTTAGTAGGATTTAGCAATGCTTTTGGGTACCACAGAGTACTTGCAGAGATCTATCTGTAGTCAGTGAAATGATTAATTTTCAACTAGAATTTTTAATTTATTTCAACATTATGGGAACTATCACAGCACTTTCCAGTGCTTCTAAGCTGCTAGTTGTTACCAAAGCCCATCTTTTTATTACCACAATACTCTCAGTGATGCTATATGATTGTGAGTCAAGGACCAAAACAATTTTAGAAGGATCACAAACTTCAAGAGATCCAAAGAGAAATGGAGAGGTTCATGGTGAGTATAGGTGGCCTATAGCATATTGTCCATGTATGAGAATCTGCATAGAAAATATCATCAAAGATGTTCATTAGTTCACAATTTTCTTAAAAATTTTTGAAATGTCCACTATGTGCCAAGTGAATATGGGAAAATAGATAGAAGACTAGCCATAGAGTCAAAGGACAGGGTATAATGAATGGATAGCTAGCCATTGAGTCAAGATGGCTAAAGTTCAAGTTCTATAGATGATACATTTATGACTCTGGAATAATACATTCATATCACTTAATCTCCTAGTGCTCCAGGAAACTGTCTTAAGACTACACATTTCAGAAAAATTGCTGATCTTGATTGGTAGAGAGAATTTCTTCAGCAGGAATTTTCTATATCCATGAAACTACAAGTCTTATACTGAGGAGGATGGTGGGGGAAAAGAAGGTGGGGAAAAAAAAAACAACTAATTCACAGATAAATAAAAAATATATAAAGTAATTTGGTGGGAGAAGGGAGGGCCCTAAAAAGTATGTGTGTGAGTGACCAGGAAAGGTTTCATATAAGAGGTAGCACTTGAGCAGAGACTCAGAGGAAGCTAGGTGTATGAAGCTAGAAGTATGTATGACCTTAGCCTGAGTATAGCACCCATGTCCAGGAAATATTAAAAGAATCATATATATTTAGTCTTAACATGAAGGGTTTCTATGGTTGGTTGGTTACTGTCCTTCATTCTCAAAGGCGACCCCAAATGGTATTGCTATGTTGGAGTCAAGGTACAATGTGTCCAACTGTGACTGATCAGACCAATATGAGATCTCTACCACAGATCAGGCACAAATAGTGCATATAGAACAATAAACTTATGTATTTTAACACTTTTTTTGAGCTATTGCAATTCTGCTCTCCTCATTGAACACAGTGCCTTTTTTAATGGGGGCATGTCATGTTGGGTAGTCCTGTGCTAGTATAGACAATTCATTCCAAAGTTCTTCAGAGAGAAGGGCTTTCATAAAGACTTGGACAAACATCTCACAGGATAAGCTGCTATAGGTGAGTTGTGATATTGCATGTTAAGATGTTAGATCCCCTGAAGTATTGACAAGGATATGGCCTGATGGTTCCATAATGGAAAGTAGATATTTTAATTAATATTTTGTTTATATTTGCTTACTTACGTATGTTTTGTATCCCTGCCCTGCCCTCTAGTAGAATTTAAGTCAGTGATTGGTTTGATTTGTTTCGGAGGTCTGTACAATGTTTGTAGACCTGCCCAAGGCCTTTGATACTGTTAGTCATGAGGACTTCTGGAAAATTTTGTCAAAACTTGGTTGCCCAGAGAAGTTCATCAGCACTGTTTGTTAATTTCAAAATGATATGCTACCTCAGGTTCTAGATACTGGACAATGTTCTTGTGCCTTCCCAGTCACCAATGTGGTGAAACAAAGCTGTGTGCTTGCTTTCATGCTTTTTAGCATGTTTTCAGCCATGTTGTGAAATGCTTTTAATGAGGATGAACATGGCTACTGTTCTGATGGTAAAGTTTTCAACTTGAAAAGGCTACAAGCCAAGATAAAAGTGGAGGGAGTGTTGGTGCATGATTTTCTGTTTATAGATGATTGTGCACTCAATGCAGCTTCTGAAGCTGAGATGCAACAAAGTATGGATCGATTCTCTACTGCCTGTGTCAATTTTGGCCTAATAATTAACACCAAGAAAACATAGCTGCTCCATCAGCTACCACCACACCATCCATACATGGAACCATGTGTTACAACAAATGGAGAAGTTTTGAATGCAATGGATAAGTTCACTTACCTTGGTAGTGTACCTTCCAGGGATGCACACATTGACAGTGAGGTTGATGCATGCATTGCCAGAGCTAACTCAGTGTTTGGGAGGTTTGAAAGGAAAGTATGGGAGAGAAGAGGTATTAGATTGATTACCAAACTGAAGGTCTCCAGAGCTGTTGTACTGACCTCATTGTTGTATGTCTTTGAAGCCTGGACAGTATACCAGTGTCCTGCCAGGAAATGGAATCTTTTCCATTTTAATTGTCTTGGGAAGATTCTGAGGAGCACCTGGCTGGATAAGGCATCAGACACTTGGTCCTTAAAACGCCAAGTATTCACATTCTGTTTCAGAGAGCACAACGCTGATGAGCTGACCATGTTGTTCGAATACAAAAACATATGCTTGCCAAAAAGACTGTTTTAAGGAGAACTCACACAGGGCAAGTGTTCACATGGTGGTCAGAAGAAGCAATACAAGGAAACTCTCATGGTCTCTCTTAAGAACTTTGGAATTGATTGTGTGATATGGGAGATATTGGCACAGGACTGCTCAGTGTGGCATGCCTGCATCAGAGAAGGTATTGTGCTCTTGGAGCAAAGCAGAATTGAAACAGTTTAAAGGAAATATAGAATATGCAAATTTAGAATATCCACCTCAAATATTTACAAGAACTATTTATGCCTGACCTGCCGTAGAGTATTCTGAGCTCCTTTTGGTCTGATCAGCCACAGTCGTACACAACGAAACTTGACTCTAGCACAGTGATGTCATTTTGGTCCTCTTCGAGAACAAAGGACAACAACCAAATCTCAGCACAAAGCATATCTAACACGTTGTTGTTGTTTAGTCATTTAGTTGTGTCTGACTCTTCATGACCCCATTTGGAATTTGCCATTTCCTTCTCCAGTTTATTTTATGGATTAGGAAACAGCGTTAAATGACTTACCAAGCATCACACAATTAATAAATGCCTAAGGCTGGATCTGAACTTAGGTCCTCTTGCCTCCAGGGCTGACACGCTATCCACTGCTGTTTCCCAGTTGCCCCCACCTTACACATAGTAGCCACTTAACAAATGTTTATTGAATTGGCTCTCTGCACAAGGGGAAAAGGTCCAGGAGAAAAAGATGAGTCTGGGCATAGAGAGCCGGGCATACACAAGTCCCCTCTCATAGTGCCATAAGGAAATGAGAGTAAGAATCTCATCCCCCTGTTATACATCTTCTCATGTCTCTTCTTAGCTACTCTTGGAAGAGTTTTCACCTACTAGTACTGTGAGAATTACAATTGCTGCTTCACCTTTCCACTCAGGAAAGAGGTCCCTCAGGGATGAAGATAATAAGAATCAATGAAGGAAAAATCATTCATTAAGTGTTTACTATGCAGCTAAGCTCTGGGGACACAGATAGAAATTCATAGATGATCCCTGCTCTCAGTGGAGTAGATACAAACCAAGGGGAATGGAAGCCAGACAAAGAAACTAGTTATAGGATTGATGGGCTATGGGGAGGAGATGGACATACCCCCATCTAGGAAAAGTGGCAGAGCTGATTTGACCACAGTTCTCAGTTTCCATAATTAGACAGTGGGAAAGTAGGCTGTGGAGTAAAGTGGTTGGAGAGGAGGAAGGGAAATGAATGAAGCATGCCTAAGCTTTCCTTAAATCATGGTCCAGGATAAGCCGCCATGATAAAGTATCTATGATTTTGACAGTATTAAAAAAAACTCTTGATGTGCCAATGATTATCGCAATGTAAATGGAAAGAGCAGTCACCACAAAACAAACTAAAAAAATAAATGTTGTAAAATCAACAAAAACAAGTGTGACTCCAAAGAAGTTATGAAAAGACACCCACACCCCACTTCTTGGTAGAGATGGGTGGCCCATGAGTGTGGAACACTGCTTGGATTTTCAGGCTTTTTTTGATGTATTGATTAATTTTGCTTATTTACCCTTTCTTCTTTTTTTTTCTTTACAACTATTAGTTGTTATAGGGGATGACTCTATGGGAAGAGATGGAGAAGTGATGCTGGGGAATATTCTGATGATATGAAAGACAAAAAGTATTAATACAAATTTATTTTGAAAATAAATTTCATAATAAGCAGTGTGGAAACTCCCTCGCTCACTGTAGATCTCACACTTTTTATGACTTGTCAGATGAGTCTTAGAAAGTTGTCTAAGGTTCACAGAGGTTAAATGACCTACCTAACCAACTAACCAATAAATCAATCAGCAGGCATTTAATATAAACCATTATAGTGTTTGCCAGGTTGTAAAGGGCTTTAAGAGTCTGTATTTGATCTTAGAAGTACCAAGGAGACCCTAGACTTTATTGAGCAGAGGAATGACATGGATAGACCTGGGCTTTAGAAAGGTTGGTTTGGCAGCTGTGTGGAGGATAGGTTGGTGAGGAGAGAGTCTCTAGGTGGGAAGAATAATTAATGAAAAAGTCTGGGTCAGAATGATGGGGTTTTGAACTAGGATGGTAGCCTATGAGTAGAAAAAGGGGGAAAAATATAAGAGATGTGGGGTAAAATTGGTAATGTTTGGCAACTGTTAGGATCAATGGAGTAAGGGAAGGTGAAGAATTGAGCAATGATTCTGAGCTTGTAAACTTAAGTACCTAGAATGATAGTACCAACCTCTACAGAAATAAGAACGTCTAGAATAAGAGTTAGTTGAGAGGAAAGACAGTGAGTTCTGTCTCTTTATGTAAAGTTTGAGATGCCAAAGATATTCCAGTTTGAAATATTTGATGAGTGGTTAGTAATGTGAGATTGGAGCTTAGGAAAGAGACTAGATCTGAGAATCATCTACATAGAGATGATAAATAAGCCCTTATGAGAACCAACTGGTTCACTGTTCAGAGATCTTATTTGAATTTTAGTCCTCTGGATTCCAAATTCAACATGGCAGTGACCATGCTATGGTGCCTAAGAATAATACTTTTTTGTTCTCATCAGATTTGTATAGTGCTTTTAGGTTTACAAAGTACTTCATATTTATTATTTTATTTTGGTCCTCATGTGGTAGTTGCTACATTTTGTTATTAAGTTGCTACATTTTTATGATTAAGAAATATGTATTACAAAAAATATTGTTACTATACATTTTATAGATGAGAAAAAAATTATTTCCCCAGAGTCACACAGCTAGTAAAAGGCAAAGTCAAATTTGAACTCAGGTCTCCTAATTTCAAGTCCAGGGGATTTCTTTTCGCCACTATGAAACAGCTGCCTACAAGGTAAGGAGGGGAAGAAACATGAATAGGAAAGATACAAGATTAAAATATCTAGAATATTATAGGGAAAGGAGTACTTAGTAGATTCAGGTCCCACCTGTGGCATTAATTGGGAGTATGTTCTTGAGTAAATCACTTCTGCTCTCTGGACTCAGTTTTCTCAAGTGTAAAATGGATGTGTTTGAAAGTATATTAGACTGGAAGTTAGAGGACTTGAATTTCAATTTCAGTTTTGCCTTTTATTATCTGTGTAACTTTGGGAAAAGTCTTTAAAAAAATCTTTCTTTTGTCTCAGTTTCTTCATCTGTAAAATGAAAGGGTTGGACATGATCACTGAGGTCCTGCCTAACTTCATGGTCCGTTGGATATGGAAAGTTAAGAGAGATTAGAGGTAGAATCTAAATTCCAGGAGAGCACAGGGAGCCAGACTTTGCCACATTCTTGTGACAAATTATTATGTCTGTGTCCCAGAAAGCAGCTCCATCAAATTTAGGAATCTTAAGTTTAGGGAGATCTGGAATATCTAGGGTGGTTTTTTTTTGAGCAAGTCTATTGTAATGGTCAAATCTGCTCTAGATCCTCCCCACCCTCCCCCAAGCTAACTTGGGTTGGAAATGACCTATTCAAAGCTGACTGGGAAAATCCTCAGGATGCCAGGCCAATGGGCATGGTTCCCAGGGTAGTAGGCAGATGCTATTTCTTTCTGCCATGGAAAATTACAGAAAGTATGGGTGCCTTGAAAGATTTGGAGGTAAGGGCTTGAATCTCCCTGGAGGAATGGGGTAGACTCAGGGAGTTTACTCCCTATAGAAGCTCAAATGTTTGACATAATTCAGGATGAGAATAGAACAGTCTCCAAAAAGACAATGAGAGAGAAGAAGGGAAAAGGTAGAAAGTGTAAATCCAAAACATCTGCTCTGAGTGGGGACCGACCTCCAGCCACAGATTCCAAGGTCCTGCAACAAAGCCAGCATGGAATGTGAAACTCAATCACACAGCGGAGTAATGCCCTATGTACTTTTTCACTTTCCATCCCAGTTTTGGAGGCCCTGGGGATCTGTAATATGCTGGAAAATCCCAGTTTCCCAAGAGGCTGTTTCAGATGCCAGTGGTTCAGTGTGTGGGTGAGTCAGGGTATTTCTACCAGCTCCCTAAGACCCTTAGTAGAATCCATAGAATGATGGATATAGATATTACAGATAGAATAGATATTACAGATCACTTAGTCTACCCCCAATCTTCCTTCCATTTTACAAGTGAAGCCCACAGAGGTAAGGAGACTTTATGCAGTTAACAACAACCATAAGAACAACTACATACCACTTTAAAGTTTTCAAAGTTTATACGTTTCCTCATTTGATCATCACAGCAACCATGGGAAATCGGTGCTGTGATTTTACAGCTTTTTACAGCTACAGAATCCAAGACTCACGGAGTTGACATGACTTGGCCAGGATCACACAGCTAATAGTCAGAAATGTCCTCACCCTTAATTAAATCCCATTCTCATGGGGGAGACAATGTGCAAGTAACTATGCAATACACATTACATGTATATTCAGTTCAAGTGGAAGGTAATTATAGAGGGAAGGGAAAGTAGTAGGGCAAGAGCTGGGACTAGACCCCAGGTTACCCAGTACTTTTCCTGTCTATCCACTAGTTGTTTGGACCAGATATCTGAATGATTGGTCCTTTTTCTATGAGTCTTCTACCTCTAGGAAGTGATACTTCTCTGATAAATGACGGAGCTTTGGCGCTGCCACATAAAGCAATCGGATCCTCTAGTGGAGCCTTCATGGAAAAGTAATGCTGGACTTCTTGCCAAGAAGATTGGAGTTCAAAACCTGCCTTTGACATTTACTACCAATGCCTTTGTGTGTATCAAATGATATAAAGTGTGTAAATGTTTTGTAAACCTTACAGCATGATGGGAATTGAAAATTATTTTATATAATTATAATTTAATACAGGTATATTAATTAAAGGGCAGCTAAGTGGCACAGTGGATAGAGCACTGGGCTTGGAATCAGGAAGACTCCTCTTCCTGTGTTCAAATCTGACCTCAGATTTACTCAGACACTTACTAAGTAAGTACTTATTCTTAGCCATGTTCTATAGATAAGGAAATGGAGGCCAAGAGAGGGTAAACTCAATTAATATTTTGTTGTTGCTCAGTCATTTTAGTCATGTCTGACCCTTTGTGACCCCGTTTGGGGTTTTCTTGACAGAGATACTGGAGAGGTTTGATATTTCCTTCTCCAGCTCATTTTATAGATGAGAGAACTGAGGCAAACCAAAAGTAAATGACTTGCCCAGGATCACATAGCTAGTAAGTATCTGAGACCAGATTTAAATTCAGGAAGCTTGTCTTTCTGACCCCAGGGCTCCCACTCTATCATGCCTCTAGAAGCCCCTAATTACATAGTTATGCTGCATAGATATAATTGATGGTGGTGGTGATGATGATGGTGGCAGCGAGCATCATCATCATCATCATCATCAATCATCCTCCTCCTCCTCCTCCTCCTCCTCATCAATCATCATCTATCACCATCATTATCATCATCATCATACTACCTGTCATATAAAAGGCAGTGCAATAGTTCCAAATTGCCTTTTACAAGCCCAAGATAGAGAAAGTATGGCTAGATAGACAACTGGTCTGTGAAAGATCTAGGATTTTGGTCTATTGCAAAGTCACTTATGAGTCAATAGTAGATATGGCAGTCCCCAAAGCCAAGGTGACCCTAGCCTGCACTGATGGGCATAAATATCAGAATGAGGAAAGTGGTAATTCTATTGTGTTCTACCCTGATCAGAATCTTGTGTCAGTCCTAGATGATAAACTGGAGAGTATCAAGAGCAGGGGAACCATGTAGAGGAGTACCTTAAGTCCTTATGGAAAGAGGAAGGAACTGGGGAGGTCGAAGTTGATAGAGTGTGGGGAAGTAATGCTAGCTATTCTCAGATATTTGAAGGGTTTTCACGCAGAAGGGTCAGATTTGTTCTGTTTGGTCCCTTAAAGGCAGAACAAGGAACAGAGTGTAGAAACTACAGAGAGACAGATTTAGAATGGGCTGCCTTGGGAGGCAGTAGAACCTCTCTTTTTTAAAAAAATTACTCTTATTTTGAATCAATAGGATTGTGTGATTGTTATTTTGTAGTAGTATGATTGCATTTTGGGGGTATTTTTGTAATTTATATATATGTGTCTTTTATCTTACAATGCTACATATTTGTTGAAGGTAGGAACTGTCTTCTTTGTCTGCATTCAGTCTTTAAATGACCTGTTGTTTATGTTAAAGATTCCTGTTCAAATGATAAACTTTTCAAACCTTGAAGCACTGTATACATGCTAGTTGTCGCTGTTGCTGCTGTTGTTCTGGTATGAGTCAGACTAACTGCCCTCTGCGATTCCTTCCAGCTCTGAATTTCTGTGTGATTCTGAGAGATTCTACAGTGTAAAGGACCCTGGTCTAGGAGTCAGGAAATCTGGCTTCCAGGCTCAGCTCTTCTGATAGCTATGGAATCTATGCTTTTCAGTATCTGTGGCCATCACCCGGGGCTTGAAACGTTCTATCCACCCCAACACAAAACCCTGTTGAACTTGCTGTATCCTTAAAGTTTCAGACTAAGAGTCATTTCATTTGTGGAACCCTTCCCTGACAGTCCCCTTTAGAAGAAAGATCCCCTTCCTCTGCTTTCTGCATGCTTTCTATCTGTCCATTAGATGAGGAGCTCCTCCATTAGATCCTTGAGGACACGAGTAACCTTTTGACTCTCAGTTCTTAGTACGGTACCAAGCACTTATAGTTGTTATTGTTCAGTCATTTTAGTTGTGTGTGACTCTTCATGATTCCATTTGGGGCTTTCTTGGCAAAGGTATTAAAGTGGTTTGCTGTTGTCTTCTGCAGCTCATTTTAGAGATGAGGAACCAAGGCAAACAGGGTGACACAGGGTCACACAGTTACTGTCTGAGACCAAATATGAACTCTGGAAGAGAAGTTCCTGACTTTAGGTACAGCATTCTATCCATTGAACCACCCAGCTGCCCACAGCAGGCACATAGTAGACACTTAATAAATGTTTATTGCCTGGTTGTTTTAGGAATTCACCATTTTCAAATCAAGAGTGATAATATAGCTTTCAGAAAAAATACCAAGGTAGAGTTCTGAAGGCTGGTGTCTCTAGGCTTGATGAATATTGTCATCAATGACATTTTCCTTCTCTGAGACTTAGATCCCTTCTCCATAAAACAGTAGCAATAATATTTGTACTCTTTAAGGCGCTAGTGAAAGGAATAACGTTGAACTATTGTTATTTTGTAGTAGTATGATTGTATGACTGTTATTTTGTATCAATATGATCATATTGTTACTTGGTATCTGTGTCATTATATTACTTTTTTAGTATTAATTTGACTACATTTCTGTTATTTGGGATCAGTATGATTGTGACTGTATGAAGATGATCATATTATCGCTATTTTGTGTCATTATGGTTATATGATTGCTTTTTTGTGTTAATATGATATTATCACTGTTATTTTGTATCAGTAAAATTGTATGGTTGCTATTTTGTACTAGTATAATTATATTATTGTTATGGTGTATTTGTAATTTATGTATATGTCTCCATTTCCTTGTGATACTGCGTATTAATTGAAGGTAGGGACTGTCTTCTTTATCAGTGCCCAGTGCTTATTAGGTGTTCTGTTGAATAAATGATTGGAATTTAGTTGGTCAACTCACTTCACTTCCCAGAGATTCAGATTTCTTATCAAATATAAGAGCTGAACTAAATTTCTACTTTAAAATTCTATGATCCTTGATTATGTTGGATTCCTTAGTCTGACCTCAATGAGTTATTTTACTTCACTTCACTTCATTTCACTTCAAACATTGTCTACTTAAGTTAGGCTCTATGAAGGAGAAAAGAAGGAAATATTTATATATCACCTACTATGTTCCAGGCACTGTGGTAAGTGCTTTACAAATATTACCTCACTCTGAGAACCCAACTTTTCGTGACCCCATTTGGAATTTTCTTAGTGGAGATACTGGAGTGCCAGTTTTCTTCTCTAGCTCATTTTTAGAGATGTGGAACTGAGGCAAACAGGGTTAAGTGACTTGCCTAGGATCCTACAGCTAGTAAATGTCTCAGGCCAGATTTGGATTCAGGGAGATGAGTTTTTCTTACTTCAGGCTGAGTACTCTATCCATTGCAACCACCTAGCTGAGAGCTACAAAGCTAAAAACCTAATATTTATCCATATGACATCAATATGAATAAATAAGCATCCTTTAATCTTGTCAGTTAGATTTCCCTAGTGCAGAACTGAGTCAATAAGACTTTCTATCTTCCCTTTTCAATTCTCTTTGTACACATGTATATTACTTTCTCCCAATCAAGAATTACATCTAGGTAGAAGGTATACTGGGAAATATTTTACTTTTTTTTTCTAGTTTCTTAAAAAAAAAAAGTATACTCAACACACCTTTAAGTTTAATCTGTATCATTAACACTTTCTCCATCACCTTCTTAAGTCTAGACAATCAATAAAACAATAAAGCAGCCCATGAGGTATACCATTTGCTGATTTCTGAGGTATGAACTCATATTGAAAATTTAACAATTTACTTTTGAGGTCTAGCTGAGCCAGCTCCAGCACTATAAAGTGACAGCAGTCAGGCTGACCATTCTTTTTTTTAATTAAAAAGTATTTTATTTTCCCTCACTTATATGTGAATAATTTTTAACATTCATTTAAAAAATTTTGTGATCCAAATTTTCTTCCTCCTCCTTTCCCTTTCCCTTCCTGAGATAGTAAGCAATCTGATATAAATTATGCATGTAAAACATTTCCATATTAGTCATTTAGTGGAAGAAAACTTGACCAAAAAAGAATAAAGAAAGAAGGAAAGTGAAAAACAGTGTGCTTTGATCTGCAATCAGAGAGTGGAAAGGGTCCAGTGTAAGAAGATTGTGAGAGAGAGGGGAGGAAAATTAACTGTATGATATAGTGGAAATGGTATATTCTTACGATTGAAAGACCTGGACTCTTCTTCTTACTGTCTGCAAGATACTGCAAATCACTTCTTTCCTCTGTTTTTCAGACTTTGTTTTTCAATAAAATTAAAGAGTAGGGCTAGGTGATCTTTTAGGTTCCCCTCCTAATCTAATAGCATGTGTATGGGTAAGGGCCAGAGTGACCAGCAATTTCTCTTCCCCTCTGTATTTTGTTAGACCATCATCACCTCTTCTCTGATAAGACTCCTTCCTTCCTGATACCACACCTTTCATGAACTAATTTAATTCTGCTTTGTTTTATGCTCTCAGTTCCCTTGCTACCTTGTCCAATTGCTGCTCATGCCTTGCCAAACCTCAATTTTGAGTGACTTTGACCATCTGCCTTCTTGATCTTGTGTGAGAGCTGCTGAATGGAGATGGAAGAATTCATGCAACCATGCTGCTTGGGTCCACTACAATCTGCTCTCCATTGGGACCTTACTGCAGTAAGATGATTTTTCTATTTCTGACTAATTTTCTATCCCACTCCTCAAAGAGCCTATTCTAAATCTTTTCTTCTTCAAGCCTCCAAAAATAACTGCCCAGCCTTTTTAGTTAAGACTTTTATATTTCACTTTAAAAAAAATGAAGCTGTCGTTCAGAACCTCCTCCCCTCACCTGCATTCAATAACCCCTCATCTCAGAGACCCTTAACTTCACCTTACCCCCTACCGCCATCATTTCCTTCTTTCTTCTAGTCCAGAGGTGGAGAATCTGCAGTTTCTAGGCTACATATGACCATTTAGGTCCTTGGGTGTGGACTTTTGACTGAGTCCAAGTTTTACAGAACAAATCCTTTTATTAAGGGAATTTGTTCCATAAACTTTGGATTCAAAGGACTGCAATTGATGACCTACAGGGCCCCATCTGGCCTCTAGGCCACAGGTTCCCCACCCCTGCTCTAGTCTGAGGTAAGGAGTTTAAAATATTTATTAGGCAGTGATCAAACTCAATGTGCCCAAAACAGAACTCATCTTTACCTACAAACCCACCCCTCTTCTGAATTTCCCCATTTCCATTCAAGGAGTCAACACGTCTCAGTCATTCAGGTTCATAATCCCAGTGTACCCTTAACTTCCTTATTCTCCTGTATCTCAGCTATTTAATCTATTGCTGAATCTTGTTGCTTCCATAAGCCATAACTTTTCCCATATAAATCTCTCCCTCTGCATTTACATAAGTACCACCCTAGTTTAGATTCTTATCACCTCTCCCCAGGACTATTATAACAACTTCCTACTCATTCTGCGCATCTCAAACTTCTCCCTCCTCCATTCCATCCTCCACTCTCTGCCAAAGGGATTTCCCTAAACACAGGTCTGGTCATGTCTCTAAAGCTATAAAGATGCAGAAAAGTTGCAGATCTGTGTTGGTGGAGGGAATTTTCTTCCTAGGAGTTCTATGAAATCACAGATTATTGTCCTTCTCTCCTCTACCCTCTGCTTTCCCCAGTAAACTATAGTTATTGGCTTATCACAGCTTGTATGTGAATGAGTCTCATCAGGTGACCAGGCTTTCTGGCTCCTTTCTGTCTCCATGAATAGGCAGAGGCTTGAAACTCACCCTCAGAGGCAGATTATGATTTGGTATGGATGTCAGATGGTCTCAGACAACAAGAACCCAGGGACCCCCTATTCTGGGAGAGAATAAGCGATAGGTCTCTGTGTGGGCCTTGGTTTTGAAGAATGTACGTGGTGTGTGTGTGTGTGTGTGTGTGTGTGTGTGTGTGTGTGTATGTATCTAGCAGTGGCTATGGGCTGTGCTTTTCACTCCAGGATTCTCTAACCTGTCTACCATGTTTTAAAACCCATTTTTATTACATTTACAGTAAATGATTTATGGGGCTTTCCTGGAAGCTTCTCATTATGGAAAATCTTGTGCCGGCAGTTTGGTTCTGGTGTCTGGTTTGCTTGGGAGAGGTTGAGTCAGGCCTTATCCCAGTGGAAAGTTCCTGCCCCTGGGTCACTCCAGGGGAGTCACCATCTAGGCTGGAAGAACTGGGGCCTCCCTGAATCCTTGGGATGGGATTGGGGCTATCCTAATGTCTGGGGCCCTGGGTGACCTCATATTCCCCACCTGGTTCCTGTCAGATCATCTTCCATGGGCACTGAAAATTTGTTTTGTATAATAACTTTTCACTGTTGTTCTGTTTCTTGGAAAAAGCTGTAGGGCTCCTGGAGGATGAGAAAGTTACCCCAGTTATTAAAACCAATTTCATTGTTTTCCATGTATCTGAAAGAAATTAAGAGCTGTTCCACTGAAGGAAACAGACTGGCTCCAAGAAATGAACTTGATCATTAATTAAAAACAGAAGAAACACAAAGGTCACACAGAGGGGGCACATCTGGATACATATGTGTGGACCCTTTAGACAGCCTAGAAGAATTAGAACTCTACCATGGGACTCATATAGTTGCCTTTCAGCTTCTCCTCCCCCAAGAAATCTCTCTATCTGTGTCTCTCCATCTCTGTCTCTCTGTGTATGTCTCTGACTGACTCTCTTCTCTGTCTCTGTCTCCTTCCACCCCTTCCTCTTCATTTAAACCCACATTATTCAATACACCCTTGAACTTAAACCTTGTGTCTCACCCAAGACCTCTGGCCTTACTTATACTCAGGTTTTCTATGTTGTTCAGGTTCAGGGGCACCTCCAAAATGTTGGGGTGCAGAATAACAAGGAATAGATGCATGAATCATGATGTCTTGAATGAATTTGCTCAGACCAACTCCAAGTTAAATAAAGGCATTTATTGGGAATGATGCACCCAGCAGACTCTGTTTCTTATGGGAGGTCCAGTGGGCCTTGCTCCTCATGGGAGACAGATCACTTAGCCAGGTTAGGTGTCCGGTCTATATATAGATTGATGGAATAGGGGGAAGGGGGAGCAGGAGAAGGGGGGGGGAATCAGGCTTCTGGAATGCCTGGAATATCAGGTAATCTGGAGTTCCTTTGTATGCATACAGATAAGTAAGAAGAACAGGAAAACACAGGGGAAGAGCTGTTCTGGAATGTCAGGTAGTGGGGGTGCTTTGCAAATCATACAGATAAATCCAAGATGGGGACATCAATGCACTTTTCTGGGTGGTCACATCTTGCATTTTCTCTCATATCTCCACATTCTGCATCCTGTTTTCTCCAGCTGCTTCAAACACTCCTATCTGCCTCATCTATGGTATAGGGGCATACAGATTAGGCACATGAGAATCAGCTTCCTAAACTCATTTGGAAGAGGTTCAGAGGTCATGGCTTCAGGGTCTTTGAAAAGAGCAAAAGGAAGAATGTGTGTGGGCTCCTGGTAGAGAGGATCAAAAGTCAGCAATCTCCTTTCTGCCTATTTGGGTGAATCTTAGCCATCCTGAAAACATTCTGAGAACAGCTTTGTTTTTCAATGGCAATTTAGATCCAGAACATCTTAGAGATTACTTAGTCCAGACTCCACATTTTATAGGGGAGGAAGTTGAGGTCCAGATAAGGCAATGAATTGTCCAAGGTCATTCAGCTAGTCTGAGAATTTGTTTAGGTAAAAGACAGTCCCTACCCTCAAGGACCTCAATCTATCTGGGGAGACAATGTACAAAGATGATATATAAATATGTATGGGGGTGGGGAGGTGTGGGGGTGGGGGGGTGTTGTACACACATATACAGATCTATATCTGCACACATATGTGTGTATATATGCAAGCATGTATGTATTATATTGAAGATATCCAATAGGCACTAGCATTAAGGAAGATTAGGAAAAGCTCCTTCCATAAAGTGGGATTTCAAATGAGACTTGAAGGAAGCTAGGGAAATCAGGAGGTACAGATGAAGAGGGAGAGAGTTCCAGGCAGAGGGGACAGCCAGTGAAAATGCTTGGAGTCAGGGTATGGAGTGACTAGTTTTAAGAACAGCAAGGAAGATAATGTCTGTGGACTGCAGGGAACTGGGGGCTTTGTAGGATGTGGCTAGGTGGCACCATAGTGCAGAGAGTGCTGGGCCTGGAGTCAGGAAAACTCACCTTCCTGAGTTCAAATCTGGCCCCAGATACTTTCTAGCTGTGTGACCCTGGGCAAGTCACTTATAACCCTGTTTGTTTTAGTTCCTCATCTGTAAAATGAGCTGGAGAAGTAAATGGAAAACTTCTCTAGTATCTTTGCCAAGAACACTCCAAATCGAGTCATGAAGAATTGGACACGACTGAAAATGCCTAAACAACCATAATCATGTACATGCACAGAGATTTAGGTAGAAGCAGTTCTGCTATAACATTTGTTTTTGAAAATGTGAATTTGTTCTAATGTAATTGATATATTAGGGGACAATTTGACTATAACATGAATTTTACATTTGCCTGTGAGGGATTTTGCCATTTAAGAAAACTTCACCATAGTAGAGGGGCCTAAATCAGGGGAGTGGCCTCCACCAAGGGGCTGAGGCAGGTACCACCAGGCTGTGATGAGGTCTGTGGGAAGAGAAGATGTTTGGTTCTAACTATGGGAAAGCACTATAATGGTGGTCATTTTCCATCACCTACAATGTACTAAGAGCTACTTGGGGTGGGGTTATAATACTGTGAGAGTGGGGTGGGGATTGGTGGAGGGCTGGAGACATGCACCATGACAGACCTATAGTGAGCCAGCCCCCTGTAATTTCACCCTTAGCTGCCTCTGTGGAAATGGCCCCTGCCTAGGGGATCAGAGCACACCAGAAACATCCATTTGCTAGTCACTGGCAATCCCACTAATCCCCCTCACAGTCAGGATCCCTTGTTGGGAGCTCCCCATGTTGTAGCTGCAGTGGCTTCCCTTGGGACTGAGTTTGAGGGTTGTCCCTGTAATTTCATTTTCCCCACAAGCCCTGTGGATTTTATTGCTATTTTGTATAGCTCAGTGATTTTTAGGAACACATGTCGAGTTATAGCAGAACCACTTGTATATACAACACAGAAACATGGTGATTTGGCGAGAAAAGTATTAGCAGCTGGCAGACCAGGAAAGATTTCAAGTAATGCATGGAGTGTGAGCTGAACCTTGAAAGAAATTAAAGTTTCTAAGAGATGAGAGTGAGTACCCAGGACCTCTCACTCTTGACTCTATTGCTGTTTCAACTTTCTGAGTATATCATATTATCACAAAGCATAGAGTTCTGGACTTGGATTGAGGATGACTTGATTTCAAATTCCACCTGTGATACTTTACTCAGCCCTTACTATGTGTGGGGTATTGTGCTAAATGCTTTACAAATTAACTAATTTGATCCTCACCACAAGCCTGTGAGGTAAGTGCTACTATTACTTCCATTTTACAGATGAGGAAACAGAGAGTCTCTAGGCAAATCACTTAACAATTTTGAGCCTAAGTTTTTTCTTCTATAAAATGAAGGGACGAAGTGGTGCAGTGGAAAGAGTGCTGGGCCTGGAATCAGGAAAGTCTGAGTTCAAATTTGAGCTCAGATACTTACTAGCTGTGTGATCCTGGGTAAGTCACTTTAATCCTGTTGGCCTCAGTTTCCTCATCTGTAAAATGAGCTGGAGAAGGAAATGGCAAACCATTCCAGTACCTTTGTCAAGAAAACTTTAAATGGGGTCACATGAATTCACACAATTGAAAACAACTAAATAGCAACAAAAGTATAATGGCCTGGAAAATTCCTTCTAGCTTTAAATCTATGAATCTATAATTTTATGACCCACCTGGGTTTCAGTTCCCCCATCTTTATGACAAACCAGTTGAACTAGAGGATCTCTAAAGTCCCTTCCAGGTCTAAAATCCTCGGATCCTTTGATCCTATACTGTTTTGACCAACTCTTTATTTTCCTCAAGTTTGGCCAAGTTCCTCTAACCCAGTCATTATGCAAAGTTGAGATGCTCCCCCATGTTTGCCATATATAACAGTACATCAGAGAGGCTCCTTCTGGGGTACGGTAGGACCCAAGAACTTAGTGACCAGTGTGATAGGGTAGTATAAGTAAGCTATGTTAACCAAATCCTATGTTAGTAGATGGAACCTCCCCATCGCTGATGGAATGCCACATCAGTAACTATGTGACCAGGAAGACAGCTGACCATTTGCCATGGGTATATGTAGAGATAACTCACTCTGCCTGCTAGTCTCCTGAGTACATAGCATAGCTGTTCTCTTAATAGTGGATATTTACATAATGCTTCAAGTTTTACAAGGTACTTTCTTATATATGATCTAATTTGATTCTCTCCACAACTTAGTGAGACAGAGACAATTAGCCTTGGTTTTTTTTTTTCTTTTTAATAACTGAAAAACCTGAAGCTCAGAAAGTGATTTGTCCGTTGAAGATCAAATTTTTATCCAGATCTCTAAAGACTCCAAATCCAGTTCGCTTTATATTCCCTGCCTATAGTTTCTAGTTTAGTTGGAAATGCAATAATTACATGTGTAGTATCCCTCTTAGGTTTAGAACCCTGAGGTGCCTGATACATTTGGTTCTGGGAGTAACATTGTAAGTAAGTCCTCCTGACACTTATCTCATGAGCACTCTCGAATGGGTGTTAAAGTGTTCTTTTCATTTGGAAAGGCTATTATGCCCTTAAAGAGAGGGCTGTAGATCCTTAACCTAGAATTGATATGGGAAGGGAATAAGCATTATATAATAGCACCTACTATGTGCCAGTCCCTGTGCTAGGTGCTTTACAAATATTATTTCATTTGATATTCATAACAATTCTGTGAGGTAGGTGCTGTTATCACCCCATTTTAGAGTTAAGGAAACCGAAACAAAGAGAGGTTAAGTTATTTGCCAGGGTCACACAGATAGTAAGTGTCTGAGGTTGAATTTGAACTCAGATTTTCCTGATTTGAGGCCCAGTGCTCTATTCACCATGCCCCCTAGATGTCTCTTGGACTGATAGAAGTCTTTTCAGTTTTGACCTCTTAAGGATATGACTGAGGTTTGTCACCTCCTGGGCAGGGGTGGAGAAGGTTGAGTGTCTCTTATTCAATAATTTTTCTTAGTTCAGAATTTGGTCCTTTCAGTGAAGGACCCTACCCTAACTTATGGTGACTAAATCAGCACATTTCCTAGATTTCAATTGGGTTTAACACAAATAAGTAACTGGGATAGAAAAGATAGTGAGACAATTTGTGCTGCAAGGACAAGGTCATTGACTCTGCTATCATCTTCATATGGAATTTAGTTATTCAAAGCCTCAGAGACCTTTGTTAGGTGTGGAAATGATTCCTTTATGTTGCAAAGGACTTCACCCTTACATGTCTTTGTATCTATCTTGGCCTTTTCAACTTTGCTAAAATCTAATAGGGGTGCTGGCAAATGCATTTTACTATAGTATATATTGTACATTTAAGTTCAAAGGAAATTTGAAATAAGGAAAAAGATTATTCCAATATAGAAATATTCTTAGAAGGCTTCACCAAGAAGGTAATGTTGAATCTCAGTAGTAAGGGTAGCAATTCAATTCAATTTCAAATCAATTTAGTATATGCCAATTACATGCACGATCCTGTACTAGACATTGGGGGAAGTAAAAAGGATGAATAAAGGGAAGGGGAAAGGAGTGAGAACAAATATTTATTAAGAACCTACTATGTGTGAGGAATTGTGCTATGTGATTTATACACATTACCTTATTTGAATAAATGATAATCCCTACCCTTATAGAGTTTATAGTTAATACTTTATCTTTTAGATAGTAGAGGGAGGAAAGAGCAAGATGGTATAGGATACTGGACTTATGACCCAGATGACCAAACAACCAAGTCATTCTCTGTGTAGTATTTCTCTTAGATGTAAACTATTACTTTTTTTTACATTATTTTTAAATTTTAAATTATTTTTAATTATCACATTATTTTTGTTTGCAAGGCAGCATGAAGTAATGGCAAAGAGTACTGAACTTGTGATCAGACATAGATTTGAGTGAAAAATGTAATACTTTGCTTAACTTTCCTCAGTCTCAATTTCCTCATCTATATACTACTGAACTCATAGGGTTATTGTGAAAAAAGTGCTATGTAAACTTGAAAACCTTATAAAAATGTGACATGTTTTTGTAATTGCTAAAGGATTTGCCAAAAAGAACACCCAGATTGTAAGAGCCAGGATGTAAACCCAGATCTCTTGACTGTAAGTCCAGTGATTTGCCCTTATACCTTTCAAAATAATTCAACTAGTTTTTAAATTAATTCTCTAGGATTCTCCAAATATATCATCATATCATCTGTAGAGAGGGCTAGTTTTGTTTCCTCATTGCCTAGTCTAATTTCTTCAGTTTTTTCTTCTTTTATTGCTATAACTATGATGCTTTCCCCTATACCATATAAGAACTGAGGCTCTCAGACACTGAGGTAGTAAGTGGCAGAGCTGGGATTTGATTTCAGGTCCCTTGACTCCAAGGTCAGCATATTTTCCATTGCATCAATTGGTGAATGGGATGTATGAGGAAGACTAGCACCTTTGGTGCAAGTGCTTATCAAACCCTTTTCAGGATTGTGCATCCATATTTGGTGTTCGTCTGTCACCCAACTCCACCTGTGACTCCAAGAAACTGTGGCATGCTTAGCACATCTTGGTAAAATTGTCTTTACAGATGGGTTAAACCAGTTTGAGGGTAATTGATAGGCCTCAAACCCATTGATGAATTTGCCACAAACATGTGAAGACTTCTCTGGTGGAATGGGTGGATGAGAACAGTTTTTTTCAATGGCCATGAATGTAGTCGAAGCTGGCACTGTGGAGCACTTAGAGCTTGGTCAGACATTGAAGATGCAAAGGTCATCCACTGTATCCTGGGCCATCATCAGTCATCTTCACTTTTATACTGCCAGTGGACTTTGATAACTCTGGAAGAGTAAGACTGATGACTTTGGGCAACTCTGCCTCATTTATATCCAATTCACCCAATGAGTCAAGATGTCACCTATGATGTCATTGGTTCCCTTCAAAAATGAAGGGATAAACAACAATCAGTGAGTGCATCCTTTAGGAGGGAAGGTTCAAATTTAAGTAGGATGGACTTGAGAGGGTGCTAAAGAGAATAAGTGAAACTCATCTCATGAACTTATCTGGCTTATCCAATGAACACAAGAAAGCATCTTGGAGGAGTTTTGGGGGCAATTCAAATAGTTGAATAGAAACTAAATGATGATTAACCATTGCTTAAGAGTGACTTTGCCATAGGTCCTGATGTCAAGATATATCTCTTCAGTGGTAACCACATGTTACCACTTATGGCACCAAAAATAGTGGGTTTGGGAAGAATCCCCATCAGATGGCAGTGTCAACTGCTGTCCATCGCGTTGGGGTTTTTTCTTAGTAATCTCTTAAAGACCTTGTTTCCAGGTCATTTTTATTGACATAGACTAAGGGATCTGGCATTTGTACAGAGTCTTGTGAAGGGTGTATAAAATGCTTTCCTTAGAATCACCCTATAAGGTAAGGTAGTATAAATGTTAATGTGCAAGTATTACCGTTTCTACTTTATAGATAAGAAAACTGAGGCATTAGGAGTCTAAGGGACTTGACCCAAAGCAAACCAAGTCCTCTACAGTTTCTTGTCTTTTAGTGCTAAAACTCAGGCCTGGGTGGAGAGTGTGGATAAAAGACTTGGGTCCTAAGAGAGTGGCTATCATTTATTGGAGGTCTTCTAGAGAACACTTATTGACTACTTGAGGATATTAAAAAGGAGACTCTTATTCAAGTAGGTATTAGACCAGATGGCTTTGATTCTGGCTCTTGGTTAATCCAGTTTGGCATTTTGTATGATATACTCTGCATATAAGTTAAATAAAGTGACAACATACAACTTTGTTGTACTCCTTTTCCAATCTTAACCAATCAGTTGTTCCATATTTGGTTCTTACTGTTACTTCTTGACCCACAAACAAGTTCCTCAGGAGAAAAGTGAGATGGTCTGGTATTACCATCTTTTTGAGGACTTTCTATATTTTATTGTGATCCACACAAGTCAAAGACTTAAATGTTGTTGTTGTTAATCCTTCATTCTCAAGGAGACCAATGATATCAAAAGAGTGATGTCTTGACTTGCAAATGAATTGGACTTAAGTGAGGTAGAGCTGTATAAAATCATCTGCCTCACTCTTTCTTTCAGAGTCATTGGAGTACAGTGGTAAGAAATAGATCAAGATAACTAGCAAAGGTCCTGAATGAGGTGGGGGGGGGGCAAAGAAGAAGGAGGGAGAGAGACTGTGGCCTTTTTAAGTTTAATATCTTTCCCCAGGCCTCAGTTTCTCTGAAGCAGGGCCCATTCAATAATTAAAGGCTAGGTAAGAATAGGGGCAAAAGATGAGCTAGTATTGATTTTTCATAAAAGAATCAATCTGGAAGGAGAAGACCCTCAGAGTTTCTGGCCAGAATAGAATTAATTCTTATTTACACGTGCTCTGAGCCATCAAAACCCAAGAAAACCAAAGTTTTCAGTGTAGTCAATAAAGCAGAAGTAGATGTTTTTCTGCAACTCACTAGCTTTCTCCATAATCCAGTGAATGTTGGCAATTTGGTCTCTAGTTCCTCTGTCTCTTCAAAAACCTGCATGCTGTTCTGGTAATTCTTATTTCACATATTACTAAAGTCTAGCTTTGCAGACTCTTCAGGATAACTTTGTTGGCATGTGAAATGAGTGCAATTGTTAGGTGATTTGAATGTTTCTTGTCTTTGCCCCTCCTTAGGACTGAAACATAAACTGATCTTTTCCAATCCCCTGGCCACCGTTGTGTTTTCCAAATTTTCTGGCATGTTGAATGCAACACTTTAATAGTATCATCTTTTAGGGTTTCAAATAGCTTATCTGGGATTTTGTCACCTCTGTTTATTGTTAGCAATGCTTCCTAAGTCCCACTTGACTTCATTCTTCAGGATGTTTGGTTTTAGATCCGTAATCACACATGGTTATTGGTGACATTAAGATCTTTCTTGTATAGTTCTGTGTATTCTTGCTACCTCTTATTAATCTCTTCTATTAAGTAACTGCCATTTTTGTCTTTTATCAAGCTCATTTTTGTACGAAACATTCTCTTGATATCTCTTGAAAAGATTTTGACTTTCTCATTTTATTGTTTTCTTCCATTTGTTGTATTGCTCATTTAAGAATACCTTGCTCATCTCTGGAATTCTATATTCAGCATATCTTTTTTTTTTTCCTTTACTGTTCACTCTCCTTTTTTTCTCAGCTATTTGTAAAGCCTCATCAGACAGCCATTTTACTTTCTTGCTCTTCCTTTTCTTTGGAATATTTTTTGTTGATGCCTCCTGTACAATGTTGCAAACTTCTGCCCACAGTTAGGCACTCTATCTACCAGACTGATGCCTTAAGTTGATTCATCACCTCTACTTCCTATTTATAAGGGAGATTCTTTAGGTCTGATGTTTTCCCCTACTTTCTTCAATTTAAGTCAGAATTTTGTAATAAGAAAGTCCTGGTCAGAGTCACAGAAAGTGGCTGGTCTTGTTTTTACTGACTGTATAGAGCTTTTCCACCTTTGGCTAAAAGTGTATAATCAATTTGATTTCAATATTGAACATCTGGTGATGTTAATGTGTAGAGTCACCTTTTGGGTTGTTGAAAAAAGTGTTTGCTATCACCAGTGAGTTATCTTGACAAAATACTATTATTCTCTGCCTTGTTTCATTTTGTACTCCAAGGCCAAACTTGCTTGTTACTCCAGTTATCTTTTGATTTCCTATTTTACCATTCTTATCCCTTATGATGAATGCGACATCATTTTGGTGTTATTTCTAGAAAATGTCCTAGGTCCTCACTGAACTGATCAATTTTGGCCTCTTTGCCATCAGTTTTTGGAGCATAGACTTGTATTACTGTGATGTTGTATGATTTGCCTTGCACTCAAATAGGTTTAATTCAGTTATTTTTGAGATTATACAAACAGTTCTGTTTTTCTCTCCGTTTTATTGACCATGAGGATTTCTCTATTTCTTCTGAGAGATTCTAACCCACAGTAGTATATGTAGTGATCAGCTGCACTAAACTCACCCATTCCCATCTGTTTGAGTTCACTGACACCTACGATATCTGTGTTTAATCTTTCCATCTTCTGTCTGACCACATCTAACTTACCTTGCTTCATAGATCTTGCTTTCCAGGTTCCTATTCAGGTTGATCTTTAGAGCATCTGACTTGCCTTTTGTCACCAGATGCACCCACAGCTGAGCTTTCTTTAGATTTTGGCACAGTTACTTTATTAGTACTGGAGCTACTTGTAGCTGTCCTCCACTCTTCCCTAGTAGTATGTTGGATACCTTCCAGCCTGAGGGGCTCATCTTCTGTTGTCATATCTTTTATCATTTTAATACTGTCCATGGATTTTCTTGGCAAAGATACTGGAGTGGTTTACCATTTCCTTCTC
This sequence comes from Potorous gilbertii, assembly GCA_028658325.1. NCBI lineage: Eukaryota > Metazoa > Chordata > Mammalia > Diprotodontia > Potoroidae > Potorous > Potorous gilbertii. The sequence continues at coordinate 477,847,966 of CM053770.1, forward strand.
CAGTAGATCGTCTTTTGTCAGAACTCTCCATTATGACGTGTCTGTCTTGAGTAAGCCTGCCCAGTGTAGCTCATAGTTTCATTGAGTTATGCAATCCCCTTTGCTATGACAAAGCAATGATCTAGGAGCAGACTCAGGGTCATACAGAATATATAAGCAATAGAGTCAGGACTCGAACCCCATAACCTCTGAATCCAGGAAGATAATTTGTATAAGAGACTTTGTAAACATAAATCTCTCTATAAATTCCAACTATCATTAGGGTTAGTATTATTTCTATTATTTGCATTTGATTTCACTGACATAGAAGATTTTCTTGCTCCAAATTTTCTTTCTAGTTATGTTTGCCTTGGGCTAATGGCAGGGTTTTATTATTTCTCAAATATGTCTTTACTTTAGGAGTTGGGGGAAGCAGCTGAAGGGCATCTGGGTTGAGGGAGAAAAGAGACTGATTTGAGTATATATTGTTCTCTGTACTTAATCTACAGATAATTTATCAATGGATAATGGAGAGCAGTCTCTGTTAATTGACTCGAAGTAGGTGAGTTGTTCTCCCCACTAGAGGGTGCTTTTGCTGTATACTATTCCGTCATGCAAGACACTAATTTGTTTGATACCATTAAGGTCCTGATTGTTTAATACACCCCTGTTGTTGCAGAACAAAGCTGGAATACCCCATTTGCTGGGAGCTTCACGGAACAAATATATTTCCTGGTTCTTTTTCTGGGACAACCTGAAGCAGAATTTTGAAACAGGCAAAGTTTTTGCCTCTTCAACCCACATGTTATTTTGTCTTCATTTTGGTACCTTGTGCTTTTGACTCTGGTATGCAGGATTCTTGTCTAAGGCATGGCATTCATGTCTCCTTCTCTCTTTATACTGGCCCTTTCCTGACTTTATTTATCTCATCAGAAGTTATTTGTTATAAATACCATTCCTTCACGGCCTGTCTAGGTGACAGGTCTTAATCTGAGAAACTAATGAAAGCTAGTGTTAATGGTTGATAATGACCTAAGGTGTCACCCTTTCCCATAATATTTGCATTTTAACTAGAGCCTTCAATGATTTAAAACAAAGGAGTGAAGAATGTGGGAATTTTAAGATTTCCTGTTATGGGAATATGATTCTATTCTTCCCCCTTCCCTTGTCCTATGGAAACATTTGTATTTTTAATCTGAAGTATGTGTTACCCAACTCCATGAAAGAGCACTGGATTTGAGGTCAGGGGACTTACAGTTGAATCCTGACTTTTATTTACTACCTGTGTTATGTGAGTCAAGGCTCTTCCTCTCCTTTGGGATTATCTTCTGACCTGTAAAAGTAATGGATTGTGATAGAATCTCTCCCTCCCTCCCTCCCTTCCTCCCTCCCTTCCTTCCTTCTTTCTTTCCTTCCTCCCTTCTTTTTTTCTTTCCACCCACCACAGTTTAGGAAGGGTATTTTTTTCTTTGCTAAATTTAAAAAAAAAAAATTAATTAATTGATTTTTAGATTCTGACATTCATTGCCACAAAATTTTGAGTTCCAATTTTTCTCCCCATCTCCCCCCTCTCTCCTCCCCATAATGCCTTACATTCTGATTACCCCTTCCCTCAATGTACCCTCCCTTCTATCAAACCCCACACTTCTCTTATCCCTATCTTCTCTCTTTTCTTGTGGGGCAAGATAAATTTTTATACCCCATTACCTGTACTTTTTATTTCCCAGTTATATGCAATAATAATTCTCAACATTCATTTCTAATACTTTGAGTTCCAGCTTCTCTCCCTCCCTCCCTACCCATCTTCATTGAGAAGGCAAGCAATTCAATATCAGCTATGTATGTGTCATTTTGCAAAATACTTACATGTTGTGTAATACTAACTATATTGCCCTCTATCCTACCCTGTTCCCCCGCCTTTTTTTCTATTCTTTCATTTGACCTTGTCTCTTCCCAAAAGTGTTTACTTCTAGTTACTCTCTTCTCCCATTTGCCCTCCCTTCTATCATACCCCTCAACCCACTTTTTCCCTTCTCCCCTACTTTCCTGTAGTGCAAGATAGATTTTCATACCAAATTTAGTGAGCATGTTATTCCTTCCTTAAGCCATATGTGAAGAGAGTAAGCTTCACTTTTCCTCTCTCATCATCTTCCTATTCTCTTCCATTGAACAGAATTTTTCTTATTTCTTTTATGAGTTATAGCCTGTCCCATTCCATTTCTCCCTTTCTCCTCCCAGTATTTTCCTCTCTCATCCTTTAATTTTTATTTTATTATTATTATTTTATGGATATCATCTCTTCTGGTTCAACTCAACCTGTATTCTCTGTTTGTATATGTGTGTGTGTGAGTGTGTGTGTGTGTGTGTGTGTGTGCGTGTGTGTGTATAATCCCTCTACCTACCCAAATACTGAGAAAAGTCTAAGAGTTACAAATATTATCTTTCCATGTAGGAATGTAAACAGTTCTGCTATAGAAAGTCTTATGATTTCTCTTTCCTGTTTACCTTTTCATGCTTCTCTTAATTCTTGTGCTTGAAAGTCAAATTTTCTATTCATTTCTGGTTTTTTGCTCATGAGTTCTTGAAAGTCCTCTATATCATTGAATGACCATTTATTCCCTTGAAGTATTATACTCAGTTTGTTGGGTAGGTGATTCTCGGTTTTAATCCTAGTTCCTTTGACTTGTGGAATATCCTATTCTAAGCCCTTCAATCCCTTAATGTAGAAACTGTCAGATCCTGTGTTATCCTGATTGTATTTCCACAATACTGTAATTGTTTCTTTCTAACTGGTTGCAGTATTTTCTCCTTGACCTGGGAACTCTGAAATTTGGCCACAATATTCCTAGGAGTTTCTGTTTTTAGGTCTTTCAGGAGGTGATTGGTGGATTCTTTCAATGTTTATTTTGCCCTCTGGTTCTAGAATATCAGGGCAGTTTGCCTTGATAATTTCATTGAAGATAATGTCTAGGCTCTTTTTTTGATTATGGCTTTCAGGTAGTCTCATAATTTTTAAATTGTCTCTCCTGGATCTATTTCCCAGGTCAGTTGTTTTTTCTTATGAGATGTTTCACATTATCTTCTATTTTTTCAAACATTTGATTTTGTTTTCTAACTGCTTGGTTTATCTCATATCATTGGCTTCCCTGAACTCGATTCTCTCTTTTAAAGAACTATTTTGTTCAGTGAGCTTTTGAATCTTGTTTTCCATTTGGCTAATTCTACTTTTTAAAGCCTCCTTCTCTTCATTGGCTTTTTGGACCTCTTTTTCCAATTGAGTTAGCCTCTTTTTAAAGGTGTTATTTTCCTCAGCATTTTTTTGGTTTTCCCTCAGCAGGCTGCTGAGATGCTTTTCAAGATCTTCTATGACCTGAGCCCATTTTGTATTTGTTTTGAGGGTACTGGAGGCAGAGACCTTGACTTCCTCTGACAGTATGCCTTGTTCTTCTTCATCTGAAAGGATGGAAGATGACACCTGTTCACCAAGAAAGTAATCTTCTATGGTCTTATTTTTTTCCCTTTTTTGGGCATTTTTCCCAGCCAATTACTTGACTTCTGAATCCTTTGTCAAGAGGAGGGTACTAGTACTCCTCTTCTCCCCAGTACCATGCTCAAGGTTGAGATTCAGATCAGCTGCTCAATTCTTCCAGAGGCTTTAAGCTGAGCTGCCTGGAAAATGGACCCAGGCTGCTTCCTCAGCTACTGTAGCAGCCCACCTCCTGCTGCTGCCACTGCCTGGGGCTAGTGTTGGGGAAACCCCATTCCCCTCTCACCCATCTGGGAAAGCCCTTTCACACTGACCTTTGGAGTTTTCTTTGTGGCTTGTGGGTTGAGGGATCTGGGACCCTCCCTGCTGGAAATTTTGCCCTGCAAGTCTGTTCAGGTCCTGTTCTTCCCAGTGCTGCACTGCCAGGGCTGGGCTCCACTCTGCTCAGCATCCTGTGAGATAGATCTTTCCTGTTGGCCTTCCAGGTTACCCTTGCTGGAAACTTCGTTCACTCCATTGTTCTGTGGCTTCTGCAGCTCTAGAACTCATTGAGAGACATTTTTTATGGGTATTTTGTGGGTTCTGGGGGAAGCGCTAGAGTAGATGCATCTTTCTACTCTGGCATCTTGGCTCCACCCCCAGGAAAGATATTGACAAAATGGCACATACCCAGAGGAAGGTAATCAATATGATGAGCGGCTGCTCTAAAAGGAAGTAAAAACAGTACAGTGGATATTAAAGGGAGATCAACTTTGACTCAATATATGGAAAAAGAAAAAGGTTTCTAAGGAATTAGAGCTACCTGGAAATGAAACATGCTGCTTCATAAAGTAATGACCTCCCCATCTTTGGAGATATTCTAGACCAATCATCTAGTTGGTCTAGATGGACCAACTTTTAAAGATGTTGTAGCAAGTCTTCCTAGATGAGTAAATTTAGACTAGATAATGTCTATGATTGTATGAAAACCCAACAGTTCCTGGATTCATTGAAGGAAACTTCACTCAGTATCTGTAGTCTAGGCAAGCTTCCTCCATAGCATGTCATTTTGAAGAAGGGAATTGTGGATATGGGGTGTCCTCCAGGGTTAGTGCTATGAGGCTTCCCTCAAAAGTTCTCTTAGGAGCTGTCATTGAGCTACAAGGCATTTAAATTCTTAAAATGTCACTGGGAGACAATTATGCATTCAGATACCCGCCATTAGGCCAGTCAAATGAGAAGCTGTATGTGCATGGGTGTATCCCACCATCACCACCACCCTTGTCCTCCCCCTAGCCATTCTGAAATTTTCAGAGATTTGGTGTCTGTCTCAAATATACACTTCTGCCTTTCCCAACTCTGACCTGGTCCTGTGGGCATATTTTATTCCTTTGCCCCGGCACAGGTTTAGGATTTTGTCCCCCATAGATTCAAAGAACTGGAAACTAAAAAAGTTCATATGCTTGCATTGAGTCATAGATTTAGAGCTAAAAGAGGTGTCACATACCCCCTAGTCCAAACTCTTCATTTTATAGATGATGAAACTGAGGTCAATGCTTACAGTGCAAATTAGCACCAGAGATAGATCTAGAATTCAGCTTTCTGGGCTTCAACTAGAGTGCTTTTCCCACTATACCACTCTGCCTCCTTGGTTGCAGAAGGGGAAATTGAGGTACATAATTATGCTGTGTTCTTGGTCCTATACAAGTCTTATTATGAAGTCCTTGGTGCTCTGGCTGTGAATTTGTATTTACTAGGGTAGGGATTATAGAGTATAGATTTAGAGTTGGAGGGATCTTTGTTGTTATCTAATCTATTTTGACCAAAGAGGATCTGAAGTCTAGAGAGATCAAGGGACTTGCCTAAAGTCACACAGTTATTTAGTAGATAAACATTTATTAGGTACTTACTGTCAGGCTTTGTGCTAAGTGCTGGGAGTACAAAAAGAGACCAAAGACAGGCTCTGCCCTCAAGGAACAGGTTGTAAGTGGTACACTTCTCTGACTCCATATCGAACATTGTCTCTTCTATACCACACTAGTATTAGTTCCTAACCTAGAGGAGTACTGATATAAGACTGGAGGATTTTTAGTTTCTTTTTATGAGAAGAGAATAAAGGTAGTGCCTCTGGATTTGTTACTGCTGTCTAATTCCTCTATCGCACTAGTCAAACAGATTTCCTCTGGGATGTCTTCAGTCTAGAAACTTTTTTGAGTTCCCAAGAACTAAAGCATTTCTTCTATGTTGAATTAAGTTGGAGTCTTTGGGGAAAGAAAATTCCCTTACTTCAGTTTTTATCTCTTCCTTCTCACTGCCCCCAAATTCCAGACTTGTGTAATCTTGTTGGAACAATTAGATTCACATCTGACATAGCCCAAACCAAAGCCATTTGGAGGACAAAGAGGCCAGCATTCAGGGGGCTGGCTGCTCCTTTCCCAGCTGTGCTTTCTCTCTCTTCCAGAGGAGGACACTCTCCATAGCCTTTCCCATCCTATGTTCTACTACCAACTGATTAATACTTTGCAATGAAACTCACAGGTTCCTGTTGTCCAAGGAGTACCAGCTATTTTGGGGTGATAATTAGTCTTTGCTTAGGGAAGGTTTATTTGCATTCCAAGCCTTTGATGAAAACTCTTGGGTCTTGTCCAGGCAAAACTCAGAGGTGGGTGCCTGATGACCCCAGGGCTGGGAGAGGAGAGGAAGTGGGGAGTGTGTCCTGGACTTCAGGGCACCATTGTCCTCCAGGTAGGTCTTGTTTGTAGCTTTTGTACCAGGTGGCAAACTGAAGGTTTCTCTGTTTGCCTGGGGCCCAGGGAGGAGACCCTAAGCTGGCTGTGACATAGTGACTCCTTTTCCTCTTAAGGTCTTACTTTTTGTGTGAAAAAAGAAGCTACCTGGCTTTTTCTTAGGCCTTTTGGCAACTTTTGTTGCACAGGGCAGGTATTTTCATATAATGCTGTGAAAAATTCACCTTGAGTAGATAAAATGTCTTTTTGAGACATTAGTGTTTTGGGGGGAGGGGCAGCGTTGTGGAATAGTCATCATTTATAGGTCTGGGAACCATGATTAACCTAGAATGAATGCAGCTTGGCCTCAGGGGTTCAAAACCCAAAGGAAGACACTTTCTATCTGTGGGGGGAGTCACTCATCTTCTGGTCCTCGGCTAGCCTTGGCAACTGTTACCCCAGAGGTCTCACTGTTGGGGTACTTTTTTCCTGGGCCCACCTCAATTTTCTCCCCTCCCTCAAATCTTTTGGGGCATGATAGCCAGCCAGACTGCTCCCTCTCCCAGAGTGACTGTGCCTGTGACTACGCCCTCCCCACCATCTTTGCCCACTCCCTTTGACTGAAGGTTTTTTTTCTCAGATGGAAAAATTTGTTACCGTTCTGCTCAAAATACATTCAGCTTCGTGAATTGAGGCAATCAATCAATGAAGCAAGAAGATCTACTATGTTTGAGACACTGTGTCAGATGCGAGGGATGCAAAGATAAAGCAAAACTCTCCTTCCTCTCAAGGACTTTACATTATGTTGGAGAATAAAACATGTAGATGTTGTTGTTCAGTCATGTCCAATTCTTTGTGACCCCATTATGGAGTTTCCTTGGCAGAGGTACTGGAGGGGCTTGCCATTTCCTTCTCTAGTGGATGAAGGCAAACAGAAGTTAAGTGACTTCCCAAGATCACACAACTAGAAGGCGGTCTGAGGTAGGATTTGAGCTCCGGTTTTCCTGACACAGGCCCAGAACTCTATGCACTATGGCATCACCTATCTGCCTCCTAAAACATATATGTACATATCTCATATATGCATATACAAAATACATTTGAAATAAATATAAGGTAATAATAACTAGAATTAATATTGTGCTTTGAAGTTTGCAAAGTGCCTCACGTACGCCATCTCATTTGATGCTTACAAAAAACTATGGAACATAGCCTGTTATCCTCATTTTTACAGAGGAGGAAATTGAGGTAGATAAAGGTTAAGAGATTTGCCCAGGGTCATGCTCCTATTATGTTTTGGGTATTTGAACCCTATTCTTCCTTGCTCTAAATCTTAGTTCTCTACTCAGGGGCAGCTAGGTGGTGCAGTGGATAGAGCATCAGTGCAGGAGTCAGAAGAACCTGAGCTCAAATCTCACCTCAGACACTTGACACTCACTAGCTGTGTGACCTTGGGCAAGTCACTTAACCCCAATTGTCTCATCCTGTGTCATCTCCAGTCATTCTGATGAATATCTGGTCACTGGATTCACATGGCTCTGGAGGAGAAGTGAGGCTGGTGACCTGCACAGCCTTCTCTCACTCAAAACAAAGTCAAGTACAAGTCATGCCATTACTTCTCTGATGGCATGGTCTTCATCGGCAATGAAGGATGAACACACACACACACACACACACACACACACACACACACACACACATATACAGAGTTCTCTACTCACCAAACCACTTAACTGTTTATGATGACATAGTTGATGATACATAGTTAGCAATGATATACATGATATACAGAGAAGCAGGGGAAGATCTTTATAAAGTGAGGAAAGGTAAAGTACTTAGGGAGATAAGACAGTTAGCAGTTGGGAGAATTAGGTAAGGCTTTGTCTAGGAAGTGGTATTTGAGCTGAACCTCCAAGGAAAAAATGAGTTCTTAGAGGTAAAAGTGTAAGAAGGGAGTGCATTCCAAGCACCCTGTGTAGAGGCATGGAGAAGCTCCCCTCCTATGAAATGCTTATTATGCAAGTCAAGCAAGCATGGTTATGGAAGCCACCAGTAAAGCAGTGGTCAGGGAAGTGACACATTAGTTTGGGCAAAAGATGGAGCACCTTGCGTGATGGAGGGAAGGTCAGTTTGGCCAGTGTGGGAAGGAGAATAATATATAATAATACGCAATGAGGCTGGGAAGATAAGTGGGTTCAGGTTGAGGAGAGACGTGATTAGATTGGTGTTAGGGAAAATCAACTGTCAGGGAAGCAGAGTCACAGACAATTTTGAGTGCTTTGGGGCTTCAGAATTCATTGTTGTCATTTATGTAAGTCTTTTTCATATGGTTCATCATGGTGTTCAGGGCATTTGTTTTTCTAGAAGACTATACCAGTGGAGGACAAGATTTGGAAGGTCTTACCATCCAGAAAGGTCTTAGTGATGGCCTGAGGATTGGAGTAAACTTTGGGAAGGCTCATTCAGGGGCTCAAGGTCAGAAGGATTGAATTGTTTTTTGGCAAGAATCTACCAAGATATTGAGGGTTGTAATGCACACATACATACATTCATATATATGTATATGTATGAACACACCCTCATGAGATCAAGGATAACTGAAATTTTATTTTTTATAATCTATGACAATTATCTGCTGTTTACACTGCTCCAAGAGGTTATGTGCTATAGTAGAAAGAGGCCCGAATTCTAGTCTTACCTTAGATGACTTATTTCTATTGATCTCTTTTGTTTTTAATCCTGCCTAGATTCCCCCACCCCACGTCCTGAAGCTCTGCTTTCCCCCTATCAAAGAGCCATCTGTTATAATAGATTTTTTTTTTAAAAGAGGAAACAGAGAAAAGATTCAGCAGAACTGACTAAAAGGTTAAGTACTCCCCCCGAAAAAACCCCCGACAACAATCTGACATTCTATGTAACAAACTACATCCATGGACCTTCCACTTCTATGGGAATGTATGTGTATGGGGTATCTTCTCATATCTCTTCTGTGGGGTCAGGCTTGTTCTTTGCAATTTTGCAACATTAATTTTCTATTGTTTTGTGTTTACTGCTCTTTCCTTTTGCATTGCATACAATTTTATACATTGTTTTCTTAGCTCTGCTTATTTTGCTTTGCATCACTTTGTAAACATCCTCCCACGATTCTCTGTATTCAGGGCATTCATTGTTTCTTACAGAACAGTCATAGTTGGTTAGGTTCTTGTACCACAATTTGTTTAGCTATCTCAATCAAATCTCAGAAAATTTATATACTCTATGACCTTGGGAAAGTCCTTTAAGTTCTCTGACTCTCAGTTTCTTCATCTGTAAAATGGGGATTATCTATCTGTCTCTCTATCTATAATCTATCATCTATTTTTTTTTTGCCAAACCTGAGATTACATCAATATGTGAAACTCCCAGTGAGGAATCCAATATCTTATACCATTTACCAAGATAAGGTCAAAATGGATACCTGATCTAGATATAAAGAAAATGAGAACATGGAACGTATTACTTATCAAACTTATGGACAGATGAACAATTTATGAATAAATAAGAGATAGAGAGCAAAGTTAGATGTAAAATGTATTATTTTGGTTACATTAAATTAAAAAAAGTTTTTGTATAAATAAAACAAATGAAGCAAAGATCAAAAGGAAAGCAGAAAACTGGGGAAAATCTTTATAGACAGTTTCTTAGACAGAATACAGATCCCCTATACTTTAATTTTTGATCCAATAAACATTTATTAAGTAACTACTACATGTCAACCATTGTGTTAAACACTGGGGATATAAATAAGAGGGACGGTTTCTAATCTTAAGAAGTTTACAATGTAATTGGCAAAGACAACTCACAAATAGATGTTGAAAGGGGGTGTTACAAGGCAGCAGGGGGTGCTCTGGTCAGGGTCAATTAAGTCCGACTGTGAAGTGGAAGCCAAGCAGAAGTGCTGATAGAAAATGGAGTTCACTAGAAGGTTGGGAGCTCTCAGTAAAGGAAGATTTTGCTCCACCCTCTAGCCCTCCAATCAGAGGGGAGGGAGGACAGAGAGGAAGATCATTCTTCAACTTTGAGTTTCCTGGATCACTGAGAGATTAAATGACTCTCCCAGAGTGACATCAAGAACACATAGCCAAGGTGAGACTTGTGTCCAAGGCTTTCTGACAATAAAGCAATGTCTCCACCCCTACTAGACTGCCTCATCACCTCATGACTTCATTGTTTCAGTTTATTTGTGAAGGTCAAATGAGTGTTTGTAAAGTGCTTTTCCAATGTTAAAATGCTATGTAAAAATTAGATATAATTATTGCTGGTGTTGTTCTTGATTAGCTACTGTTGAAATGAGTTTGGGACTCCAAACACCCCCAATGTACCTACTGACTCAAGAAAGTTGACTAGGGAGCATGCTGGGGACTAATGGTTAGCCTAAAAAAGAGTTTCAGGGTCACAATCCTGTTGTTTATGAACATAAAGATGTTGACAGTTGAGTTATATGTAATCTCCATCTATCTATCTATCTAATCTTTCATTGTATACTGCAGTAATTAAGAAAATTAACATCTGACTGACATGGGGGGGTGCCATTCCTCTGGCACAAATCTACAAAACCATTATTTTTCTCATTAATTCACTCATTCATTCAATTGATCAATATTTACTGAACACTCACTGTGTGCAAGGCCTTATATAATGGGCATGGCAGGAGACACAAAGGTAAATAAGAAATTGTCTCTGTCCTCATAAATCTTATACTTTAGTAGGGGAAATAAGACAGAAACATAAACATTATAGCATCAAATAAAATATTTGCTTGATATTTAAGGCCCTACTCATTTTGGAACTACTTTACCTTTCCAGCATTTTCTCCAATTATTCCCTTTTCTTTCTTCTATTTGATGCTCCAGTCAACCACACCTACTAGTCACTTGTCATACTTCATGTACATCCTGTACTTTTCTGTCTCAGTCCCTTTGATCATATCGTTCCTTAGGCTTGGAAGGCGCTCTCTGCTTTCCTCCCTGGATGCTGAATTTATGTCTGTTCTTTAAAGCCCAACCCCAGTTCTGCCTCTTGCAGGAAGCTTCCCCTAATCCCTCCAGTCAGGAATAACCTGCTGGAACCTCATTAAGTATTTTGTTTGCAATTCTCTAATGCATCTCCAAGAGTTTGAAATGAGCCATGGGAACTCAGTGTGTATAGCTTGGATATAGATAGATATGGAATGTCCTATTCCACATTTCCAAGGAAAGCAATTATTTTTGACTTTGTGGAGAGAAGGATGATCATGGCTAGGCAATCTTTCTTTTACTCTCCTAGCTTCAGGAGGAGTATCAGGCTGGAATTATATCTAATATCTAATATCTATCTATCTATCATCTATCTGTCTGTCTGTCTGTCTATTTATCTATCTGATCTCAGATATTGACAGTCCAAGGGCACAATGTTCTTTTGGGTTTCAAGATAAAAAGCCATTTTTCCTGGTTGCTGCAGGTGGGAACTAGTCCTACTCCAGGCTGGGATAGTAACAATTAGCTTAATATTGGCCAGTTGAGCTCCTTTCTTGCAAAATTCTTATTTCTAATTGTAAACCATCATGTATAATATCAATCACATTATCATCCTATAAGAATAAGTTGCGTAATATTACGCAGCTTGTAGGCACCTGGGGAAAAAAGGGGTTGGCCTGGATCTTGTGGCAAAGACATCAATCCTCCTTATCTTTGTTCAGCCTCTGCTGTCGTTAAAGTTGACTTAGCCCTGTCATTATCAGCGTGGTATGCCTACACAGGTGGTGTTCTACAACATGAATCACCTATTAAAAAAAAATTAAATCATTAAGAGCAAGATTTCTTCACTTGCAGCCTCAGCAGCTTTCATAGTTCTTTCTTTATTCTCCAATGGTAATTACCATCTAAGGAAATGGGCTTCATTTAGATTGAGACTGGTTTGGGTCAAACAACTTATTCTTATAGGATGATAATGTGATTGACAATGATATTACACATGATGGTTAACAATTAGAAATAATTAGAAATTAGAAATAAGAATTTTTTTTAGATAATTGAAACACATGTAGGTTTATCTCTATGGGTAGCCCTTTCACTTGATGAAAACTGCAACCTCTCCATGCCTTAGTAGATGGTTCTATGAGTGGCTACCATCAGAATAATTGACTCTTTAGTGGATAAGCCTCTGATGATGGGCTGCTCCCCACCTAGCTAGCTGATCCTCACGTGGTAGATATGTAATCTATCACTGGCCCATACTTGAAGTATTTGATACTTTAGCAATGAAAGTAATGACAGCAGGGACAATCGTGTTCACATTTATGTCATGTTTTAAGATGAACAAAATGCTTGTGGGAACCCAAGGGCCCCTTGATGCCACTATCATGGGGCATTATAACAGAAAGTTTTATTAATAATGAAATATTTTACTTAAATCATTTATGATTCAATTATGATGTGCTAGGTATTAGATATACAGGTTAAAAAATGAAAAGATGTCCATTTTCATGGAACTTACAGTCTAATGAAGAAGACAAATGCATGTATAATTATATATATAAGATGTGTGTGCTTGTGTGTATGTATGTATGTCTATACACCAGCTCCCATGTATTTAATTACCACCTGTTTGCTGATCATTCTCAGATCTATCTATGCTTCCCTAATCTCTCTGCTGACTTCCAATTTCTCATCTACTTCCTTTCTGACATCTTGAACTGGGTGTCCAGGAGACATTTTAAACTCAACATGTCCCAAACTGAACTCATTCTTTTTCCCCCCAAACCTCCCTCTTAATTCTGCCTTCCTTATTACTGTAGGGGGCAACATTACCTTCCCAATCTCCCAGGCTTTCAACCTATGTCTCATCCTCTCCTCTTCACTATCTTTCATCCCTTATAACCAATCTGTTGCCAAGGCCTGTGGTTTTCACCTCTGTAGTATCTCTCAAATATTCTTCTTTTTCTCTTTCACCACTATTCTCAGACAGACCTTCATCATTTCGAGCCTGAACTGTTGAAATAGTCTGCGGGTGGGTCTCCTTGCCTCAAGTCTCTCTTCTCTCCAGTTCATCCTCTACTCAGGTGTCAAATTGATTTTCCTAAAGCACTATTGTGACACCCCCTACCCCCATAAACTCCAGTGTCTCCCCATCACCTCTAGAATCAAATATAAAATCCTCTGTTTGGCACTCAAAGCTCTTCGTAGTCTGGCTTCCTAGAATTCTTTCACCTTATTTTCCACCATGTTCTCTTTGATCCAGGGACTCTAGCTTCCTGGCTGTGACACTTCAGACAGAAGATGGTGACTGAGCTTCATTTTAATGGAAGAGATGGACTCATTGAGGCAGAAGTAAGGAAAGAGTACATCCAGACATGGGACATGGACAGCACAATATAGTATTGTGAGCATGAAATAGCTAAAAGATCAGTTTGGTTGGACTGCTGGGTGGAAAAGATGAGGGGAGTAATGTCCAATTCATTACAAAGTCTTGTCTCTGTCATTAACATAATGGATGGTAATCACAATATACACACTATTGGTAATGTGATCCTCCTCTGGAGGTCATTGACTTTCTCTTCTATACACCTGGGATAGAGGGTTGGATTAGTGTGGTAGAAAGACATTGGCTTTAAAGTTAGAGGGCCTGGGCTTCATTATTGGTTCTGCTACTTATTATCTATGTCCCCTCAGGCTGGTCTCTGAGACTCAGTTTCCTCATCTATAAAATGAAGAATTCAGACTAAATGCCCGCTAAGGTCTTATAATGATAGGAAAATTAGTAGATTATTCTTCTATGTCTGGACATTTTATCTTAATGATAAATTTGATCCATACCCCTCAGTAGTGTCTATTAACCTGTTCAGCTTAACAATGCGCTGCTTAGTGAATATTAGTTGATTTCTTTCTAGGTCTAAATTGATGATCCTATGATCTCTAAGGCTCCTTCCAATTTTGACACTATGCTTCTTACCTGCCAGTTATGATGTCACCTTTGGGATCTACTTATAACTGAAAATATCCATTTAGGGCTTGGCTGCCTCTTTTTCCCTACTTAGGTCAGGGAAAGCAATTGTGAGTCTCCATTTTCATTCTGGGAAGGAACAGGCAGGGGAAGATGTTTTTATCCAGGGGACTATCTTGAATGGCATTCTTGCTCTGTGGTGGTTTGTCCTTCCTCCCTTTGTTGCCCAGAGCTGACTGTGTTTCCTTACAGTTCCAAGCTTCTATATTAATTATTTTTGTTTTAGGTCACTGTTTCCTTGGATGAAAATTTACAGATCCTTAAAATAAAATTTCAACAGAGGTTTGCCAGATTCAGAAGGCTGTTCTAGTAACTGCAGAGATTTGAATGCTTCAAAAACCAACATCCAAATGCTTCTAGTGATTGAATATTTGCATTTTAATTTGGTTGTTGCTTTAGTTGAAAGGAAAAAGCAATGCAGAGAGGAAGCCTTCTGGAGCAGTAGAAGGAAAGGAAAGGGAATTCTAGGTGGAGGAGGAAAGAGGCAAGAAGAAAATGATGATAGTCTAGGCAACTAATGGAAGGGTGGTTAGGAAGCCCAAAGTCAAAACCACCAGCTTCATCATTATCCAAAAGTTATTTTTAGGGAGAAATGTAAGCATTTAGAATTTTCTATAGATGCTCTACAGCACATAATGTTTTACCTAAAATATAGGACCTAGAGTTACAAGTCAGCAGAAAATTACAAGGTTAAAATGACAAATGACAAATAATTCTAGAATTCAAAGTAAAGTTTGGATAATTTTGGATAATTTGGATATATTAAACAAATTTAGATAACTTTCTATTTGTGTGTACATGCTGATGCACCAGGTACCATATAAAGAAGAACATATTAGAAGAAATACTGCCCTGAAGGAGCTTGTATTCTAGGATAACACTAGGGCAGAGAGGGCATTTAAATTTTTTTCAATGTCCTTGTTAGTACTTAAAATTTGTTTTTAATTGATACTGCTTTTTCTTTATATCGTAGTTACTTTCTAATACCTACAAGATTTCTTTCCCATCCTCCCACCCCCAGTGGGGAGATCTCTCACTTGTACTTGAGAACTGATAATTGAAACCAAATAATAAAGTCCTTGACCATCAGCATATGCAATATTTGGCAACTGTAGTGTGCTTGGCCATCACCTCTATTGAAAGGAATGAGTTTCTTACATCATTTACCCTCAGTAACCAGTATTGGTCATTGAATTGTAGGGTGAATCAAAGCTTGGAGGTTTGTAATCAGCCACAGATACCTAACAAAAGAAAGAATGTGGCCTCTGAGGTTGACCTTGTCCTTTTTCTTAGCCTCTGTGCCATCCCAAGTTCATTTGCATTAGAGATCAAAAGGAGCTTAGGAGTGGGTGGGGAGGAGGGCAGGAATGAGGCATCTATGAAAGCCCTTTGAAATTTGTTAGAAGGCAGCCCCTGAAATGATTGGAGAGAAGGGTCAAGTTGGCAGTCAGGGACTGAGAAGAATTTAAGGGGCTTAATTAATCCTAAATCAACAGAGGCATAGGACAGAAACTCTTCCTGTTAGGAGGAAGTAGGTCAAAGTTCAAGTATACACCTTTGGAGGAGCTGACAAGTCCCTCTTCTTACCAAGAAAAAATAGGTAAGATTTTCTTTCCTTTTCCAATGATTGGGTGAGTGAAACCCTTTCTAAAAGAGGTGAAAGCTATGAGGGCTAAGATAAAAGAGAGGAAAGAGTACATATCTCCCTTTCCCCCAAGATGGCGCTAAAGGTGAAGAAGGAAGCTTTTTCCCACCCCCCACCCCAGCCATCCCCCCAAGACAGAAGCCAAGGCCTTGAAAGCCAGGAAAGTGGTGTTGAAGGGTGTCTATAGCCATAAAAAGAAGATCTGAATATTCCCCACTTTCCGGCAGCCCAACTCACTAAAACTTCAAAGGTAGCCCAAATACCCTTGGAAAAGTTCCCCTTGGAGAAACAAGTTTGATCACTATGCCATTATTAAATTTCCCTTGACCACTGAGCCTGCTATAAAGAAGATTGAGGACAATACCACCCTAGTCTTCATTGTGGATGTCAAGGCCAACAAGCCTCAGATCAAGCAGACAGTAAAGAAACTGCATGACATTGACATGGCCAAAGTCAACATACTGATCCAGCCTGATGGAGAGAAGGCCTATGTCCAACTTTCTCTAGTCTATGATGCTTTAGATGTTATCAACAAAATTGGAAACATCATGTAGATGTGTCCACTATTCCACTCTGCCTACAATAAAAAGTTTTCCAGGAAAAAAAAAGACTCTACACTTGTTACAGGAAAGAGGCAGCATCTCAGTAAAGAACTCCAGGTTGAAGTCTAGGAGAAAGAGAGAGGTGAAAAGCAGATGGGCCATGGCAACCACCTGAAGAACCGAGGGCATGTGATAGCTTACGGAGATAAGCAGAACCACTGAGTATGGTCAGAGTCACAAATCAGAGAATTGGAAGGGACTCCAGCAGCATCTAGGACAGCTCAAACATTAAGTCATCAAAGGAGACCCTACTATACCACACACAATATACTGTCATTCAACCTCTGCCTGAGTGCCTCCAAGGAAGCGAGCCCCACCACCTCTTGAGGAAGGTCATTCTAATAGTCAGAAAGTTAGGCTTTAACTATTAGGAAGATGTTTCCTGACAATAAGCCTAAATTTGCCTTTTTTTTCAATTTCACCCATTATTCCTGGTTCTACCCACTGGGGCAAAATAGAGCAAGTCTAATAATCTCCTCTCACCATGATAGCCTTTCAAATACTTAAAGATGGGAATCTTGTTTCCTTTTGAGTTTTATCTTCTTCAGGCTAAACATGCCCACATCCTTCTACCAATCCTCGCTTTATGGACTCACAGTGCTTCACTATCTTGGTTACTCTCCTATAGACTCTCTTCTACTAATTAATATCTTTTTTTAACCTGTGAGGCTCAGAATTGAACATAATATTTCAGATGAGGTCTAACGTGGCTGTGAAAAATTGCCTCTGTTCCTGGAAATACTGGCCCTCTCATGAATACGTTAGCTATTTTGGCTGCCACATCACACTACTCGTATTGTTTGCAATTCACTAAAATGCCCAGGTCTTTTATAGACCAGTTGCCATTTACCCATTTCCTCTACCTTATACTTCTGAAAATGACTTTTTGTACCCAAATTCAGATCTTTACATTTATCCCCATCACATTTCATTTTATTAGATTCATCCCAATGCTCAAGTCTATCAAGATCCTTTTGGATTCTGTCACTCGTGCTAGTTATGTATCCAAACTTTGGGATATTTGCAAATTTCATGAATATGCTATCTATGCCTTTATTGATAAAAATGTTAAATAGCAATAGGCCAAGCACAGAAGTCCAGGGCACTCCACTTGCTAGAAACCTTCTGCAACATTGACATTGAGGCATTTGTAATAACTCTGAGTCCAATCATCCAACCAGTTCTCGATCTATTGGATTATATTGTTGTCATCTATATTTCTTTATTTTTGCCACATGTATGAGATACTTTATCCATAGCCTTGCTAAAATTTTGCTAAGTAATCTATATTCACAGCATTCCCCTCATCTAGTAGTTTAAAAGGACTTTCAAAAAAAGAAGTGAAGTTAGAACAGAAATGACCAATTTTTGTTCTTGTTGAAGCTACAATGGTTCTTTGTACACACTGCTTCCCTTCTTAGATTTTTTTTTTTTTTTTTACCAATTCTCAATTATGCATTTTGGAATTTTCACAGTAATTGAAATCAAGGTCTTGGCTTAGGGTTTGGAGACTGTTCTCCTCAGTAAATATCTTAAAGTAAAAATGTCCCAAACTTAATTCAAGATCTTTCCACTCAATCCCCACCCCCTTCCTAACTTCCCTATGACTGTTGAGGGCACTGTGATCATCCCAGTTACTCAGTCTTGCAAGCTAGGTGCCATCTTTGACTTCTCTACTCTCTCCTCCTTCCCCGTATCCAATTGGTTGCCAAGTCCTGTCTTTTCTCACCTTCTCCCCCTTCTCTTCTTTGACCCCCTACTGCAGACTTTCTTTACCTCACACACGGACTATTATAGTAGGCTTTTGTTGATCTGCTGTCTTCCCTCTTCATTCCAGTTCACTCTTCTCTCCTGAGTGAGGGGAGCAGTGCTGCCTGCTTACCCCTTCTGAGGTTTAGGGTTGAGTCTGAGATACTGATCTGGATTCAGAGACTCAGCACTGTGGAGCTGTTTTGAGCCCGAAGACTGAGCAGTAGCAATTAGATATTGTTGTGAGCCCAGAGACTGGATCTGGGTCCTAGATTTAAGGCCATCTCTTGTTCAACAGAACCTGCCCTGGTCACTTGCCTATGGATCAAATTTGTGATCTTGGACTGGAAAGATGACTAACTGTGCTTTCTCATTAGATTTCTAGGTCATTACTTGATGTTGAAATAGTTATGGGGGACTGGGGCAGTACTTTCTTTTTCTTAATTTACCATCTCTGTTGGTTCATATTTTTTTTGTTCAAGAGAGTGAGTAAAATCAATGCTTGTTAATTGGAAAAATCCGTAAAATTAAACTTGTTAAAAACAAAATAAATAACATTATAGAAAAGAACTAGAAGAAAATCATAGATATTCCAAATGCAGGAAGGGAGGGGTCAAGGAAGCTATTAACTCCTAGCTAATGAATCCAGAAAGGCTCCAGGGAGGAAACTTGATTAGAGGAACAGTTGGAATTGCTGGGTGAAAGGTGTATTGGCAAGCAAGAGTGCAGAGGTTGCTGTCTTCAAACTTGATTTACCTTCCTGTTGACTTTCAGTCACCTGTCAGTTCCCCAGGGCTATAGGCTTGGTGCAGTGACTTGGAATTAAGTCCAGGAATTAGGATTGAAGTAAGTGATTCAGATTTGGGTACTTGACACATCACATGCCACAAAGGGCTTGTCAGCATGTCCTGATCCAATGGAGATTCACATGAGTAATAATTCCCTGCAGGGTTTTGATCTGTATCTCCATGATTCCTCTTCATGAGTGATATTTCAATAGGTTGGTTGTCATAAACTGAATGGAGAATCAGAGACAGAGGACTCAGAAATGAGAAAGAGCTTAGAGGTAATGGAGTTCGAGGTCATTTTTGTTAGATACGGAATCTGAAGTAAAGAGAGGGCTAATCTCAGAGAAGTGAATCTACTTTTCTAAGGGCACACAAAGGGGACTCAGTGGAGAATGGAACTCAGATCTCTGGCACAGTGGATAGAGCATTAGGCTTGAAGACAGGAAGACCTGAGTTCGAGTCTTACCCCAGATATGATAGCTGTGTGATCCTGGATCAGATCACTTATTCTCTAAATCTCACTTTCTTGATCTGTAAAATGGAGAAGAAATAGTATGTACTCACAAGGTTGTGAAGACTAAATCAGATAACATTTGTATGACACTGCCAACCTCAAGGTGCCATATAAATATTATTATATAAATATATAATATAAATATATTTACATATAATATATTATATGTTTATACATATATATATATATATATATGTTATTTTCTACCATGATTTTTATCTCAGTCTCCTAAAGCAGCTTCCTCGGGCTCCCTAATTAGCTCCAAACTATCTGGGTTCATTCCTTCATTGAGTCTTTGAACATATACATTCAGGTTAAAAAAAATTAATTCATGATTACACGGTTTGTATGTATTTTTATATCTTTTTTCAAGTGTGCTTCTTAACTCTCCAGCTAGATTACTAGTTCCTCGAGAATAGGGACTGCCTTTTCTAATAACCTGGAAAAGGGATGCTAAATGGTCTAGTGGGGAAAAATACCAAACCAGTAAGCTTGGAGTTTGAAGATCTGAGTTCGGTAACTGGGTCTATCTATTACTCACTAGTTGTGTGGGTTTGTGATTATCTTCACTTCATTTTCTTTCATGGGTTCCTTTTTGTAGTCAGACTGGCCTACTGGCTCTAACCGTCTCTGTTTGTGTCCTTGTAATGTCCTTTCTCCTTATAGCCATCCCTTAGAATCTCTAGGTTGCTCTAAGATTCAGTTCAGGTACCATCCTTTATGTGAAGACTTTCTTAAAGCCACCCTATACTCTTCCCCTCCCCTCCCCTATTGGTTCTGTTGCCAGTACTCTCTTCATTTTGAAAACACTTTCTTTGTAATGTATCTGCGTAGAATGTAGTGGGCAGGGGTGATTTTTGAATGTAGAGATGATTGTGTCAGTGTCTAGCCCAGTGCCTTGCATAGAGTAGGCAGCTAGGTGGCGCAGTGGACAGAGCTCTGGACTTGGTGTCAGGAAGGCTTGAGGTCAAACCCTGCCTTGAATAATTTCTACCTACGTGTAGACTCAGTTACCACCTTATCTCTCTCAGTCTTGGTTTCCTTACCTATAAGATGGGATAACAATATCTACTATACAGGGTTGTTGTAAAGATCAAATGAGATAAAATATGTAAAATATCTCATAACATCCTAGCTATTAGTATCAGGCTCCAGATTAATCTGGATTGAATTTGAAGATGTCATTCTTTGAGGCTCAGTTTCTTCATCTGCAAAATGGGGCAGTAAAACCTACCACACAGGGGTATTGTGAAGATCAGATGAGATCTAATACATAAAATGTTATGTAAATTTCAGCTATTACTATCAGGCACCTAATTAATCTTTATTGAATGAGAAGCTACGTCATCTCTTTGAGTATCAATTTCCTTTCCTTTTACTGTGGATAATAACACACATCCTACCTACCATGTCGGTTAGATTAAATGAGATAATTAGAATTATTAGGAATAGCTTAAATGAGATAATATAAAAACCTATTATTATTTCTCTCCTCTGCTCATAGTAATCACTATATAGTAAATCATTAAAAACTGACAGAAGAAGCCAGTATTTTTACTTAACATTGACCCATATATAGCCGACAACCAAATACTTAACCCAAATTTTACAGCAAGGTTTTGTAAATGTCCCATAAATGAAAAAAAAATTCAAACTTCTTCTCTTGTATGAAGGGAGGGCCAAAAAATTTTAGAGAGATTTGCCAAATCCAGGGGGCACCATGCCAGCCCACAATGTTGAAGGGTTAACTGAACTTCCTTTATTGAGTGAGGGGAGAAGGCAGTGGGGGCTCGAGTTTCTGGGAAATTTTTCCCAATGACCTGGCATTCTGGGACTTGTTCATCCTGCTTTGAAGAAGGTTCTCCCATCCTAAGAGACTGGTTCATAGTCAGAGGACTATGTGATGGTGAGCAAGGGGTGTGCTGGTAGAATGTTTAACAGTTGGCTCTCTGAAAAAAAAAAGTATGTATGACACACTTAAGTTTGATCTTCATTATTCAATTTTCTCTATGACTTTCTTATATTTTGAAATCAACGGAACAATAAATTAGTTCCTGCTTTGTAGCACTTGTTGATTCTTGAGGTTTGAAATATTCATGCTTAACATTTAAACACTAGCTTTCATGAGCAGATTTGAGCTGGTTCTAGAAAATCACTGACCTAGGTCCCATCTTGCCTTTGTCTGTACAGCGTATCAGAGAAGATAGAGGCTGCAGAAAGAGACGGATAGGGAGATTTTAGTCATTCTGCTTTCCGGACATGCCATTGTCCTTTTTGTTGAACTACTCATGGAACTGAGGATTGTGCTCCTTAGGGGAATTTCATCCTCAAAGCAGCAGATTGTAGAAATTCCTTTGTCACTGACTAAGTTTAAAGAGCTGAAGATTACCCTTGGCTCCTCCACTTAGCTCTGCCATTGCTACAGAAAGAGGGAGGGAGCCAGTATCTTTTACGGTCAATTTCATTTTCATCATTCTCTCCTAGTTTGCAGATGTTTCCAATTCCTCTCTAAAAATATATGGATTTCAGAGATTTGATTTCCTTCCTGAGAAGGCTTAGGAGCTTAAAGAAATTAATAGCTTTTCATTTGTTCATCAATTCATCCATTCGGCATCATCATTATTAGATGCTGTGGTGTGGACGTAAGAATGCTAGGTTTGGAATCAGGAAAGAACTGGTCTTGAATTTTGACTCTTCCACTTCCTAGCTGGATGACTTTGGAAGTCACATGTATTTCTGACCTCCAGTTTCCTAATTTCCTAATTAATAATAATTGCAATGCATGTACAATCTATATATCATATTGTTTACTGTCTCAGGGAGGGGGACAAAGAAGGAAGGGGGGATAGAAATTTGAACTCAAAATTTCAAAAAATCCAATGAATGTTAAAATTTATTTTTACATGTCATTGGGAGAAAATAAAATATAATTAAAATAATAATTTCAACCTCACAGGGTTATGGGGATCAAAATATTTGCAAAGCTTGAAGTACTATGCAAATTTGAGTTTTCATTATTAAACTTGGCTGCTATGTGCAAAGCACTTGGCATTCGGAGCACTTCTAGTATAGAGTATAAGCTGCTACTCCTGTTAGCATCATTATTTTTAAAACATAATTTAATTATCAGTTGGGAAGCTGGGTGGAGCAGTGGATAGAGCACTAGACCTGTAGTCAGGAAGACTAATCTTTAAGAGTTCAAATCTGGCCCTAGACTTAGTGGCTGTGTGATTCTGGGTGAGTTACTTAACTTTGTTTGCCTCAATTTCCTCATCTACAAAATGAGATAGAGAAGGAAATGGCAAACCATTCTAGTATCTTTGCCAAGAAAACCTCAAATGATGTCATGAAGAGCCCAACATGACTGCAAAATACCTGAGCAACAACTAAAATTTTCAATTAATAAGAATTTGTTTTCTCCCTCCAAACTACTCTCTCTACCCTCCCAAAGAAAAAGAAAATCCTTGTAACAAATATGTATGGTCAAGTGAAACACATTCTTGGGTTGACTGTGTCCAGAAATGTATATCTTGTTCTGTATGTTGTATCCAACCATCTATCATCTATCTTTCAAGAGGTAAGAGGTACCATTAAGAATACCTCATGGAAGAGAGGAAATAGATATAGAATACAGAATGAAACATATATATTTTTGAACATGACTAGAGAGTACATTTCTCTTAACTATGTATTTGTTTTGTCCAGATCAGTCATTTTTCAGTCATGTCCAACTCTTCATGACCCCATTTGGGATTTTCTTGGCAAAGACACTGGAGTAGTTTGCCATTTCCTTCTCAAGCTCATTTGACAGATGAGAAAACTGAAGCAAATCGGGTTAAATGACACAGCTAGTAAGTGTCTGAGGTTGAATTTGAACTCAGGTCTTCCTGATTCTTGATCTGGTACTCTTTCCACTGAACCACCTAGTTGCCCATGTGTATTAGTTACATGCCATGAGAGTGATAAATGGTATGTTATAGTTTCTCTAGTGAATTAGGCAAATAGGGATTAAATATCTTGCCCAGGATCACATAGCTAGTAAATATCTGAGGGTAGATTTGAACTCAGGTCTTCCTGATTCCAGGTTTAGTGCTCTATCCACTGAACCACTTAGGTATCTCACCTGGCAAGTATTAGGCGCTTAATAAATGTTGACTGATTGATTGACAACCTCTCAGTTCTAGACCAAGGTTTCTTAAACTTTTTCCACTCACAGGGTCATAACCCACAGTTTAAGAAGTGCTGCACTAGGCAACTTTATAAGACTACAGATTTCAGAGTAGGAATAGATTTGCTTTGGTGGAGTAATTTTTTCACATTGGAAGTCTATTATACAGATGAAACAATAGCTCTAACTTCTCTTTCTCCTCCACATTTCTAAGTGTGATTTAGAACCCTTATGCATATCCAAAACTTTATCTAAGTTCATCAAATTCTTATCCCTGGAAATCAAAGCCCACTTTTTCCAGTATCTGTCTCCTAGCTTCTAGGTTTCATGTTCAGGTTCCATCTCATATAGCCTTTGAGGATATGAATTGGGCCAAGTCTGTTGTTTTGTTATTCTGGGTTTCCAGTGTGCAAGATGGTACTGACTAACCTAACAGTTCCCATCAGAGAAGAGATGTTGTAGGAGAGAGTAGGAGAGTGCTCTTTGAGGACATAGAAGTTACGGGAAAATTTTCACTTTCACTGCACTATTTGAGGTTTTGCAATTTGCCTTGCAGTGACATGTGTGTGTGTGTGTTTGTGTGTGTGTGTGTGTATGTGGAAACATTTGGAAATGATCTGAGATGTTTCTCAATGATCTAAACGTGATTCACCAGTTATTTTCATGTGCATCCATCTCCACTAACAGTATGATGAGTAAGTGTTGGTTTTGTCTGGTCCATGTGCTGACTCCTTTCCATTTGTGTAAAAGAACCTGCAATCAGATAAATATTTCTCGTGAGTTTGACAAAACCCCCTAATCAACTTGTTGGCCTAGGATCCTCTCTTCCTTCTTGCATTATGGATGAAAATCCAGAATTACATTTTACAGAATTTCTAATCTTTCCAAACATTTTCCATGGATAATCCTGCTCACATATTTCTCTCCATGGTTAAAACCTTCAGAAAGTTGTGAATAAGAGTTGGTCTTTTTTTTCCTTTTCTTTCTGTCTAGAAATAAGAGGGGAGAGCTAGGTGGATAGAATGCTAGATCTGGAGTTAGTAGACCTGAGTTCAAATCCAGCCTCACTAGTTGTGTGACCCTGGATGAGTCACTTAACCCTGTTTGCCTCAGTTGCTTCATCTGTAAAATGAGTTGGAGAAGTGAATGGCAAACTACTTCAGTATTTTTGCCAAGAAAACTCCAAATAGGGTTATGAATAGTCAGACATGACTGAAAAATTACCGAACAACACCGAAAGTAAGATTTCCACGTTTAAAAACTAGAATGGACAGATCCATAGACTTCTCTGTGTTGGTTTAATTTTGCATATAAATCTTTTGGTATGGACCTATGACTTCATTGGGGTAGGGAACTTCCAGGGTAAAAACTCTTCTAAGAATGCAGATCACAAGCTTGTCTTAGAAAATTGCCCAGGATCACGAAGCTATTATATCTCAGAGGCAGGTCTTAAACCTAGGTTTTCTTGATTCCAAGACTGATCCTTATTTCTGTATTTTTTTGAAGCCTTTCTTGAATATTAATTGACTTGCAGATTAATAGAGGATTACTACAAAAACATGGGATGGTCCAATAAGAATCATATCAGGAGTTCTAATCTCAGAATGAGCTAAGGTTGGCAAGAGAAGCTAACAAAAAGAATTTCTCAGCCATATCGGGGAAAAGAAACCCCCCCAAAAAAGATGGAAAAAAAGATTGGACTTCTGCTTTGGGTGGATGGAATAATGACAAGTGACAATAGAGAGGAAGTAGAAATGCTCAATTCTAATTTCATTTCTGTTTTCTGGCTAAGGAGAATGTCCCTTGCACTGGACATGATATAGCAAAAATGGCCAATAGAATTGATATCTAAGATAAGCAAGAAATGAATCTAATTATCGTTGATGAATTTAAGTCACCAGGCTCTAATGAGCAGCATCCTTGGATACTGAAAGAACTGGGAAATGTGATCACAAAGCTCCTGCCAGGGATGTTTGAAAGGTCACAGAGGAAAGGTTCTAAGGGACCAGAGATAAGTAAATGTTGTCCTGAATTTCAAAAAAGGGAACAGAGTCTGTAAATGAAAGGTCAGTAGGCTTGATTTTAATAACAGAGAAAAATTCTAGATCAGACCATGAATATCCAGAAAAGGAGGTGGCAAGGACAGAGATCCAG
Source organism: Potorous gilbertii (assembly GCA_028658325.1). Taxonomy (NCBI): domain Eukaryota; kingdom Metazoa; phylum Chordata; class Mammalia; order Diprotodontia; family Potoroidae; genus Potorous; species Potorous gilbertii. Next base: position 477,873,776 of record CM053770.1, read on the forward strand.
GATGGCTCCACTTTTCTAAGATAAAATTCAATAGGGATCATCTTATTTCCTTTTTCGGGACAGGATTACTTAACCAATAGACTAACTAATAGCAGTTGACATGGTTTACCAAGATTTTAGTGAAATGTTTGAAGAAGTCTTTCATACCCTCCTTGTGGAGAAGATAGAGAGATGAAACTAGATGATAATACAATCAGGTGAATTCAGAGTTGATTGAGTGGCTGGACTCATAGTCAGTGGTTCAATGGCTAAAGGCATAGATGACATTTTCATCAAATTCACAGATGACACAAAGCTGGGAGGGATAGTTAATGCAATGTAAAACAAGGTTAAGATATAAAAAAGATCTTGACCATCAAGAAGAGCAAAGGTGTCAGACATGTGGCCCATAGGGCACACAAGGCCCACAACATCTCTTTATGTGGTCTGAACTAGAGTAAAATGTAACTGGGAAATACTTAACAAATAAATAAAAACAAAATTAAACCTAGATAATTTTACATTTTAATAGTGTTCTGCAGGGATCTTTATGTATGTTTGTTGTTCAGTTGTGTCTGACTCTTCATGACCCCATTTGAGGTTTTATTGACAAAGATATTGAAGTGGTTGCCATTCTCTTCTCTAGCTCATTTTACAGATAATGAAACTGAGGCAAACAGGGATAATTAAGCAAGTTGCCCAGGGTCACACAGCTAGTAGTGTCTAAGGTTAGATTTGAGCTCAGGTCTTCCTGCCTCTTAGCACTCTATCCACTGTGCCACCTAACTGTATGGTTTAGTGCCACTCTTTCTTTCCTTCCTTCCTTCCTTTATTTGAATTTGATACCACTAGAGCATGAAGTTGAGTCTAATAAGATGGAATTCATTAGAGATCAATGTGGTCTTACTCTTGTGCTAAAAAAAATTTATTTTCATAAGTACCGAGAGGGAAAGGTGTGGTTAGACAGTAGTTTACCTAAAAAGATCTAGGGTTTAGGTGGCCTACAAGCTCAACATGAGTCAGCAATGTGAGTGTGGGCTGATTTAAGGGAGACATAGTTTCCATGCACAAGGAGGTCAAAGTCCCTTTACACTCATTCCATGGTCAGACCACCTCTGAAGTATCATATTCAGTTCTGGTCCTACAATTTAAGAAGGATCTTGATAAGTTAGAAAGTGACCAGAGGAAGGCAAATCAAAATGGTGAAAGATCTTGAGTTCATTTTATATTAAATTTGGCCCACAGGTCAGAGATTGCTTAGCTTAGGGTAGTTTGAAATCCATGATAGCTCTCTTCAGAAGTTTGAAAGATGAAAGGGAAGAGAGGAAAGGGAACAAACACTTATTAATGTGCCAAAAATTGTACTAAGCACTTTATAAATATTATCTTATAAGCCATGGAAGTGTGTGCTATTAATATCACCATTTTATAGGTGAGGAAAATTAGGCAGAGGTTAAGTGACTTGTTTAGCGGCACATAGCCATTAAGAATTCGAGGTCAAATTTGAATTCAGGTCGTCCTGATTCTAGACCCTAGTCCATTGCTGTATCTATCTATCTATCTGCCTCTGGAGGAAGAATTTGATTTGCTATGTTTAGCCCTGGAGGACAGAACCAGGAACAATGGGTAGAAGTTGTAAATTCAGGCTTTATGTAAAGGAAAAACTTCTTAATAATGGATGCTCCCAAAATGATGGAGCTGTCTTGGGAGGTGAAAGATTTTCCCTCTTCAAGCAGAAGGATAGATGAATACTTGCATAATATGCTATACTAGAGGTTCCTTTTGGTTACGGGCTAACCTGGATAGCTATTGAGGTCTCTTCCAACTGGGAAATTCTAGGATTTTCTTTTAAATTCATAGACTTCAAAAGGTAGAAGGACCTTAGAGATTATTTTCATTTTGTAAACTGAGATCAAGATAAATTAAGTAACTTTCTTAAGGTCACGTAGCTATTTACTAAAGGAGATTCCTGTTTAGTCGAAGATTGGATCAGATGACTTCTGAGTCAGGCACCCCATCCAGCTGTGAGCTTCTGGAATTCTGTGAGATTGGCGGAATAAGGACTATAGACCAAATCTCCTGACTTCCAATTCAGGCCTCTATCTACCACACCCGCACTGACTCTCCAGAGATAAGAAATGAGTCAAGTTGAAGTGGAAGATGAATGAAGAAGTTTTTCTTTCTAAAGCTGGGTCTCTAGCTCAAATTTAAGGAACGTAGAAGAGGGAATTGCAGATAGTTTCCAGAGATGATTGTGAAATGTTAAGGTGAACTCTTGGACAAGTTGTCCTGCATGAACATAATTAACACTAAGAAAGCCGAAGGGGACTTCAGTTGGACATTGCCTAGAGTTCACTCAGTTCACAACAAACCTCTGGAATGGCACGTGTCCATGTTCTTCAAATGACATATTCCTCTTTTGTTTTTCTCTCTGGGATTGGCCCTCTTCTCGTCTGTATTTTTTTTTTTTTGCTCTCTCTCTTTCCCTCTGCCTCTCTCTCCTTCTTATTCTCCCTCTCCCTCTCTCTCTTCCTCTTCTTCTCTCTCTCCCTCCTTCCCTGTCTCTCTTTTTCCCTCTCTGTCTCTCTCATCCCCCCATTTAAACACTATTATTTTTGTGGTGTAGTCAAAAGCAATTTTAGTGTCAACAAATTGTTGGGTCTGAAAGAGGATGATCAGCTCTGACTGTGCTCCCACCAGGTAACCCCAGATCACGGACAGGAAAGTTTATAATGTTTCCCATGGAATTAGTCAAAACTAACTTGTTTGCACTAGTCTTAAACAATCAAACTTAATCCCTACATTTCATCATTTTGGAATAATTGTTTTCATTCCCATCAGCTTCACTTTTAGCCCTTTGTTGTCATAATTGCTCATGAATTGCTCTTAAAAAGGGGAAATTTTATCCAGCAATGATAATATCCTGGAGCTTATGCCTCACTGTGATGCCAAACATCTGCATATTTGGAAACATCTGGATGACTGGCTGAATTTCCTCCCTCTAGATGTTGGGTGTAGTGTAGACACGGCCTACTTGGTCATGAGTATGAATTTTTGTTTTAGATATTTTCTTCAAATTCTCTCTTGTTGCTTTGCTCATAGGGTCTAGAAAAATTTGTTTATATAGGAAGTTGACACCATTTTTTGACCTTATCTATAGGACAGGTACTTCTGGGTGGTTTTCTGTTGATAATCCATCTACACCTCCTAGTATGCCTAATCTCTCTTGCGATCAGTGGTTTAGTGGATTAAAAGTTCTCTTGAAATCTCTTCTGGGTCTAAGAGTTAGGATTTAATGAATTGACTGGCCAGGGTTCAGGGTGTATTCTATGACCTGGAACAGAATAAAGTTCAAGCATTACATGATTCTGTGGAAGCTAATTATTCCCTATGGGGTTCAAATCTATGACCTCATTATAGTATTTCTTTAACTAACTAAGCTAAATTGGCAAAAATCACAATAACAGTAATGTCTTTGCTTGGATAGCACATGGTTATTTTGGGAGCACTTTTACATGCATTATCTAATCTGCATCTCACAAATAATACCGGATGGTGGGCTTATCATCCCAAAGTTACAGAATGACCTGAAGTTGGTATGTTTAGGAGGAGGGCTTTAAGGAATAAGACATGGTTGGAAAAGCATCCGGTGTGGAATCAGAACACAGAATGGAAGAATCTGAGAGTCAGAAGGAACCTTGGCAGTCATTGAGTGGAGCACATACACAAAAGAAACCCCTCCCTGTAACACACCTGATAAGTGGCTATCCAAAGTCAGCTTGGAGACCTCTAAGGAGGGGGAAACTTATCACCTCCTGGAGGCTGCTCATTCCACACTGGCACGGCTTTCATTGTTAGGAAGTTTTTCTCATTCTGTCCTCTGAGGTCAAATAGAACAAGCTAATTTCTTCCCCCACATGAAGATAGCTACCATGGCCCCTCTGAGTCTTTGCTAGTCTGGTGATCTGTCTCCTAACCTTGTTGTCTATTACCTGTATATATGTAACAAGGTGGTACAACACATAGAGCCCTAGACCTGTATTCAGGAAGATGAGTTCATATCCAGACTCAGATACTTATTAGCTATATGATTCTGGGCAAGTGACTCTATTTGCTTCAGTTTCCTTAGCTGGGAATTATAATAGCATCTGCCTCCCAGGCTTGTTGTGAGGCTCAAATGAGATATTTATAAAACATTTAGCAGAATACCAGGCAAACTATAAGTGTTATATAAAAGCTTATTATTTCCTCTCTCTCTCCTTCCCTCTCTCTTTTCCTTTCCTTTCCCTTCCTTTCCTTTCTTTTCCCTTCCTTTTCCTTCCCTTCCTTTTCCTTCCCTTCCCTTCCCTTCCTTTCCTTTCCTTTCCTTTCCTTTCCTTTCCTTTCCTTTCCTTTCCTTTCCTTTCCTTTCCTTTCCTTTCCTTTCCTTTCTCCCCATTGATCTTCATCTAAATGCTCTTTATCATTCTTCCCTCCCCTGCCCTTGTCCCAGATTTCTTTCACATGTTCAGCTCTGGGTCCAGCTTGTTGTCCATCTATAATCTGTCCCATACGTATAGTGTTGCACAAGCTCTATAGAATGTCCATTGAAATGCATAGTGAAATCTGAGCAATAGACACTTGCTCTTTCCTGTGTGGATAAACAGACCAACTCCTTTGAGTGATTACAAATCTTTTCTGGAAGCATCTACACTCTTCTGAAGGTTTGATGTTATCAACAACATGTTTTACACAAACAACTTCACCATCCACAGGGAATTCCTCTCCAATCTGAACCCTGTGCTAGATTTCCTTTATTGTGTGTGTGTGTGTGACACTTTCTGTGGAGTCAGTCAGGGTTAAGTGACTTACTCAGGGTCACACAGCTAGTAAATGCCTGAGGTTGGATTTGAACTCAGGTCCTCATGACTCCAGGGCCTCTGTTCTATTCACTGTACAACTGATCTGCTCCTTCTTCTACCGCTTTGCCAAATACGGGAGCACATCACTACCCTGTTTTAGGCTCATGTGATGATTAGTATCCAAGTTCATCTAGCAAAGTTATTTCTGTTACATTTTCTAAGGAATATGGGATGATCTTGGTTTATGGATAGGAACAACACATTGTAAAAGGACTTGTAAAGTAGTATTTTGTTCTATTGAATCAATTTTTTTATAATTACCTAACAGTAAGAACAATGTGAACTTATATTCTCTACATCTTTCAGTTAATTGCCAAATGGCAAAGAAGTGGTCCATTGTTGAATACCATTTCTGAAATCCTACGTTTCTCCTGGAGAGTTTTGCCCGCGGTTCTTGTGTAGATTACTCTTATAATGACTTCATAGAGAAGGGAGGTAGGCCCATACACTGCCAGTTATTGGTGTGCTTTTGGAATTAACAAGGTCCAAGCTTTTCCCCATGCTTTTGGCACCATCCCTTATTTCAGATACCTTGTATACTACTCCCTCTACATCTCTACAAAGGTTCTTTTCTTTGACTGTTTGGTCCAGCCTGGCTGCATTTTCAGTCTTTGCCATCGCTACCTTCTCTGTAAGTTCATCTGGGACCATGTTCTCAGGATCCAAGTGGGATGGTTCCACTGTCCTTGTCAGAGAAAACAGTTTGAAAAATTCTTGTGCAAATTTTTTTCCATTTCTTATTTAATAAGGGTAATAATTTTAGCAGTTAAAATCTTTTAAGTAGTTTCATTCCTTGTTTTGGGGTGTGGTCCCCAGATTTGCTTTGCTTAAAAAGACTGCTTTTTTAAGGAGAATGATGCACTTGAACATGATTTATTCCAAATGGTAATAAAGAAGCATTACACTGGGCTGAGGCCTCTGGAGCCCTACATTCTGTCTACACGACACCAACATCTGGATGGTGGGGGTAGGGGAAAGGGAGAAGAATCTGGTTATATAGATATTTCCAAATATTCTGTGGTGTGGATTCATGTACCAAGCTCCATTCCTAGGGTGCAGTCTTTTTTTTGGAGGGGGGAAGGTAAGGCAATTGGGGTTAGGTGACTTGCCCAAGTCCCACAGCTAGTAACTGTCAAGTGTCTGAAGCCAAATTTGAACTCAGGTCCTTCTGACACTAGAGCCACTGCTCTATTCACCCCTTTGGGGTGCAGTTTTGGTTTAGCCCAAGCATATGGAGCTTAGAGAAGCCAGTCAGAAAATGCAATGAGAAGTCACTTGTCCATGGTCATGTAGCTACTGAGTAACAGTTTGGATTCAGTACAATGTGTGATCCTGAGAGAAAATCCTAATCCCTTCCACCGCCCCAACTCCTACATCCTTTCACATATATGACTTGTTACATTGAAAAGCACCAACAGAGGTCAGTGAACTGAAGAGGGTCAGATGCAAAGAAATGATCTCAGACAAGAAGAGCAATGGGATTCATTCCCACTGAACTTGACACAGTGTTAGGAGGAGGTATAGAAAGAAACACAACCAAGAAAAGGAGTGGGCTCCAATCCCACGTGGAGATTTTCTCATGCCATTCTTATCTCAGAGCTGTTGGATTGGTCCCCTTCCTGACTGGAAGGTATGATGGAGAATGCCCTATTGAATTTGAGCCCCAAGTGAGAAGGCAGAGACCTGGGTTTTTGACTGAAATGGGAAAAGGTTGAGTGGTTAGAGGAGACAAGGGGGCAGCTGGGGCCAGGAAAAGTATGCCCAGCAGCACCCAGAAGAGCAAGGATCTGGAGTTTATTTGAGCCTGTTTCTGTCTCCATAGCATCTGCCCCCTCCACAGGAAGCCTTCAAGCTCAGTTGGTATGTTCATACCTAGACTTGGTTAATCTTCCTAACTAAATTCTAACTAAATTCTTAACTAATTCCTAACTAAAATTCACAACTGCTCTGAATGTAGCATAATGTTTGCTCTGGTCAGGAGAGGGACTGGATTGTACCCTTTCTTTGTCACTGATAAATGGAAATAATTACTGACTTGTGAAGGGCAGGGCAGTACAGTGGAAAGAACACAAGGGAATCTTGTCCCCCTTGGTTCTGGCACTTACTCTGAATGTAACCTTAGGTGAGCTACTTCATTTCTCCATGCAACAGCTCCTTATCTTTCAAACAGGAATAATAACCCCATCACCTCTCGAATCACCAGGCAGGTAGGATTGGAAGATGTCAGATCTGTTGTAAAAAGAATTCCCTTGTCAGGTATGGGTTGGACAGAAAGTCCTTGAAAGTACCTTCCAACCTAGAGTATTTGTCATTCCCAGAATAAAATATTGTGCCTGTACATAGTAAGTGCTCAGTAAGTATCCTCTTTCTCTCTCTCTCTATTTATCTATGTATCTATTTATTTATAATTCTACCTCTATAACTATTTATCTATGTATGCAAGTAACTACCTATGCATCTATGTATCCATTTATCTATGTATGTATCTATTCATGTAACTATTTATGTCTATGTATTTATGTATGTATTTATGTGTTTGTATCTCTCTCTCTGTCTAGCTATCTATTTATCTATCCACATCTATCTATCTCTCCTCTCTTGGACCTAGATGGGAGGTTCTTTAAGTCACTCAGAAATGGCCTTTCTGGATGATTTAATAGTTGTTCGTAGACTATGAAAACTCAGTAGGATCATTTATTTATATAGAGCTTTAAGAGACCTCAAAATTCATCTGCTCTAACTCCCCCATTCACAGATGAGGAAAGTAAGGCCTAGAAAGTTAAGTGACTTGGCCAAAGGTCACTCAGAAAGTAAACAGTAGGAATTTGAATCCAGATCCTCTGACTTCAAGTCTAGCATTATTTCTACTGCAACAAGCCTCTTTGTAAGCAGTTTGAGGTCAGAGAGCGTTCTGCTTTTTTTGTATTTGTATCCCGGAATGTGGCAAAGTGCCTTGTACATAGTAGGTTTTAAATAAGTGTTGGTTGTTATTGTAACATCTGACATTTACATGTCGGCTTTAAGATTTAGGAAGCATTTTACATGCACTGTTTTATCTGGGCCTCACAGGAGTCCTAGAAGGAAGACTATTATTGTTCTTATTTTTCAGATTAGGAAACTGAGGTTTAAAGAGGTTGTGACTTGCTCAGAGTTGGAGCACTAATAAATGTCTGAGGTGGGGCTTGAACCCTGCCCTCCTTGATTCCTAGTCCAGCTTGCTAATGGCTATAACCAAGATGTCACTTGTGGCCCACAGCACTCTAAAGTGTGGCCTGAACCAGATTACAATGTAATTGAGAAATAGTCAACAAAATAAATATATATCTATACACATATGTAACATGAACACATATGCAATATGTATGTGTGTACATATATACACATACACATGTATATGGTTCTCTAAGTCAATATGTGACCCCCAGGAATCCTTATGTACAGTGTAGTGACTTCCTTTCTATTTGAATTTGACACCCAGCTGCCTCATCCCCTCTAGGAAGATAGTAGTTGATGGCTGTGTTGGTCTCCATGTCAGGAAAGATGAGTGGGGAAGGGCTTCAAATGTGAAGAATTCTATTCAAGTAACATGTTTTAAGCACCTACCTATAGTATGTCAGGCTCTGTGTTAAGTATTGGGGATGTAGAGAAAAATTTCAAGCAGTCCTTGTTCTCCAGGTGCTTACCGGAGGGAACCAACATGTAGTCGAGGGAAGACAGGGGGAAGACTCTTCCACCTCCTGGGATCAGCATTACAATAGAAGCATACTGAAGCAAGCCATGGAGGATGAATCCACCAGGACCTATTTAACTAGAATCCTTGTGAAATTGGCCCATTTAGCCAGCCCCATTACAGATCAAAGGGGCACAGGCAGCGTATTCCAGGCAGAATCAGAGTGACAAAGTCCAAGTATGAAAGCATTCATGGCTGTTGTACCCTCAAGTGCCAGGAGCTCCCCATTTTGGCATGCTCTGTCCTGCTCAGTGTTCAGAGTCATTCTCTCCGGCCCCAGGTTGTGACAGAATATTTTCGGTGTGATAAACTCAAGATGCTTCCTTCCTTTGGTCTATGCTTTAGTTCAAAAGTTTCTTTTTGGTGATGTTTAGAAAGGGTGAAGTCAAGGTTTCCCATGATTCCTGGCAGTTCCAGGGTACTTTTTCTAATTTACTAGCTTGAACCCTTTGTGGGACAGCTAAGGAGGCACAGTGGAAAGAGTGCCAGGCCTAGAGTCAGGAAGACTCATCTTCCAGAACTCAAATCTGGCCATAAGACCCTTCCTAGCTGTGTGACTCTGGGCAAATCATTTAACCCAATTTGCCTGAGTTTCCTCATCTTTAAAATGAGCTAGAGAAGGAAATCACAGACCACTCTAGTATCTCTGCCAAGGAAACCTCCAAAGGGGGCACGAAGAGTTGGACACAACTAAAAACGACCGAACAACACCAAGAGTCCCTAGTTCCCTTAGCCATTAACTAGTCCAGGGGTGGGGAACCTGCAGCCTCGAGGCCACATGTGGCCCTCTAGGTCCTCAAGTGCAGCCCTTTGACTGAATCCAAACTTCACAGAACAAATTTGTTCCCTACCCCTGATCTAGTCTGTCGTATCAGCTAGGAGTTAACTAATCCAAGGAGGACTAAGACTTTTGTTGGGTTCCATCACTCCAGGAATTTGACCCTGAAAGGGAGGGAAGGGTACTGAGTCAGAAAACTCAGGAAGTATGAGACAGACAGGATAGAGGACTGGATTTGGGGCAAGAAAAACCAAGAGTTCAACTCTTTCCTTTAAAACTTAATAATTGTGTGATAATGTACAAGTTATTTAATATCTATGAATCTCAGGTTTCTCATCTGTAAAATGGGAATATTAATAATACCCATAGTACCTAAATTAGAAGTACCCGGCTCCATTCCTGAGGCACCTGACATTCATATCTATCACCTAGTTGCCTTCTCATTCTGGCCCTCATACTGACCTCTGAGTCTTTGCCATAGCTGTGCTCTGTGCCTCATTTCCTTCAAGATTCATCTCCATCTTAGCTTCTATAGAAAGTCTTTTCCCAATGCCTCCAGCATCTAGTACCCCTTCTCCAAACTACCTGGGTCTGACTATTGCATCCTTACTTTGAAGTTATTCTGTATATCCTTATATATGGTCTTCTTATTTTCTTCATTAAAAGCAATAATAGAAAGTAAACTACTTGAACATTCTAGATGTTTAATTAAAAAACAATCTCATTATCTCTACTGCTTAGCACAGGGCCTGGGAGTAGTAGATGCCTAAAAAATACTTGTTGATTTTTTTAGTGACTCACTGAAATTTGAATGTATTTGAAATGATACACAGTGATTTGGGTCTGCTCTGGTGCCTAAGAGATTGAGTACCAGTCAGTCAAGGTGGGGGGGGGGCGGGGCACTGGGAGCTGCTCTTACCTTTCCCCAGGCATCCTGGAGGATTTACTGGCCAGTGTGGCTTAATCAAGCTATTTCAAGAAACCTGGGAGAGGTCACTTTTTACTCCTACCTATATTGAGATGGAGTATCCAACCAAGATGTCCTCTCCACTTGAGTCAGGATCCTCTCCTTGAATTCATTCCTTTTCTTAGCAACAGAACCATTAGGATATTTTAGTGTTATTTATCCAGAGGATTCCTAGATTTTAGGATTATCAAATTATATTCTTTGGGTCACTACCATGCCCTGCCCCCACCTCCTTTTAAAGTTCATGAACTTGATGTTTCAAGAACTGTTCAACTAGGGGTGTGTAACAGAGAGGCATAATCTATCTTAATGATATCCACACATATTCATCCAGCATACTGATTGGGCCTGATCATCCTTTAGCATTTGCATTACTAACCAGCTGTTCACGAAAGGCTTGCTAAGGAAGGTGGGCTCTCCCCTCCTTGACATATCCAACAAGTGGCCAGCCAGCTTAACCTTGGAGGTCTTTGTGGAGAAGGCCCCACTCCCTCCTGAGGCAGCCCATTTCATGGTTGAATTCCTCTACTTATTAGGTATTTTGTTAGGTATATTGTTAGGTATTGTTTTTTCCCTTTCTCTAAGCCTAACTCTATCTCCTTTAGCCTTTCACCCATTACTCCTGGTTCTACCTTCTCAAGGCCAAGCAAGACAAATTTACTTAATTATTTATTGTACTTAATAGTACTTTCCCCCCAATTATATGTAAAGATAATTTTCAACATTCATTTTTGTAAAATTTTGAGTTCCAAATTTTTCTCTCTCCCTTCTTCCTCTCCCTTCTCCCTTTCCCACAACAGCAAACAATCTGATATAGGTCATACATGTGCTATCATGTTAAACATATTTCCCATTAGTCATATTGTGAAAAACGAATCTGAACAAAATGGAAAAACCACGAGAAAGAAAAAGCAAAAAAAAATAAAAAAGCCTGAAAATCATATGCTTCAATCTGCATTCAGACTCCATAGTTCTTTCTCTGGATGTGGTTAGTATTTTCCATCATGAGTCTTTTGGAATTATCTTGGATCATTGTATTGCTGATAAGAGTTAAGTCTATCATAGTTGATCATCACACAATGTTACTGTTGCTGTGTATAATGTTCTCCTGGTTCTGTTCATTTCATACAGAATCAGTTCATGTAAGTCTTTCCAGGTTTTTCTGAAATTCACCTGTTCATCATTTCTTACAGCATAATGGTATTCCATTACATTCATATACCACAATGTATTCAGTTATACCCCTCTTGATGGACATCCCCTCAATTTCCAATTCTTGGACACCACAAAAAACTGCTCTAAATACTTTTGTACCTTTGCCCTTTTTTATGATCTTTTTACAGTCCTAGTTAGTAGTGGTAATGCTGGCTCAAAGGGTATGCACAGTATGGCTGCCCTTTGGCTATAGTTCCAAATTCAAGCAAGACAATTTTAGTCTTTTTCCCATGTGACAGTACTTCATATACTCAAATACTTTCATCCCTCTAATCCCTATCCAAATCTTCTCTTTGCCCCATTAAATATGCCCAGTTTCTTTAACCAATCCTTGTGTGCTATAAATTTGAGGTCTTTAACAATTTTGGCTGTTCTTCTCTGGACAGTCTTTCTGAAAATATGATGCTCAGAAGACAGAACACTATACTTAAGATTGAGATTATCACCTCCTTATTCCTCCCTCTCTGGGCTCCATTGCTGACTCTTAGGACTTCTTTCTCCATTATGATGCCTCAGTCTTCTCACGCTGAGGATGGTTCCATCTCTGTGACACCTTTCTCTGGTTAATTCCTCCTGAGCCTCCATTTGAAGAAAAATGCCCCACCCCGGGGCAGCCTTGTTCACTTTTATTCCTCTTTGGAATCCACTTCTGACTCTGGACTTCTTTCTTCATCATTTTCTCCCCCTCCCTCTTACTTTTGAGCATTCCTTTATATGTTATCTTCCTCTCTTAGAATGTAAGTTTTCTGAGGGCAGAGAATATCTTTCTTTTTACTTGCATTTGTATTCCAAGTGCTTAGCACAGTGCCTGACATATAGTAAGTTTTTTTTTAAATAAATGCTTATCTTGTTTTTGGCTTATCCCTGGGTGACACATCCCTCTTAATTCAGTTTAAGGTTGCAGCAACACAACCCTAAACTATACCCACTACAGTTTTTGTCCATCTCTGTTAATAGAGGATGAGGAATAAGAATATTTGGGGCTGCAAGGTGATTCAGTGGATAGAGCCCTGGGCCTGGAGACAGGAAGACCTGAGTTTAAATCTGGCCTCAGGTACTTACTAGCTATGTGACTCTGGGCAACTCCCTTAACCCTTTTGCTTTAGTTTCTACATTTGTAAAATAACCTGGAGAAGAAAATGGCAAATCATTCCAGTATTTTTTGCCAAGAAAACCCCCAAAGGGGTCATGAAGTATTACATACAACTGAAACAACCCAACAACAACAACAACAACACTGAAAGAAATACTTCTAAAATAGATCTTGGAACTATTGTCATCTTTAAGAAATCATAGAAAACCAAAGAGGTAAAAGATTTGCCTAAAAGACCCCAGAATCACAGAAGTGATACAGGGTGCTACATCAGAGGGAAAGACATGAGGATCAACAAGCCATATTCATGTCCTAGAGTTTGTAGGGGACCTTCCACTAGGGCTGTCTCAACAATTTACAGTATCAAGTTTCAGGGAAGTATTAAGGGAAGTGATGATGCCATGGCCCAAAGCATGCTACCATTAAAGAATGCCACCTGGCACAAGCCATTTGTGATGGGAAAATTGGCGTTTTGCTGATACTTCTCATTCCCCTTTATAGTGTGGCCTTCCTGACTCCCTAGTAACTCTCTCAGCTTTCTATTATTGCTTCGTGTTTCATTTTCTGTTCTATTTCCCATTTCCAGTGAGCTTGAAATGGAAAGGCTTATTCTTTTTCCCAGCACAGGTCATGCATCTTTTAAGGCTTCTCATCTTGGACCTAATTGATTGCCCTTAGCCACCAAGAGGTGGTAAATTCTATTCCCCGGTAATGCATGTGAATTCCACTTTGTTCCAGCTCTGACAATGTTAGAGGAGAAGCATCCAATGGCGGTACTTCAAGTTCTGCTGTTTGGACCAATGAGGTGTGTTTGCTCTTTTCGTTCCTTTGCTCTGGCTTCCAGAATAGCAGAGGATTTCAAAATTAAGGGAAACTTAGATAATCCAATGCAAACTTTCAGAGGGAGACAGAAAATGACTTGTCCAAAGCCACACAGCTTGGAAGTAAGGGAGAAGGAATCTGAACTCAGGTGCTCCATGGCTATACACATTGTGACAAAGAGTGACTAACAGTTGATTGTTCAATTTTCAATGTGAATATTGGCATGTTGGAAATTTGTAAATGTTATAAATTTAGGGCTTGGTTTATTGTTTTGTTGATTGTCTAGATTTAAGAAAATTTTTAATAATGCAGATTAAATGGAAAAGTTTGTTAAAATTGTTAAATATTTACCAGTCCTGACCCCCAGTCCTGCATTTTTTTTTTCACTTTCAGACAGATCCTAGCTAACACAAATCCCTGGTTCATACCAACATCCAAATAGACCACAGGCTTCTCAGAGAAGGTTTATCCTTCATTTTTTCTTTTTTTGACTCTTCTCCTTTCTTCCTGACTCCCCCTACTATTTCCTATCTGTCCCTAGAACCTTAGGTCTTGAAACTGGAAAAAGATGAGAAAGTAAAACACCAGGGGTGACATATTTCTGTTCACTCCAGTCCATTCTTCACTTATCTGATCAAGGGATTTTCCTAAAGCTCAAGTGTGACCATGTCACCCTTACCCCTATCTCGATAAACTGGAGTAGCTCTCTATTACCTATGGGCAGAATTTCTTTGACATTTAAAGCCCCTTTGCATCTGGCTCTTTCCTACCTTTGTAGTCTATTTATACTTTACTCTATTCTACATACTTGATGGTCTAGTGACATGGGCCTCTTTGCTGTTCCTTGCACAAGACTCTCCATCTCCTGTCATCATGTTGTGCTGGCTATGCCCCAGCCTTGGAGTGCCCTTCCTCCTCACCCTCACCTCTTAGTTTTCTGAACTTGCTCAAAGTATCAGCTAAAATTCTACCTTTTGGAGGAAATTTTCCAGTTTTTCCCTCCTCCTCCTTCCCCTAGGCCTTCCCTCTGGAATTACCTCCCACCCATTTGCATGTAGTTAGTTATTTACACATTGTCCCCCTCCATAGAAAGTGAGCTCTTTGAGGGCAGAGAGTTTTTTTTAGCCTTCATATAGCAGGCACTTAAAAATGGCCTTTTAAATTAATTGATTATCTTAGTGTTAGGAGAGATTTGGATTGAAATCCTACTTCTGACACTAGTTAATGATCTGACCTTGAGTAAGACTGTTGAACTCACTTTCCTCAAGTGTAAGTTGGGAATAATGACATTTATATTGCTTACCTTGCAAGTCTTATAGGCCTATACCTTGTCTAGATCAGGCATTGGTTTGCCTGAAGGACTGAATGAAACACTTTTAGGGCTTCTTTTCTTGGCCATGAAAGAGATCAGCAAAATCTCAAATGAGCAACCATCATTAATCATATTTAATGTTACCAAGCAGAGTCATACCTGAATTTTAATATGATAAAACAGTAAATCATCATGCTAAAGCTTTGGAGCCAACCCTCACCCCATCACTGTTTTCTGATTTAGCTCTAGTCATCCCACTTCCCCTATGGTCTAGGCCTATTCTTTAGTGTGATGGGCAGTTAGGTAGTGCAGCAGACAGAGCACTAGGCATAGAATCATTTGGACTCATCCTCATGAATTCAAATCTGGCCTCAGACACTTATTAGCTAGATGACCCTGGGCAGCTCACTTAACCCTGTTTGTCTCAGTTTCCTCATCTACAAAATGAGCTGGAGAAGGAAATGGCAAACCACTCCAAAATCTCTGCTAAGAAAACCCCAAAATGGGGTCAGGAAGAGTCAAACATGGCTGAAATGACTTAACAATAGTAACAATTATTTTAAAAAATAATTTCTTTATTTTTAATTTTTAACATTCACTTACATAAGATTTTGAATTTTAAATTTGCTCTCCCTCCTCTTCAAGACAGTGTGCAATCTGAAACAGGCTCTACTTATACATTCATGTTAAAATATGTTTAATATGATGTAAAGAAGAATTAGAAGTAATGGGAAGAGTCACGTGAAAGAAGTAAAACAAAACAACAAAAGAAAAGGGGAGCAAATAGCATGCTTCCATCTGCATTCAGACCCCCAAGTTCTTCTCTGGATGTGGATGGAATATTCCATCATGAGTCTTTTGGAGTTGTTTTAGATCCTTGCCTTATTGAGAAGATGTCTTTTTGGTATGGGTGATGTCTTCACTCTCTCTTCTCCAGAGTCATCGTAGTCCAGT
The DNA here is from genome assembly GCA_028658325.1 of Potorous gilbertii. Lineage (NCBI taxonomy): Eukaryota > Metazoa > Chordata > Mammalia > Diprotodontia > Potoroidae > Potorous > Potorous gilbertii. Next base: position 477,889,527 of record CM053770.1, read on the forward strand.
GGCAGGACAGAGTCAAGACAGCTGGTGATGGCTCAGGATGCAGTGGATGACCTCGGCATCTTTGATGTCTAACCAAGCAGTCATCGAACAATGTTGCTGTTACTGTGTACAGTGTTCTCCTGCTTCTTCTCATTTCAGCATTAGTTCATGTAAGTCTTTCCAGGTTTTTCTGAAGTCCACCTGTTCATCATTCCATTACATTCACATACCACAACTTGTTCAGCCATTTCCTAATTGATGGATATCCTCTCAATTTCCAATTCTTGGCCACCATGAAAAGAGCTGCTATAAATATTTTTGTATATGTGGGTCCTTTTCCCATTTTTATGATCTCTTTGGGAGATAGACCTAGAAATAGTACTGCTGGGTCAAAGGGTACACACAGTTTTATAGCCCTTTGGGCATAGTTTCAAATTGCTCTCCAGAATGGTTTGGTTAGTTCACAACTAGTTCCAATTTCCCTCATCTTGTCCATGAACAGTAACAATTCTTTAGTGTAGTGTTTACCTCATTGGTTTTGGAAATACTCATGGCACAGGAAAATCTTGACAATTTAGGTGTTCTCCCAAGGAATCTGAATGCAGGTCAAATGGTCAGTATGTTGTATAACATTATTATTAAGGCAACTGATCAACTTAGCTAAGCAAATTTCTATTCATTTGGGGGTATGAGGTGGAGTGGGAAGGAAGCATGATGGGAGTAGGAGCAGAAATATAAGTCAGGAGGAACCCTGGACAAGCACAAAGGTTAGACCAAAAATAGCTTCCATTTATATGGTGCTTTTCAGATTTACAAAACCCTTTCTTCACAAAATAACTCTGTGAGGAAGTATAAATTCTTTTATACCCATTTTACAGATGAGATTCAGAGACACTATATTACTTTCCCAGGCTAACACAGCTAAGGAGCTTTTGAAGGATCTAGGTGGCACGATAGTGCACAGAGCACCAGGCCTAGAGTCAGAAAAAATTGAGTTCAAATCAGACCTCACATACTTTCTTAGCTGCATGACCTTGGGTGAGTCATTTAATTTCATCCTCCTCAGTTTTCTCATCTGCAAAATGGGGAAAACAACAGCACCAACCTCTCATGGTGGTTGTGAGGATAACATGAAATGATATTTATAAAGTGCTTTACAAACTTTAAAGTGCTGTAGAAAATGCTAACTGTTATTAATTATAATTATGTATCAGATCTCAGAAATGAATCCAGATTTTCTGACTCAATAAAGTCTCTATGGTGTAGTAGATAGGGAATCAGTCACCGGGGTAAGGTGACTTTGGTTCAGGCTTGGCACAGTATCTGGCACATAGAATATATTTAAAGAATGCCTGTTGACTTGATTGACCTAGCCTCAGTTTCCTCATCTGCAAAATGGGGATAATTATACCTCATAAGGTTGTTATGCAGACCAAATGAGATTAATAAAGTGTGAGGTACTTTATAAACCTTAAATTATTATATAAGTGTGATCTATTTGTATGATCACTTTACCATGTGATCTCTCAGGATTTATAAAGCAATTCCCCAAATGTTGGGATTTGAGGGTCTTGAGAAACATTCCTCCCCAACCCCAAGCCTAGGAATATCACTCCTTCCTACTAGCATTTTATGTGCTTAAAATTTTCTATTAGAGATTTATTCCTTTGGATCTTGAAGGTTTTTCTGTTAATTATTCACCAAACAAATATGACTAGGTACTTTGAGATTGAGAAGAAGAAAAATAGAAATTTTCTGCCACTGAAAAGCTAAGAGAGGTAATTTACCCCCTTGAGATCTGTAATACCTTAAAACTTATCATCTCACAAGAAAGGATAATTTCTAACTATGAGGAGTAACTAATGCTCCCTGGGAGTTTGCATTAGGTGGCTGGCAGAAGAGGGGCCAGGATTTGCAAAAGCTGAGGGGAAGTCTTGTATAGAGAGGTAAGAAGGAGGCAAAGAGAAACCTTTTCCATTTCATGGTTGGTTATGGAACTTGAGGTCATTTAGTTCCAACCCCTTATCTTAGAGGCTCACAGATGTTGGGACTGGCCTGAGGTCACACAGGTACTCTTTTCAGTCCGGACTGCATCCAGCTTCTCTGACCCTTCCATACTCTCCACCATGGCTGCTGGTCCTAGAATCATGTTCCATTAGACCTGGAAGGGACATTAGACATTAGAAGAGACATTGAAAATCTTTAGTTTTCAGAAGAGGAAATGGAGACTCAGAGGGATTCAGTGACTTGCCTGAGCCAGTTGATAACTAGAACCTGGGCTTCCTGACTCATGGTCCAGTGTTTTTATTATTCTATTATGTTGATTCAGGTTGATCATCACAAACATGGGCAGTTTAGTGACACAAGAGAGGCACCAGGAAAACCACCACTTGTCTCTAAATATACCCCCTACTGGCCTGACTCCATTTCTGGAGGTGGATCATTTTGTTTCTGGATGGCATTTTGTCCTTCAAGTTTCCATGGCTCAGAGGACAGACCACAGAACTTAGAGTCAGAGAACCTGCATTCTACTCTCAGGTGTGTTATTTACTTCCTGTGGAATAAGTTCTCAGTTTTTCATCTGTAAAATGAGAAGGTTGGAATAGATGGTGTATAAGATCTATTCCACAGTTGGGTGGCATAGTGGATAGAGCACTGGGCCTAGAATCAGGAAGACCTGAGTTCAAATTAGCCTCAGTGTCTTATCAGCTATGTGACCTGGGCAAATCACTTAACCCTGTTTGACTCAGTTTCCTAATCTATAAAATGAGCTAGAGAAGGAAATGGCAAACCATTCCAATGTCTTTGCTGAGAAAATTCCAAATGAGTTCTGGAAGAGTTGGACACAAATAAACGTAACAGTCAAAGGTATCTTCCAGATCAGCCCTATCAGAATGGAAACTCTCCTGGAGGGGATAACCTCTTAAGCTTTTATGAGCTGTTACTTCTTAGAAATAATAATGACAGAATTTTACATTGCATTTTTTCAGCTATCAAGAATTTTTGTCTTGTTGGTTCTTCAGGACAACCTTGTGAGGTAGGAAATATAATTATCTCCATTTTACGGATGAGGAAACTGAGTTTCAGGGAAGTTGTGGGACTTACTCATTGTAAGTACCTAGTAATACCTAGTAAGAGTATTTGAATCCCATGTCTAGTTGACTCAAAGTCCATTGCTCTATCTACCATAGCAGAGGTGGACAGCCTGCAGCCTTGAGGCCACAGGTATCCCTCCAGGTCCTCAAGTGTGGCTGAACCCAGTTTTTAGTTAATGGGCTATATTTGAGGACCTAGAGGGCCACATGTGGCTTCAAGACCACAAATTCACCACTCTTATACCATACCATGGTGTACAGAAGCGTCACTGAGGTTGAAAGGGTCAGCTGTAGATGGGAGTGGGTCAGATGCTTTGGTTGGTGGGGGTAGGTAGAAGAGAGTGTTGATGTGATACAAAGGGATCAGTATCCTAAAAGGGGAAGTGGGGTGTTATCTACTTCTTTCCTTTTTTCCTTTAGGAAAGATCTAGGGACTGGACCAAGCCTTGGTGAGCAAGCCTTAAATTGTTCAGGAGATGCTAGTCTAAGCAGCAGCACCCAGGGCTCTTGAGATCTTGGCAGAGTCTGGCTGCTCTCTGGTCCTGTCCAGTGTGACACACAGCTGAGGAATCTCCAAACTCCACATGTGCTGAAAAGCACTGGTCCCTGGAGGGGGTGGGGGTGGTAACAATCACAAAAGATGACTCACCAGACAAGACAGCTAAGTGATGTGAGTGAATAGAAAGTGAAGAAAAGCTCTGACTCATCCTGGCTGGGGGTGCCTACCCAGCACTGTGGTGACTCAGGAGGCATCAGATACCAGCTGACTCATGGCAAGCTCTTCATCAGGCTGCCGGGCAGGTACAGGGTTGGAAGGACAGGTGGGTGAATCACACACAGTCACTTACTTACTTTTGCAGAGTCCCACGTGAGGTGGGACTGGGAATCATGTCTCTGACTTCTTTAAGCAAACATACCAACAAGACTACACCCAATTAATACTGTCTGCTCCAAGCTGGAAGCCTAGAGAGGCCAGACGTTTATCACCAAGTGCACCTCATCCATTGCTCACTGTGTTTTCCCTAGTCTTCTTTTAAATTTGACTTTAGACAGAGTTTGTGAGCCCCACATGAACAAATAGTCTTGTTGCTTTATAATTGAGGCTCATCTGGCCCCAGATTGCATTATCATTCATTTTATTTACTAAAATCATCTCTGAATAATAGCTTATGTCTCTTTGCATAAGTCAAATCTATCCTTAAATGGCAAAAGTTCGCTGCGGTTGATCATTCCTTTTTGCTGAACTTTACTGGCTCATCTTCTCCCACCTGTCCTCTAGGTGTGACTGTCCCACTAAGCTATGTTTTTTGTTCTCTTCTGTCTCTTCATTTCTCTTCCCCCTCCCCATCACCTGCACAATTGTTTCAAGGATCGCTCCATGCAGGGGAAATTTATATGCATATAACTAGCCTTGCTTTCTTTTCCATTTGGATCTCCTTGTCTAAAACTGAATTCATCATCTTCCTTCCAGTACCTATCCTCTCAACTGCCCTATTGTTGTTGCTGATTCTCCTCCTCCTTCTCATTCTCCAGACTCAAAACTTTGACTCTTATTTCTCCCTTAATTGAGGTGACAAAGCAGGTTGAGAGGCCTGGACTGGAATTAGGAAGACCTGAGTTCCAATGTACCGTTGACACTTCCTAACTGTGTAATATTGGGCAAGATGTTTAACCTCTCCCCACCTTAGTTTCCTCATCTATAGAATGGGGACAATAATGTTTCCTACCTCCCAGGATTGTTATAAGGGTCAAATATGGGAGAGGATTCTGGAAACACTGCAGAGGAGGTCAGAAAATTCCAAGCATCTTCCACAAACAAGACAAAACACTGCCGCAGGGTAAACACAGAATAGCAAAAATAAGTAAGAATTGGGGTCTTCCTGGGACAACTGCAGAGAGCTGAAGACCCCAGGAAGGAAGTTCAACCTCAGTGAAGTGTAAACACCTCCAGACTATCTCCCTGAAACAATAAACAGTAAGCCCTGGGAGCAGCTAGATTGAGAGGTAATCTTGGCCGCAGCCACAGGAATTCTCACCTCACAGACTGTGGCAGGTCAGACTTCTGAGCAGGAGAAGATCCAAGGAACTGACTAGGGGTAACTGAGTGCAGAAGATGGGGATGCCGATGGCTGGGGGCTCTTACAGGCGAGCTGAGTTCTTGGTTTCAGTTCTAGGTAAGAGGAGAAAGCTGAAGTGTATAGCCACTGGAGGGTCCTCAAAGGAGCAAGAACATTTCCAGCATAGTGTGTGTGTGTGTGTGTGTGTGTGTGTGTGTGTGTGTGTGTAGGGGGGTGCCTAGCTATGTCTTGGAGGGGTAAAGGAGTGTAGAGGTTGGGCCCAGGACAAAGCTCAAAAAACAACAGTAAGAAGGACCTGAGATCAGAGGCGCTATTCTCCATACCCCAGAACCAGAGGTGATTATAACAAATTGCTAAAAACACAACAAAAATGAGAAAATGGAGTAGAAAAAATCCAACCATAGACACTTGCTATGGGGTTTATCTTCAGAGGGGGATACTGAAGCAAAATAGCCTTTGCTATCCCAAAGAGTAAATGTTATATGCTCATCTGTCCAAAAAGAATTTTTAGAAGAACTCAAGAAAGACTTTAAAAATCTAATAAGAGAGATTGAGGAATTTTTTTTTAAAAGGACTGTCCAAGGAAAAGAGAAGATTATGAAAAGAAAGTCAACCATCTAGAAAAGGAGATCCAGAATCTTAAGGAAGAACACAACTTCTTGAATACCAGAATTGGACAAGGGGAAGATATAAGAGATCAAGAAATAATAAAACAATAAAAAGAATGAAAAAATGGAAGAGAATGTGAAACATTTCAAAAGAAAAATAACTGATCTGGAGAACAGATCAAGAAAAGAAAGCATAAGAATAATAGGACTACCTGAAAGCTATAATCAAAAAAAGAATTTTGATAAGATAATACAAGGAATAATTAAAGAAAATTGTCCAGAATTTTTAGAATAAGAGAGGCAAGTAGAAATGGGAAGAAAAAAATCCACCATTTAGCCCCTGAAAGCGACCCCAGGATGAAAACCTATAGGAATATATAGCCAAATTCCAAAATTCCCAGGTTAAGGAGAAAATATTATGAGCAACAAGAAAAATAAAACAATTCAGATCCTGTGGGGCCACAATTAGAATTACACAAGACCTAGCAGTGCCTATACTTAAAGACCCCCCCAGGTATTAGAATGCTATATATTGAAGGAAAAAAGAACTGGTCAAAAATATCATACTCAGTAAAGTTGAGCATAATCCAAAATGGAAAAAAAAAGGGCATTCAATGAACTGACAGACTTTTGGTATTCTGGTGCAAAAGGACCAGAATTAAATAGAAAATTTGACATAGAAGACCCAGGAGAAATTACAAGGGACTCAATAAGGACAAATTATTTACTTTTTATATGTGGAAATGTAAACCATATGTAAAGGTAAATATATATTTATAATATGTAAAACCATATAAAATTATCAAAAGAATAATTATCTCATATAAATGAAGCACAACAGGAAGAACTGATACAGAGGAATCAGATGGGGAGGAGGGCTGGTAGTTCTGGAACTCTACTCACATTAGATCTGAGTTAAAGAGAGAAAAACATATCATTTGGAAGGGTATAAATGTCTTGTAAATTTATAAAGAAATAAGAGGGTGAAGGAACAGGATATGGGAGAGGGATAGAAGGATGTGCACATTAAGGGGAATGGGTTAAAGAAGGAACAACATATATATCTAGAAGGGTATAAAAGTCTTCAAAATTCAGAAAGAAACAAGAGGGCAAGGGGATAGGGTGAGGGAGAGGATAAAGGAGAGGGCTTCTTGGAAGAGGAGTGGGTTAAGGAATAAGAAGGCAAGGTAGCAGGTAGAAGCAAAGTAGAGAAGTGAGGAGGGATAAAAATAGGGTGAAAAAAACAGTGAAGAGAAATAGGAAGGAGGAAAAATTACAACAAGAAACTATGGCTTAGAATGTGAATGGGATGAATCTACCTATAAAATGGAAACTGGTAGGTTAAGCATTTGAATTCAGCAATATGTTGCTTTCAGGAAATGACATAAAAATGAGAGATACAAACATAAAATAAAGTCAGGAGTAGAATTTATTCTTAAATAAAAATAGGAGTAGGAATCATGATCTCAGACAAAGTTAAAACTAAAATAGATTTAATTAAAAGAGAAAAATAGGGAAACCACACTGTGTGTCAGCCATGTCTTTCAATATTGTTTCAGACCATTTAAAATAACTAGACAATATAAAAAAACTGAGAGAAACCTGCCAAAACAGACACAGGAACTATATAAATAAAAACACAAAACCCCTTTTATATCAATAAAATTACATTTAAATTATTGGAGTAATAATTGTTGTTCGTAGGTAGGTAAAGCCAATATAATAAAAAAATGACCATTTTACCTAACGAATCTATGTATGTAATGAGATCCCAATCAAACAGCTACTCTGCCTTCTGACCCCCCCTTTCTCTATTCATAGAAATATCAATGTAATTTGAACCTTTAATTTCTCTTACCAGGAGTGTGAGAATACATTCTGAAGGAATCTCTCCACTTTGATCTCTTCATTCCTCAATCCTTCCTTCATGTAACTATAAAGATAATCTTTCTAACACATAGGTATGACCTTGACATTTCCCTGTTCAAAAACTTTCTGTGGCTCCCTATTACCTATCACATAAAACACATTATTCTTAGATTAGCATTTAAAGCCCTCCATGGTCAGGCTCCAACTTATGATTTCACATGCTCTGCCCTATTCCCCTTCATACTCTCTGTAGGTTGCTAGTTGCTTACCGCTGTTGCCTGTCCCTCTTCCAGATGTGTACCTTTATGTAAGCTACTACTCACACTCTCTCCTTATCTCAGATAGTGAATTTCTTTGAATAATAGCACCTACCTCCCAACAACCCTCAGAGGCAGGCACTATTACCCCCATTTTTATAGATGAGGAAACTGAGGCAAATAGGGTTAAGTGTTGTGCCTAGGGTGACACAGCAACTAAGTATCTGAGTCCAAATTTAAACTCAGGTTTTCCTGATTCCAGGCCTGGCACTCTCTTCATTGTGCCACCTCGCTGTCCATTTTTATCATACTCAGTTGTATACCTGGCTTATCTGTGTTCCACTTTCCTCTATTAGAGTGTTAGCTCCTTGAAGGCAGGGACCATTCCTTGTTTCAGCCTCTTACCATCAGTTGTGCACATAGTAGAAGCTTAACAATTGCATATACCCCAGAATCTGAAAGAAATTTGAAGACAAATGAAATCTGGATCATCAGCCCAAGTGGAAATCTGTAATTCAACAGTAACTCTTTGAAGACCGTATAGGAGATCTAGGTGTATTAATTAATAAATCAATTTCATTACTTTCCAGTAGAAGCCCTCAGCAGAGACATCTTGAAAGGTCTGTTGTGGTTGTCGTTAGCTGACCATCTTATGATGTTTTGCAAATCATGAAAGTAGGAAAGGAGCCAGAAGGAAGAGCTTATTCATTTTGGTTTTTCGGGGAAGGTGGCTAGATTGACGCAAGGGGAGAGACAGTGGGATGGCTTTAACTTCCTTCTTGAATTTGGTCTTTGCTCTTCTCTGTCATTTCATTTACGGTTAGGGTCATATTAATTTCATCCTTAGCTAGGCTCTGTTTTTCTGACTCCTGAATCATAATTAGAAGGGTAAGTAGTCTTAGAGATCATTGATTTGAATCCCCTATTTTATAGATGAGAAGCCCAAGGCTACCTAATGGATGAGTGGACAAATTGGATCCCCAACCCAGGACTTGGTGTCCAGGATTCTTTCTTTCCCAAAACTCTGTGGTTAACCACTGAAGATGAGCAAGTCAAGTCAACAAACATGCTTACTAAGTGCTATGTGATGGGAATATAAATACAAAAAAAAAAAAAAAGAAAGAAAAGACAATTCCTGCCCTCAGGGAGCTTATATTCTAATGAGGTCACAGCTAACTATAGTGTGATTCCTGGCTAAAAGAAACTATAAAGACTGGTTGCTTCTCTCCTATGATCTGGTTTACAATTTTATTCCAGGCTTGGAGGGGCCAAGTCCGTACTTTATTTATGTTGTCTTATATCATAAAGTATTCACAGTATAAAAGTTTCTTTCCAGTAATGGCATCTAAAAATGGAAAGTTTAACTGGAGTGATGAACCATAAGTCAACTTGGCAGAAGGCGTAATGTCTCCAACTGCAGATGTTCTTTCTTTTTTGGCACCGCTGTTTTTCTTAGGATTGAGTTGAAGAACCTGCATTTGGCAGGATGAATACATACATCATCATCTTTGTAAAGAATAACTTCTTTTGTGTGCCCTGTTTTGGAATAAGGTCCATGCCATATTTTGAATCTTATTTGGGTACTGAGAAATACCTGCTTGGGGCCGTCTTGAGTGCCCTCTTCTTGTACTCTAAGGAGTTTTTAGGCAGTTATGCTAAAGTGGGTTTGAGGTGAGACCATAGGAGCCATTATTTGTTTGGGACAGTGTGGAATATAGTAGAAAATGATTTATTTCCTCTGTGACTCTGGGCAAGTCACTTTACATCTTTGGGCTTTGTTTTCCTTATCAATAAAATGAGGAGATTGGATAATCATTGAATCTCTGAGGTGAAAAGGAATTCAGAGGAAGAGTCATTTTTATCACATTCCTGAGAAGTATAAATCTGACCTTTGCTTGAAGCACTCTAATGAAGAAGATCGCTGCATCATAGGATCCAATGAGATCCAACTGGATCATAGGATCAGATATTGAGAACTAGAGGGGAACCTAGAGATTGTCAAGACCAATCTCCCATGTTGCAGAAGAGGAAACAAGCTCATAAAGGTTAAGTGACCTGCCCAGGATCACTCAGTAGAATTTGAACATGTGTTCTTTGCCATAGGTTCAAACCTCTACTTTCAGGGGTCACTCATTCCACTGTTAGTAAGGATAAGGACAAATTCCTCTTGCTCTTAATTCTCCTAATTCAAGCAGAATGTGTTTAAATCCTCTTTCAAGTTGACAGACATTAAATATTGAAAGGTGGTTATCACATCAATTACTCAATCAAGATTTATTAAGCATCTAGTATGTCCCAGCCTCTATATTATGTATTGGACATCTTCTAAATCTTCTCTACAGGCTAAACATTCCCCATTACTTTCATTGATTCTCATACTGTATGAACTCAAGGCTATTTCCCATCTTGATTTCTCTTTGTTGGACATTCTCCATTGACTCTCCTCAAATGTGGCATCCACGATTCTCTAGAATTGGTCTTACTGGTGCAGAGCAGTATGAGAGTATATCTGTCCTCTCCTTGGATGTTATGCCTCTCTTAAGGCAGTCAATGTTTCCTGTAATTTCCTTAGCTGCCTTATTATATTGTAGTCTCATATTGAGTTTGTGGTCCACTTAAACCTCGGACCATTTTCAGATGAACTTCCCTCTAGCTAAATGGCTGCCATCGTGTACTTGGGAAGTTGAATAAATGTAAAATACTTTAAACATATCCCTAATAACTCAGTATTCTTCAATTCAGTCCAATGCTTGAAAAAATGTTTCTGAAGTGATCTTGAAGGTTTCTTCAACTCTAAATCCCATGATCCCATGATCCTGGTCCTTTGAGGAGAGCCAATTCCAATCATTTTCTAAAAGAGGTCAGGAAGTCTCAGTTTTCTTTCCTTTTTAGGCAAGTCTTATAGCCTTCGGTCATTGGCACAAATCTGACTGACTCTGAGCCAGCTTCTTGATCTCTTTGGGCCTTGATCTCCTTTGTAAAGGAAGGGAGATGATTGGACCTGAGGGCCTCTAAGGCTTCTTAGCACTGTGTCAACTTTCCTGAACAAAATTCCAGGGAAGTGTGGACTTGTGATACTGTTCCTCTGCCTACCTCCAACAGCAGCATCAATGCTGCCTCTGAGAGAAAGGCTCTGTTCCTGGACTGTTTCCACATTATTTACGAGTCAATAACTGCTTACATGCAACTCTCCAAAGAGGACATTATTCTCCAGGTTTTGGCTAACACTTTTCCTGAGCTGAACTCAATCAGGATATGAATGGCCACTGAGGCTGATGCTGGGCAGCACAGACACCTGGAGGTTTCAGCTAGTCATCTTGAAGAGTTTGGATGGTTTATGGTTTTTGCCCCAGGCTGAGTAAAAGGGTTTTAGTCCTCCAAAGTCCTGATTCAAAGGGCAGTGACTTCAATATGCTAGAGTTCCTTAATAGGGCTTCTCTCTCCATTTTTCAAGACTTCAGGCTTTATTAACTGGAATTCCCCTTTGGGGGAGTCTGAGGCCATTTTGCTACAGAAAAGAGTGTGATCCAACGTGGATCTATCTTGTGCATCCAGACAAGATTAGAGAGAGAAGAGGGCTGGTTATTTGAAGTTATGAAATAATTTAGGGATGTAGTCTTGTCATAATAATAACTTTTTTCTTTTGTGATTTGTGATTTCTTTACTGTGGGTAACCAGTGTGGCAACTGTATCCACTGTTTTAAATCAGTAACCCCTCTGTACCTTAGTCATACAACATACTTTTAACTTTAATTTGTATCATTAACATTTTCTCTACTCCTTAAGTCTAGACAATTAAGAAAATGACAAATCAAGCCCTGATTGGTAGCATTTGCCTCCTCCTGAGTTATAAATGCTCATGATGAAAATATAACAATACTTTTTGGAGAGCCTGTGCAGAACAGAGGTCAAATGACTTGTCTAGGACCACACAGCTAATATGTATCCGAGCCAGAGTTTGAACCCGTCTTCCTGATTCCCAGGAAGAAAAGGCCCTTCTCTCATGCTGCTCCTCATCATAGTAAAAACAATGGATTATTTATAAAGCATTCTAAGAGTTTCAAAGTATTTTATCTCATTTGATCCTCATAATAACTTTGTGGGGTGAACATGATAGGTTTTATTCACTCTGTTTTAAGGGAAATGGAAGACCAGAGATGTTAAACAACTTACCCACAGTCACACAGCGGTTTGTCAGAGGCAGGATTCATAGCCAAGTCCTTTCTTGATTCCAGATTCAGCTCATTTTTACGGTAGTGGTATGGAAAGCCCCAAGGTCAGCGTCATATTGGGGCACCCTATATAGTTGTTCCTCATCATTCTCTTCATCTCCCCCTTTCCTTTTCCCCCTTAAATTCCTAACTTCTTCTGGGTCCAGGAGAGAATTTGTTGGGAACCTTTTCCTTTGCTTTGGAATCTTTTTTTTTTTTGAGACTGGCATGCTAGATAGCATCATCCAGATTTTAACCTCCTGTTGTCAGTAAATGCTTTGACCTCCATGTGGTTACCCAGAATCTAATTTTGCCCATTCATTTGACCCAACTCTAAAGTCTCTGGGTTAGTAGGGACACCCTCCTCCTTGACTCTGCTCCCCCTTTCTCCCCCCAGTTCTGGCTCTTTTATTAAAAAATGTGGAATAACTTAAGTTCTTGCCTCTTGGGTTGGACGTCCTGGAGCACATGTTGTTTCCAGCCAGCTCTGGAGTCGGGGTGTGTGTGTGTGTGTGGGGGGGGGTGGTCAAGTTTCAGATGCAGTTAATTCAGAGCAAAGGTGATACTACCCTGGTTGGAGTAAAGAACAGCTGACCAACTGATTTACGATGTGGCATCTCAACAAATCGGCCTTGCAACAAGGCTGCTTTCATTTCAGCCAGGGTAGGTATCGTGTAGATTAAACGTGTCATCCCCGGACACTGTTTGGGTCCTTAAGCCTGCAGCTGGTAGAAACAGATGGGGCCCCCAGGGTTCCAGAAAGCATCTGGTTTGGCCCATGGACTTTTTGCAGCTTCAGGGAACTTGGCTTCTGGGGAACAGTGTGGCTGGGTGAGAGGCAGAGCCCACAGGCCTGTGGATCTGGGGAGTGGAGTCGGCTGACAATGCTGCCAGAATGGAGTGTGACAGGGAAGTGGGGCAGCTCTGAAGGCAAGCTATCTTCTCTGTTGACTCACTTGGGCCTCCATGTCTGCCTGCCTGGTGGATTGGTGCTGGGGTCCACACTCACTAAGCAATGTGTTTCTGTTTGCTGCCTCACAAGCTGGAAATAGAAGCATGTATTAGTGGAGCCTAGGGAGACGAGTAAATACAGTATGTGACTAAAACCTTCACAAAGGTCCTAGGGAGGGCCCAGCTTCCAGGAATTTCTGGGTTTAATGACAGGCTGTCTTGCCTCTGGTTATCTTTTTCACTCCAAACCTACACAGAATAGTTTGCTATCACTCAGGGAGGGAATTCCCGAGTCTCAAGTGAGTGCCCTGAGCACTATCCATATTGGGAGAAATCCTGAAGCCTGGGTGAGACATGGATGGCTTTGGGAGTTGTCACTGTTTCACCTCTCCTATCTCTGATTCACTGGCAGTTAAAGTGGCCATTTCTCTACCCTAGATGTGCTTTGTGAGACACACGAAGGCTAGTGGCCAGTTTGGGTCAGTTAGTCACTAACAGATTGGATAGAATCCTTTGCATTCAATTCAGTTTAATTTAGTTCAAAGCTACAACCATTTATTAAGTACCTATCAGCTCCCATGTGGAAGAGGACTTAATTGTTTTAGCTCTGGAACTTTCCATCTTGAGACTGCAGGTCCAGATTTGGTGAAGGTCTCATATGGGGCCCATTGTTTAAGGCTGGCTCTTTCAATCATATCTCACTTTATTCCTTTTTTTCACCAGTCATTTTGTTTCTCCCTTCTTTCTCTCCATAATCAAATGAATGCTGTCATTACTATTGGAAAAGATGCATGAAGCTAGCCCTATATACTTCTACTCACCATTATTATAATTTTCTGAAACAAAATAGCCCTCCCAGGTCATCGTTCTTCATCTGTATTTATATCTTTAGATTAGTCTTCTTTGGCAATGAAGAACGAACACAGTCATATCTATAGATCTATCTATCATCTATTCCCTATCTACCCTGTCTATCCATCCATCCATCTATCCATCTATCTATCTATCTATCCACCCATCCATCCATCCATCCATCTATCATGTTTCTCACTATTAGAATGAAAGGTCCTTGAGGACAGGGACTATCTCTATTTTTCTGTTTTAGGTGCTTTCCATTGTGCTTGGCACATAGCACATTAGTACATAATGAATGCTCATTCATTCATTCTTCCTTCCTGTGGGCTGGGCAGAATGGTATGAATAATTATGTGAACCAAGGCAATTCACCACCTCTCAGTGCCCTCTGGGGGTCTTTAAGATGCTAAATTGCAGAGAAGGTGCTGACCTGTATTGGTAGAGGGAATGGTTTCCTACAACTGATGAAATCACAACTCTGGTTAAAAAAAAAATGCAGGCAATAGAGATACAATGAAAAAATCGAAACTATCCCTGAGGGCCTAAATGTAGACTGGTGGATTGTGTGGGATTACACTCTCTATTTATCTCCCCTTAGAATCCTTATCTTCCTTCAAGAACTTTCCCAATATCTCCAAAGGCATTAAAACCATCCTTGACACTAAGCTGTCTTAGGAGACTAAGACTGGAATCATTGATGTATCTTCTAGGTGGCTGAGTACATAAGTCAGCTAAGAGCCTGGTTAGCAGACCAGTGGAGCCAACAGAGAAGCAGCAAAGATAGAGCCTAATTACATTAATGCTGTGTCCTTGTCAAATATCCTTTCTGTATTATGGCTAAGTAACAGCTCTTTTGTTAACTGATAGATGATCTGTGAGAGTCTCATTTTCTTTTAGTCCTGAACCTGAACCACAAGATTGGCCAGAGTTGGGCCTACCTTACAACAGAAGGGGACAACATATGCAAAACATATAAAAAGATAGATACATGTTATTCCCAGTATCTAGCACAGTGTCTTGATAAAGTAGATATCTAGTGGTGCATTGGACTGGAGAAGAGAGTAGGGAGATAGAAGAGTAATTAATTGGGATATCTCAGTATTTGTTCAAGGGGGAAAGATGAATAGTCATAACCCTGAGAATTCTAAGACTCAAATACTTTTATCCTAACTCCAGAGAGAGGGCAGGGAATCTCCTGCAACATAAAATGGACACGCCTATACTTTTTGTGAACATTAAGGGGATGACCGACTCTGTCCCAATGCTTGGGCCACATCTGTCCCTTTCCCTTCATGAAGGGGCACACCTGTGTCTATACCCAGATTAATTCCGCCCAACTCCTTTCCTTTTTTTTTACCCTGTATTCCTGAGGTACTTACACAGTCAGTTGGTCCTGTTTTCATCCAGGTTTGCTGCTTTCTGACTTTCCCAGTCAGTTCATTACTGTGTGGGTGTTCTGTCTCCCTGGCTAGACTATAGTTCTTTGAGCCTGGGGACCATGTTTGCTGGATTTTTTGGTTTGTTTCATCCCACAGTGCCAAGCACACAGTGGGCACTCAGTCATTAATGGGGGCTGGCAAATTACCATGGGCCCAGTATGAGGATATCATTCTTAACTCTTAACAGAATATGTATTGTTTTCCTTTGGGTCACTGCCCAAGAGCTCTGCTCATTCAAAGGTTCCTCAGAGGTTTTGGCTCTGGAAATAGCTATTTATAGTTGAGTACATACGTCCTGGATGGCGAGACCTTAACCACATCCTTCAGTCAAGAAGCCGTCTTGGCATGATAATCTGTCTCTCTTTCACCATATTCCTCCGTTATTCCCACCTTCACCTGTCATGGAAGAGTGGCTGCCCTTCTTACCTTCTTCTGGGTTTATGTATTGCAAGTTGTCAAATACTTTACTTTTGACTAGAGGAAGCGGGATGTTATGCTGCATAGAGTATTGGGCTTGGAGTCAGGAAGAATGACATCATGTTCCCTTACTGTGAGTAGGTCAGTTCACTTCTCTGACATTCAGTTTTCTCATCTGTAAAAAGGGGATGATACTTGCTCTCAACTGCAGCCTGGGGTTGTTATTAAGGAAACACTTTGCAAACCTTAATGTGCAAAAAATGTAAGCCATTATTACTTTTTTGACAAAACTGCACATATTTGAAAGGGACTTTTCCCCCTCCAGACTCAATGTATCTCATTCCTTCACCCATTGTTACGGCTAGGGGCCAATTTTTGGGGATTCCTCTTCAGTTTATAAATGAGGAAACACATTTGTAGGCATAGAAGGATAGCTGGGTGGTGCCATAGTGCATAGAGTACCAGACCTGAAGTCAAGAAGACGCTTCTTCCTGAGTTCAAATCTTCCTAGTTTTGTGATCCTGGGGAATTCACTTCACTATGTCTGCTCAGTTTCCTCATGTATAAAATGAGCTGGAGAAGTAATTGGTAAACCACTTCAGCATCTCTCCCAGGAAAACCTCACAAAGAGTCAGACACAACTGAAATGACCAAACAACAGTCAAAATGGCCTAAATTGGTTAGATAACTATTCAAGGTCACAGAGGCACAAAGTGACACAGTCAGAATTTGAACTTGGGTTCTGTGTCTCTAAATTCAACATTGCTAATTCAGAGCTCTTTCTATTATACCATGTTGTGTTGGTCTGGGTGAGGACTCAAAGTAAGGATGGAAAATTGGGGCTGGATGTGAGACATATTGCAGATATAAAACTAACAGGACTCAAGATATGGGTAATAACAGAGAAAGAATAGTCTAAGAAAACACCAAGGTTTAAGCCTAGGTAATTGACCTTTACTGTTAATTTTAAGGTAGGACGTTGGTAAAATTCTCCATAGTCAATGGCTGATATGTATTTATTAAATATCTTCTATGCTAAGTATGGTGCTAAGCACTGGGGGATGCAGAGAAAGGTAGAAGAAATTCCTACTTTAACAGTCTAATGGGGGAGAGAATATACAAACAGTCATGTACAAACAAGAGCTATACAAAATAAATTGGAGGGAGTCTTAGAGGGAAGGGTTAGCATCAAAGGTAATCAGGGAAGACTTTTCATAGATGATGGGATCTTAGTTGGGACTTGAAGGAAGCCAGGGAAGGCGGGAGACAAAGATGAGGAGGGGATAACCAAAGAAAATGCCCAGGGTCTGAACAGCAAGGAGTATCATTGATTCTATTTAGTTCATCAGCGTCAGTTTGGATCCACAGCTGATTTCCAAGATTTTGGAAAAGGGAGACTAGGTATTTATGGAGTGACCAAATGAGTAGATGATTATAGTGTGTGTGTGTGTGTGTGTGTGTGTCCTTCATTGCCGAAGAAGACTGTGCCATCAGAGAAATAATGACATGACTTTCACTTGACTTTGTTTTGAGTGAGGGAGGGCTGTGCAGGTCACCAGCCTCACTTGTCCCCCAGAGCCATCTGAATCCAGTGACCACATATTCATCAGGATGACTGGAGATGACTCAGGATGAGGCAATTGGGGTTAAGTGACTTGCCCAAGGTCACACAGCTATGTCTGAGGTGAGATTTGAACTCAGGTCCTCCTGACTCCTGCACTGGTGCTCTATCCACTGCACCACCTAGCTGCTCCTGTTATGGTAGATACACTTTGGTGGCATCACTGGCTGGAAGGTTGAATTTTCTGAAAGCAAATCTAATGACTACTTTAGGCAATATTACATTGGTTACCTGGAATCACTTTTGCAAGTGGTACCTTAGACATTTTAGATAGTTTGAAAAATATCTAATGTTGAGGCCTCTGTTCACTCTTCTGTAAATGAGCAGATTAGATTGGATGATACTTTAAACCTGTGAGTCTGTGAGGGGAAGAAAGGGGCCAAACAAAATTAAAAAGGATGGTAAACCATGGGGAAAACTGTCTTCCCTCATCTAGAACAGAAGATTCTGGAGAAAAGTGACCACACCTAACCCTTCCCTGTATTTCCCCATAGCACTCAGTTCAAGACCTTGTACATGTGAAGGAATCCATGACTCTGCTGATGGACAGATTTTTTTTAATAACACATTTGGCTTTGTGGTAATGCTTCCCTGAAGATGATGGGAAATTTTTTTGTAGTAGGGAGAAATGCCTTAGAAGTGAAGAAGTATTATTTGATGAATGATCTTTTTTTTTTGGAAGAGAGAGGAAGGACTAACTCAAATTCACTTAGACTCCATGGTATATTAACTTAGAAAACCACAATTTAACATTATCTATGTTGTATTGTATTTTTATTTGTTTTGTTAAACATATCACAATTTCATTTTCATCTGGTTAGGCCAGCACTGGGACTTCAGTGGGCTACAAGTTTGACACCTCTGGACTAAATTTGACACCTGAAAGTTAGAGGTTTCTTCTATTTTGGGGAGACTATGTAATTAAAACACTGATGACTTCCCCAGAAATTTGAATTCTTGGGAAATAGGTCATGATGTTCCTCATTAACACTCCCTTCAATTTTGGAATTCTTAATTTAGTAAAACTCAGATATACTGAACATCAGCACTTTATACTCAAAACCATTTCTGCACTCCCTGTATAATTTTTTTCAATTTAGATGTAATTTTTTTCAATTGTTCTTTTCAATTTAGATATAATTTAAATACTTCATATACATATATATTTATATATGTGAATCTCTGTGAATACACACACACATATGTAATTTCTGAGTTCAAAGAGTTTCACAGGCTAGCATGCTGCAATGATATACAAAAGGTGTCTTATGGGATAATGGAATCTCAGAGCCAGAAGGGGCCTCAGAGCTCATCTGATTCCACTTGTGCCTGAATCCCTTGTACCTTTCTCTCTGTCCACCATCTTGTTTCCTTAGCACTCCTCTCCTTGACCTCCCTACTTCTGTGGTGATATACTCACTGATTCAAATTCACAAATGTAGTATAGATCACTAAATTGTGAAGACCTAGAGGACCACATGAGGCCTCAAGGCCACAGGGTCCCTACCCCTGGATAGATTAACGAAAGAGACTGTGAAGTCTACTGTCTAGGGGAATGGACAAACACTTTCTCCTGGTGTAACCATACCTCTGGTATTTCACTTTTTTCATCTTCCTTCCATCTTCTTATCTGTTGTACTATCTTCTATTTCAATGCTACCTTGTCTCCTCCCCTTCCCCACCAAATTGCTTTTGTCCCAGGTGAAAAATTCCTAGTCATAACTCTGGGAAAATATCTACTTTTGTTGTTCCCTCAGTGGAAGCATGCCATGAAGATAAATGGAACCATTTCCTCTTCCTGGAGGAATTTGTCTTCTTCAAAGGGGATATAGCCACCCATTCTTACCTACAGTCTCCTGACTGACATGTTTTTCTGTCTTCCCTCAGGCTCCTTTACCTAAACCAACTGAGGTGGCATTTAAGTGCTATTTTAGAAAGTCAAAGGACTAAGCTTCCCAGCAGTAGCTATAAAACATTCCCTCATGAGTTGTAATAACAGAGAGACAATGGAGTAATGGTGACTCATGATGAGCCAAGGGATCAGCCGACTCCAATGAGGCCCTTTGAAGAAACTCTATAAGACTGGAAACATCTTTTCTGGGGATATGTTCATGCTAAGGAATAGGAACAGAGCCCTGCCAAGTTCTTGCCTCAAAGGGACATTTGGGAACTGGACTGGGATGAGTTGGATTTTTTTTTAACATCCATGAAAAGCAGTGGAATTGTCACATGGCAATGTTTAAGAATCTGGGTATGATAAAGAAGGTTTATCAAGGAGGGACAGTTGTCCTATATGTGAACTATGATAAATCAGATTCTCCAGTCTCCATAGGGAGATACACAAGGAGGCCTCTTTGCAAGGACCACATGCTTTGGCATCTGTAGGACAGGATGTGTGAGAAGGAAAAAATGGCCAGAGATGGTTGGTTGAAACAGATTTGAAAAGTGCACCAACACCGGGAGAAATAAACTTGTAGCTCGGTCCAAAGTACCCACATCAACATCTCCCCTTTCAATAGAAGTCCAGGAAATAGATTTGGAGCCTGATCAAACCATGCTTGGCTTTGCCATCCTTCTCTCTGAATGATAAACATGCGATTATTATAGTGCATTTCCTACATGTGCCTTACATGTGGCTCTCATCTCTCCCTCACAAATGTTGCAAGTAAACACGCCCCAAATGCAATATTGAAGTGTCACCCAGATGGTGCCGTCAGCAGCCCTGGAATAATGTATACACTGTGAGCCCAGCCTAGGGAAAGTGTGACTGAATAGCCCCAAAGGGGGTGGGTCTCCTGTTCAGTGGTGGACCAATCACTGCTCTCTCGATGCCTGCTCTGGGGTCTTCATTGGCATGTAGCAGTTACATATCAAGCTTGGAAGCTCTGTTCGAAAAAGAAAAAAAAATACATTTTAACCCATCTCATTCTTGGAAAAACCACAGCCTTCCTCCCCTCCCCCCATGTAGAGTCTCTGAATTCCTGCTCTCAGTTATTTATTTCATATTTGGAAATTGACCCAATTCCTGCCTACCCCCATCTCTCCTGCTGTTCCTGGGGGTCTTCTTTGAGCAGTGATTAATCTTCTTCTAGCAAATGTATTTGGGGCAAGGTCTTTTCAAATTTGTTAGCAATATTTTCGGGGAGCCGATAGATACAGTTCTAGTGTAGTCTCCCCTCTTTAAGGAGAGCAGCATGTCCAGCTTCTTGGCTCCTTCTGCTCCCCTCCAGACAAGGAATTAAAGCCTGCCTTCGAGAAAGGCAGGGAAGAGAATCTTCCTTATGTTGTCCCACAAGCTACACAAAGAAAGCCTATATGGGCATGAACTCTCTAGATTCTAGACTTTGTGGTTCGATGCCCCCTTAAATGCAGATTGCTAACTGTGATTTTTTGAATCTTTTTGGTTTCCTTTCCAAATCTCCTATGAAAGGAGCTGCCTACAAGGCTCCAACCATGTGCTCAGAGGCCAAGAGTTTTATTTCTATTGCTACTTGTAGCTGAACAGTTTCAAATGGATTTGACTATATCCTTATCAGTTTCATCTACCCCTTCCCCTTAATTTCTTTTTTTGAGGATGGCACTACCCTCCCAGGTGCCTGGGTTCTACACCTATGAGACTTTTTTTTTTTTTTTACTTTCCCTTCTTGCTCATCCCAGTCACCAACTCCACCAGCTTCCCCATTCTTCTTCTATCATGCCTTGCTTTTCTCTCTCACTATCCAATCCTAGTTCCGACCTTTTACTTTTTTTCATTTAGACTAGCTCAGTAGTATCACAGAAAGTTAAGCTTTTAAATTGGCAATATGCATGTATAATTTCAAATTCTATCCTGACACATTCTTTAGAGTTGTTGGACTATTATAAAAAACTTCTAATTGATCTACATACTTTATTATCTGTTTAATGCACTGCTCTGATCAACTCACTCTCTAAGTACCTTAAGTGAATCCCCACTGAATAAGAATGCCTTATCTTGGCATTTAGGGACCTCCAAAAAGTGACTCTATTCCACCTTTCCAGTCTACCTCACATCGTTACCTTGCATGTATTCTGCATTGAAGAGAAACTGGACTCCCAAGCATTTTCCATTCTCACCCTCCCCTACCCCAGCTTTCATGCCTGAATTCTTGCCATCCCCATGCCTACGTAGGATTCATGTGTTGCCTGCATAGATTGAGTTTATGACTATATGGACATTTTCTCAGTGTTGCTTTTGGGGGCAAAATAAGGAAGATTCTCTTTGGACTCTTGCCTGCTCTTCTGAAGGGGAGGCTTTAATTCCTTGCCTGAAGGGAAGCAGGAGAAGCGGCCAAGAGGCCGGACATTTTGCTCTCCTTAGAGAGGGTAGACTAGGCTAGAATTGTATCTGTCAGCTCCCCTCAAATATTGCTGGTCTATGGGAATGATTTCTTTTGTTTTATGTTCAAGATACTCTCCTGGTCACTATCCTTTAAAGAGGAAGGGGTACCCTAAGTTTATAAACGAAAGATTCACTTCTTTCTATAAAGTACTAGTTATGTACCACTAACACAAATAGTAAGTAGTGAGTAATTCTTTCAACTGTAAAAATGTTCACCCTGAAGTGGGGTGAAAACAGAAATGACAGAAGTTATACAGGTTAGAATATATCAGAAAATATACTGAGTGAAGGGCTAACAGACCCCAATTTTACCCAGAAGGTAATTCCCCAAAGTCTCTAGAGAGAAAAGCTGGGGATCAGGGACACATTGATGCACTAGGTACTTTGTGTGTCTGCAGTTTCTCCAAGTTGTTTCTCTCTCAGCTGTAAGGAGAGTCTGGACCCACATGTGTCCACTTTTGAAGCAGGAAGAAAGAAGAATGTTTCTCTTTTTCCAAGCTATTGAACCAACTCTGCTCCTCACACAGGCACACAGTGAATTCAAATTCTCTCCACCAACAAAGGAATCTTGTACCAATGTTCCAAGCTTGAGACTTGGGTTATGGATACTCCCAACACTTCTATTTACCCTTCTTCAAGGCCCATCTTAGGTGCCATTCCCTCTATTGAGCCTTTCCTGAAACCACCCCATTCCCACTTTAGAGGGATGTCTCTCTATTTGTATTTCTTATGGTTACTTTGCCCAGGCATCTCTTTTGAACTATGACCTTCTCTCTAGTATCATAGTTACTTGTATCATGTTACATGTATTTATGTAAACCTATAGTCAATGTAAAACCTTTATTTGGTTATAAAACTCTTGAGACTAGGTTCTTATGCTTACCTCTCTTTATCTTTGTAGATTATGGGGTCACAGACCCAGAGCTGGAGGGGGAAGTCCCTCCTTTTTTCAGATGAAGAAACAGGCCCAGGGAAGTTCCATGAATTTCTTTAGGTCCCACCAGTAAAAAGTACCAGAGGCCAGATTTAAACCTCAGTGCTCTGACTCCTAAGCCAGTGGTCTTTTTATTGTACTACCCTGTGATGCTTAACATAATGCTTTGCACGTAGTAAATGCTTGACAAATTTTGGTTGAATTAGATTGCTAAATTTTTCATCATCTTGAGATAATATCTGCTCATTTACTGTATTGGTTTTGTGCTTTGGACTGGTATCGTATCACCCAGAAACAAGGATTGTTTATTACAATAATAATAGCTGTCATTTATGGAGTACTTAGAGGTTTGTCCATATACATGCTTTACATATAGAATCCCCAAGGCCTGGTATAGAGGAAACCGTCTTCCACTGCTCTCAAGTACCCTTTGTCTACACTTGTTCCTGGTGCCTTCAGGGCTATACAGTGAGTAACCTGGGTTTCCAGACTGCACACACACTTTTTACTTCTGGACTACAAAGGATACTCTTTTGTTCTTTCTCTGTCTTCAAAATCCAAAGTTTCCTCAGGTCCCATCCTCACACTCCCATTTCCTGTGCACACTCTGTGGTATCCAAAGGCTTGGGTGTGGAGGCTTAAAAACACTCAAGTACAGGCCAGACTTATGTGGATGACACACACTTGGCTGGTGCCTCATTCGAACTCCTTAGAAATCTTCTTAAAGCATGTGGCTATTGAGTTGCGGGTTGTCTATAGTTTTTCTTATATCCTTCCATATCCTGCCTGCAGCAGATCACAAATTGAAAGACGGAAGGGACCTTGGAGATGATCTAATTCACTTGGAGATGATCTAATCCAGGGGTGGGGAACCTGTGGCCTTGAGGTCACATGTGGCCCTCTACGTCCTCAAGTGCAGCCCTTTGATTGAATCCAAACTTCACGGAACAAATTCCCTTAATGAAAGGATTTGCTCTGTAAAACTTGGACTCAGTCAAAAGGTTACACTTGAGGACCTACAGGGTCATATGTGGCTTGAGGCCACAGGTTCCCAACCCCTGAAAACAGTCTCATTGTTTTATAGATGAGGAAACATAGCCCAGTGTTAAGTTAGGACTTAAGGTCATGCAGGTGGTTTCAGAGGCAGGATTTGAACCAGGGTCTTCTGTCTGCCTGGTTTCTCTCTCTCTCTCTCTCTCTCTCTCTCTCTCTCCTCCCCCCTCCACCCCTACTGTACAATGAATAAGGTCAGACCAAGCTGGAAACTATGGAAGGAGGGGGATTTAATAAAATGGAAGTAAAACATGCAGGACCCAGAGTTAAGTTTAAGGTAGCAGGTTGGATTCCATTGATCTGGTGCATCGTTTTCTTTCTTCTCCTGTCTTTGGTACCCTTAGGAGGAGCCCTGAGCACTATCAGAATGCTAGAGCTGGCTTGGAGTTTCTAACTCAAAGTTGAAAACAGATGGAAATAAAATGCCAGGATTAATACAAAAGGCATGTGGGAGAAAGATCAAATGCAAAGGGAGGACGGGGATGTTTTCAGTAGAGCTGTGTGCTTCCTTCAGAAACAGATTTGGGGGAAATCCGCTCAAAGGGGATCACACCTCTTGCAAAGTGGTCTAGGGCCCTGCAGGGCAAAGAGAATACTGTCGTCTTCCCCCAATCAAATTAGCCCAGCGTGAGTTTCCATCTTACAGTTTGATGACTTTGGGTGATCTCTGATTGGTTTGGGTTGTCCACCTCAGAAATGTCCCTATCTGGGTCTGTGATGC
The DNA here is from genome assembly GCA_028658325.1 of Potorous gilbertii. Classification (NCBI taxonomy): domain Eukaryota; kingdom Metazoa; phylum Chordata; class Mammalia; order Diprotodontia; family Potoroidae; genus Potorous; species Potorous gilbertii. Next base: position 477,913,975 of record CM053770.1, read on the forward strand.
TAATTTTCATTCCTTCTCTCCTCCCCTCCCTCCTCTCCCAGGGTCAGGCATGAGTTCTTTCACATCCTGGACTTGTCAGAACCTTAACGGTCAAGGAAAAAAAGCTGATTCCTTTTCCCTTTTGACAGAGAAGGCATGGAAGGCTGGGAATTGCTGAAATTTTGTCTTAAATCTAACTCTTTGTCCTGTCCCATGGCCTCGTATTGGAGAGAATGCCAGATTTAAGAGAAGGGGAGAGGGTCAGGGGGAGGGGCTGAAATGATTCTAAAGGTAGACAAAGTATGGGAACAGGGTAGGGAAAGATTGAGAGAGAGGGAGAAGTGAGAGAAATCACTAATTTTCTCTGCCCAGCAGAGGAAGATCATGGGCTCATAGATTTAGACTTAGTAGAAACATTGGAGGTTTCTCATTTTATGGAAACTGAGTCTCAGAGCAAATAAGTGACTTTCCCAAGGTCATATAGGTTGAAGTTGGCAGAACCTTGGAATTAAACTTAGGTCTTCTGACTTTAAAATCCTGTTCTCTCTACATTATCATGCTAGTCATAATCCATTTCACAGTAGGGAGTGTATATATATACTATATATATATATATAGTATATATATATATATATATACACTATATATATATAGTAATGGTAGTGAAGTGGAGACTTTTGAAGGATGAAAATGGAAAAAGAACCATTTTTTTTCTGGAAGGGATTTGTAGGCAAATGATCTTATGCAGTATTGTCGGAATACTTTAAGGAAAACAGGAGGTTTGTGCCATGCTAAAGGAAATGATCAAGGTCTTTGTCAAGAATCTCACAAAGCAATCTTCCTAATTGTCTTAATATGACACATGGCTCCCCTTCAGTTACCTTACTGTTGGCTGCAAGGACCAACCATGAGGAAAAGGCAATTGACTTCTTATATGTTTGCAGACCAGGACTATGTAAATCTTTAGAAATGGGACTGGAAAAGATCACTCCGTACCCAAACAGAGAGAAGAATGGGGAGGTCGGAGCAAAGATATTGAGATTTATGAATGTAAATAAAACTGTGGTGCAGCATGAAGTCTGGAGACCTCACAGCTTGAAGAAACGCGTTGAAGGAGTGCCACTCGCCTTTCCCACCCTGGCTGCCCTTTGAAGGCCTTTCTGCCTTGCTGGTGATTACCTGAGGCACATAGCAAGGTGGGATGGTTTTCACATGTGGCCCTTTCTGCGTTAGCTGGTGTTCCCTAATGGCTGGAGGGCCAGTTGGGAGTTCAGCAAACAGCAGGCTCCTTCATATTATAAAAATAAATTTCCATATGGGCATCCAAAATAGGATAACATCAAATGAAACTAAAGCAGTGACTGATAGCAAAATCCTTCAAAATCCTTCAATCTACCCTCTTGCCCAGAATACTAACACATTTAGCCACTCTGGCCCTCAGTTTCTTCATCTGTAAAATGGATTTATTGGACAAGATAGTCTCTGAGACCCCTTCTGGATTAATATCTGTGATCTTTAAAATAAAATTAAGACTAAGTGATAAATCCATATCCATATCCATACATATCATATGTATGAGATTTATAAAGAAAGGCAAAAACATAATTCTTACCTTAGAGAAACTCACATTTTAATAAAATGACTATATTCCTACAAGATAAATGTGTGTATAAATTAAGTATGTATCTATAATATAAATGTACGAATATTATTTATATAACATAGAAATCTATGTATATTCACATATACTTGTACATACATTTTAATGGAGACAGCACTCAAATAACTATGTACAGATAAGTTATGTATATACACATGTCTACATATATGTTAACATAGAAACACATGTCATACATGAGATATGAGCTCTGAATTTTTATATACATAAGATGTGATCTTTGGTCATTATGATCTAGTGAGGAAGATGTGAAAGACATATAAATAATTCTAGTGCCAAATCATAAATTTATAAGAGAAATACAACAAAATGTTGTGCTCTCCAAGAAAGGAAAGAATATTTCCAAGTGGGGGATCAATGAAGACTTCAAGGATGAGGTGGCATTTAGGGTTCGGCTTAAAGGATTGCTAGAATGCAGCAGACAGAGGTGATGGGGGTAGGTGGGGGAGAGAGGGGAGAGAAGGTGTAGGGAGTAGAGTACATAAAGGTAGAGGTAAGAAAGCCTAGGATGTTCCAGAATCCCAGAATGTTGGATCCGAAAAGGACTTTGGAGATTACTGAGTTCAACTCTGTCATTGCACAAATGAAGGAACTGGGGCTAGAATGGATGAAATGACTTGCCTAAGGTGATACAGTACATAGCTGAGCTAAGATTTACATCGCAATCTTCTGACCAAATCCAGTGCTCTGAATGGAACAGAGCTGGGAACTCTGATTATGTAGACCAGGGGTGGGAAACCTGTGACTTTGAGGCCACCTGGAGCCTTCTAGGACCTTGGGTGCAGCCTTTTGACTGAATCTAAGTTTTACAGAACAATTCCTTTTATTAAGGGGATTTGTTCTGTGAAGTCTGGATTCAAAGGACTGTGCTTGGGGACCTAGAGGACCACAGGTGGCCTTGAAGATGCAGGTTCCCCACCCCTGGTGTAGACCATAGAATTCAGGGGAGATGGGGGTGGGAGAGGGGAATACCAATGTGTTTTTAAATACCCTTCTTGGATTACACAGGGTGCCAAATGCAGCCAAATGACTTGTTCCTAAAATGACCAGATAGAGGGTTGTCCATTTTGCTTCAGCAAATGTCACCACTATGGAGTGGTTTGCTTATTTCTTGACTTCAGTTTTGAACATTCTTCTTCACATGATTGTCTACTAAAATGTGTCATTCAGCTTCATTTTTAGGTCATTTTTGCCATTCTTTGGTCTTTTTAGGAGGCATCTGGGTGGTACGACAGGCAGAGTGCCAGGCCTGGAATCAGGAAGACATCTTCATGAGTTCAAATATGGGCTCAGATGATAAGTTGTGTGACCCTGGACAAGTCACTTAACCTTGTTTGCCTCAGTTTCCTCATCATGAGCTGGAGAAGGAAATGGCAAACCACTCTGGTATCTCTGCCAAAAACCCCCCAAAATGGGGTGATAGAGAGTTAAATATGAATGAAATCACTGAACAACAAAAAGTTTTCTTTAGGATACTTTAAAACCATTTATAATATTCCCTAAAAGGGAAAGAACAATCTCTTGGTTTTAAAGCTGTAGGTTAATAGGATATCCCCCATCTTCCACTTCACTCCTCACCATCTTTTGTCAATTTTTGTTGACCCCTCATCTGGGATTTCCTTTAGTGAAGGCAACTCCCAGGGTGGAAACTCCCTCCCCTAATGCAGATTGTCAACTTTATGTAATTTAGTGTTTTACAGAGCTGTCTGGAGGCACTGAAAGGTTTGGGTGATTTGTCCAGGTCCAAATAGCTAGTCAAGTTAACAGACATTTATTAAGTGATTATTATGTGCTAGACACTTTACTAAGTGCTGAGTTTACAAAGAAAAGCACAGCTTTTGCCTTTGAAGAGTCACCTCGGGCCAACATGCAAAATGATTATGTACCTACATATCTATCTAGATAGCTATAGATCCATTATATGTGTGTGCATATATGCATACACACAAATACACACATATTTCTTGTTCAGTCCTTTCAGTTGTATCTCACTTTTTGTGACCCCATTTGGGGTCTTCTTGGCAGAGATACTGGAATGGTTTGCCATTTCCCCCTCCAGCCCATGTTACAGATGAGAAAATGGAGGCAAATAGGGTTAAGTGACTTGCCCAGGGTCACACAGTTAGTGTCTGAGACCAGATTTGAACTCACGAAGATAAGTCTTACACACACACACACACACACACACACACACACACACACACACACACACATTTATGGATTTCAGTGGAAAAACACAATATGGGGAAGGCAGGAAAGGCCTTTCTCAGAGGTGGGATTTGAACTGAAAGACTGTCTCTGAGGTAGAACTTGAACCCAAACCTTACTAACTCTGAGACTGCCCTCAATCCATTATACCTGCTGCCTCTCTAGGAATTTCTGGAATAAATTTTAAATTCCTTCCACTAAAAGTGGTGAATCCTGGGATTTTGAAGGAACTAGGTAGAACTCTTTCTCCTCTTCTGCCATTCATAAACCCTTCACATATGGTGATTGTATTTGTCTTAGAAAAATACCTCATAATTATATTTCCCAATGCTGGGTTTGTATGTACAAGCCTCTTGGTGGTGTCTATTTTTAGCATGTGGGGCCCTCCTTGGTAGATCCCTGGGAAGACTCACATGGAAGCCAAAGACAACTTCTGGGTGCCTCTTAAGTGGTGGCTGCTGCTGATTAATCTAGCTCCCTCCCATGCTCCTTAACCCTATAACCTCTGAACAGTTTGTAATCAATCCTCTTTGCATTTACACATGTGCTGCCTTTGAAATATTTTTTAAACTGTTTTCAGGGGGTCTGTGGCTAGCTGTGTTATATTTCAGACTCCTTCAAGTGCACGAAAATTGGATTTCTCTTTCTTTAGCCTGTTCCCACATCACTCGCCAGAGGGTATTTCATCTAGTGGGGCATTCTATGGGTGATAATATGCAAGGTCAAAGCATGAGTAAATGGGCCAATATGCCAAATTTAGGCACCTTGGCATCATGGGAAGAGGGCTGGATTTAGAATCAGAAGAGTTGGGTTTGGGTCCTAGATTATTATTACATTTTACAGACAAGGAAACTGAGTCATGATGAGGCTAAATGGTAGGTCAATACTTACAGAGCTAAAACCCAAACCCATGTTTTTACACCTAGAAAATGACAAAATAAGAGTTCAAACTAAGGTCTCCTTACAATAACAACAACATTACAAAGATAAACAATGTTGAAAGACTTAAGAATGGTGATCGATGCAAGGAACAACTGTGATTCTGAGGGACAGGTGATGAAGCATACACACCACTCACCTCCTGACAGAGAGGTTACGGACTCAGGGTGAAAAATGATGCATACATTTATCGACTTGGCCAGAGTGAGAATTTGTTTTGCTCAACTGTGTACTTGTCATAAGAGTTTTCTTTTTCTTTTTCTTTTTCAGTGGGGAAGGAGAAAGGGGAAAGAGAGAGAAAATAGAGTTTTTTGTAAATTAAATTAAATTTTAACAAAAAGAGGAACAAACTTAGGTCTCCTGACTTCCAGTGCAGGGCTCTGTACATGATTAAGGATCATAGCTCTTAAGCTGGAATAGGCTCTAGAACTAGGACTTCTAGAACTAGAAGGAACCTCAGAGGTAACTTAGTCCCTCCCTCTCATTTTATAATATGAGGAAACTGAGGGCTTGTCCAACTGAGGATTTGTCCAAAGTCACGCAAACACATACGAAAGGCAGGATTTGAAACCATGTTCTCTCAGAAGGTAACAGATGAAAGGTGCATTGGTTATCCTTAAAGACTCATTAAATGAAATTTTCATCTCCCTTCAGTGATAGATACTTCCTTCCCCTCTGCCTGCAAATATCCTTGTCCTTTATTTGCATACAATGTCCTTTATTTAAACAACAGAGGAACATTTGACTGAAAAGTGAACTTTCTGTCAGTTCTCAATAGGGTTAGTTATCTGCAATTCACCCCATGACCCAGAGGACAGACTGAATTCAGCATGTTTCATCCAGATGTTTGGCATCTCCTAGGCACAGCCTGTGTGAAAAGTTAATCTTATTGAGACAGGCATTTAGTGTTTATGGTTGAGTTGTCTCTATCCTTTCTTTGTGTTACCAGCCTGCCTGGGACTGCAAACTGTTCCTCTAGGGTGGGGCCATATGTGTTTAACACACTTATATACAACATCACACACAATTAGGTGTTCAATAAATGGAGTTGGATGAAGTAGGAGGTTAGTCTTGTGGTAGTTTAGGTTTAATATTAGGAGAAAATGAGACACTCATATTAGGCCATTCAGCTGTTAACAAAAGGAGATTTATTGAGCCGTAGCAGAAGAAAGACATAAAACAAGGATAGGCATGGAGAACCAGTGAGTTGATTCAGCTGGGTGGAGCTCCCATCATATCCATCAGCTAATAATCTGAGATTGCCCCATTGTTTCTTGTGGCTGTCTTGTAGTCAGCTGATGTAAGGATATCATCAGTCTGAGTCTTTGGTCTACTGAGCCAACCAAATGCCCATTAATGTCACAATACCTTTTCAAGGAAAAATTAGCAAAATTAGACTGAAAAAAACTTTCACTTTGAAGATGAAATGGAAATTTATATTTACTTCCATATTCAATGTATTTGTTTAGGGATTTCATCCTACTCTTTGTGATCCTATTTGGATTTTTCTTAGCAAAGATACTGGTCTTCTATTTCCTTCTCCAGTTTGTTTTATAGATGAGGAAACTGAGGCAAGTGACTTGCCCAAGAGAATGGAGCTAATAAATATCTAAGGCTGGCTTTGAACTCAGGAATATGAGTCTTTTGACTTTAGTCCAGTGCACTATCTACTGTGCCACCTAGTTGCCCATTAGTTGACAAAGTTTATTGCCTTATGATTCTACCTCCATAAAATTCACAGATTCCAATGTATCAGCCCCCTTCTCTTCCCTTACACAGCCTCTACCCTTGCTCAGGCCCTCATCATCTCTTGTCTGGTCTACTGCAATAGCCTTCTAATTGGCCTTAATAATTCCAGTCTCTTCTCTCTCCAGTTCATCCTTAGGTATGATGCAAAGAGAATACTTATTCAGGCATAGGTTGGACTATTTGACTTCTGAAGTCTCCTCTGTAGAATCCTATGACCCTGGGAGTCAGTGTTTCCCTCACTGTCATTCTTCAAGCAAAGGCTGAATGGAAGCATGTTGTATTTATTTTAGAGATTTTTTTTTGGTTAGGAATAGGTTGGATTAAATGACATTTGGGGTCCCTAACATCTCTAAGATAGTTGATTCTGTGATTTGGAAATGTCTTGGAATGTGTTCCCTTCAAATAGAGACCAGAGAATGTTGTGGAGGGGTTTACTATTCAGGCAATCAGTTGGTGTAGATGGCCTCTGAGGTTTCTTCTATCCAGCTCTGAAATTGTATAAGTTTGTATGCATAATATCATTGCTCCCTCTTCTGAACTCTCATAGAAACTTGGTAGTCTTTTTAAATGAATTTCCATTTTGCTTAATAGTTATTTGTGTATGTAACTATTATCTCATGCTAAGATACTATGAGAGTGGGATGACTGAGGATTTGAACCTGGTCAGAAAATTTAGAGTTTGCTTCTTCTGCTGGCTGCCCAGTGCTGGCAGCAGAAGTAATGACATTATTGTAGGAGTATTTGCTCTATCTTTGGAGCTTAGAAACCTCAAGGTGTCCTGGTATACGCTGTTTCTTTTTGTAGGCTTTACTCCAGGGGAGGATACCTTTCCTGTCTCACCTCTGATTTGTCTCAGGAAATTGTTGATTAACCACTGGTCCTCTACTGCTGAATAGTAAACTCCTAGAGAGCCTCTTGGTCTTATCTTACCTGCCTTTGTCAGTGTAGCATTTTACATGTGATAGGTTCTCTATTATACTTGTTATTGTTAAATAGAGTCAGGAGCAGCTAGAATTGTCTCCTAGGGCCCTTAAAGATATTCTATAGTATTCTTGGTCTCAGTAAAATTAAAGTATGCTTGCCTTTCAGAAAAGAAGGGTTTGGGATATATATGCACTAACCTGTTCTTTCATTTCTTTTCCTTTCTCTTTATTTCTAGAACAGCACTAATTGAACTAGAGACCATCTTTGAGTTGGAAATATTCCACTGGGTCATCTCAACCAGGACTTTTTGGTCAACAACCCCTTCCTGGTTTTGTGAATGCTCTGATGACATCTCTAACATTACGCAACATAGAGTTCATAGGCTCTGTGGTAGATGCAGGGCATATGTATTATCCTTTGCTTGATAAGCAGATTGATTTGATCTATTAGTGGAGAGTATCATGTTTTCCTTGCTGCCTATGGCACCTGGGAAACATATCAACCAGACTGAAAGAGCGTTTCCTGAAGCAGAAGGTCTTTAATGATTGGATCAGGGAAGACCATGAAGGAGGTATCATTTGAGTTTAGTACAGTGTCTATCCCATAATAGGTGCTTAATAAATGTTTATTAAATGAATAAATGATTAAGTAGAATTTAAGGAATGAATTGCAATTCAATAGATGGGATGAAGGAAGATGTTCTAGACATGGGGATGAGGGTAAGCAAAGGTGTAGAGGTAGGAAGAGAACAGAGAATGTTTGCAAAGCAGAGAGCAATCCAATTTGGCTAGAGTATTGATTGTAGAGGAAATATGTTGATGAAAACCATTATATTGGTCTGAGGGTATAGAATATTCCTGAGGAAGTTAAGGGGAATTTAACTGCAACATTGAGGAAACAAGACCTATTTTCATACTAAAAGTTGTATATAAATATTTTGTACACACATGTTTTCAAATTTAATATTTAAGAATGAAAAATATTATTAACATTGACATTCCATTTCAAAAGCCCTATTCCCACTGGGCAGAACACTGATATTGTATGAAACCTAGTGTGAGATATATTGATTTAGAGAGTTCTGAGAATCAAATGACCTCAGAGTTGTCCACTCATATGAAATCAACATGTTCTTTATCTTAAATTGTACCAAGATAAAGTTTCTTGTAACTTTGATCAACACAATAAGTTGAAAACAGGCTCATTACTTACAGTATGGGGAAAATCAATGAAAAGAAACTTCAAAATGACCTTCAGTCTAGAAACCCTGTCGGTCTGAACATCAGAGAATGAACAGACAGGACACATATTTAATTAACCAAAAAATTTAAAAGGCACCTTTTTCTGTTTACATGGCTAAAACGAACCAGATTTTACATTTTCCAACAAGATAGTTTCCTAAGTTGTGGATAAGATAAAAGCAGAGGTAGAATGACTGTTCATTTGTGCTAGTGTAACAGCTTTGACAGATGGAATAAAAAAAAGATCATCTTAAATCTGGAGTGTCAGTTTAATTAAAAACATCCTTGAGGCAGCATTGCATAATGGACTGATGGACTCATGGAGTGAGGTGGTGGGTTCTGATTCTAGCTCTCACTCATCTACCATGTGATCCTTGCCAAGTCACAATCTCTTTGTTCCTCAGTTTCTTTTTTCAGTAAATCGAAGACATTGAACTAGTTTTCTTCTAGTTTTAACATTCTCTGAAGTTTTAAAAAATGTTTTTTAAGGCTTGCCTTTGAATTTGCAAAGGTAATTTGCTAATAGGGAGGGGCATGTACACAGGTGTGTACACAGGCACCCATGAGGCAGAAAAGGTGTGTAATAGGGAGTGGAAGGAGTGGGGTGGGGGGAAAGGAGGAGGGAACAAATAGAGATCTACTTAGATAATGATATGCCTTTAGAGCTTCTCATAGAATCTTTCTTAGGAGTCGTAAGATATCCTACTAGTCATCTTGTCCAACTTCCTGCTACAAGAAATTCTTTTAAAATTACACTGGCAGATGGTCATTAAGTCTTTGCTTGAACACTTTCAGTAATGGGGAGCTCATTTCCTCATGAGCAAGCTTATTTCAAGGTTTAGAGAGCTCTAATTGCTAATGTAAAATGTGTATGTGTGTTTGTGAGATGTCCTTGTAAGATGCATATGACCATATGGGTTGCCTAAATAAGATGTTTTAGGGAAACATGAATTGATATTTCCAGAATCTTGCCCACCCGCCTCCAAGGGAGATTTTGATTCCTGCTTGGAAAGAGAGCAGTAGAAGGGGCCAAGAAGTTGAGTGCTCTGTTCTCTTTTGAGAGTGAGGGATACTGGACTAGAATTATCTTTATCTTCCCCCCTCCTCCCACCTTAAATATTGCTGTTGTAGGGACATGATTTTTTTTTTAGGTTCAAAAGCTGCTTTCTTTGAAGGGGAAGAGATACTCAAGATTATACCTGCTGGAGTCACTGTTTCTCACCAGAACCTTGTTATACAAGAAACTATCACAAATAATGAATGGTGTTTATCTAAGAATTTATCTAAATGAATAGCAAACAGAAATTAGAGAAGTTTTATAGATTAGATTATACCAGAAAGCAGAGAGTAAATGAGCTTTCTCAGAAGCAAGTTATCTCAATTCAAACAAGAAATAAGCCCAATCTCACTCAAAGGGGAAATTCCTTTAAGTAACTAGGGAGGCAAGCTGGGAATCAGGGATGTATTGAGGTCCTGACTCCTCCTATATCTTTTTAAAAATTTTTTTTATTTTTTATCTCTTCATAGGTCTCCCCCCAAAGAAAGTCTGGAACTGGGTGATATGTCTCTTTTGAAAAGAGAGACAAGAATTTTTCTCTTCTCCAAAGCTTTTGCACTGAGTCTGCCCCTCAGCAGAGTCAGCATTCTCTCTACCAGTCCAGTATTATGCCTAATCACCATCACATAGAAATCCATTATAGGGGAAGGCTGCTCAGCCCTTTTTGTTTCATGGAACTTTTTGGCAGTCTGGTGAAACCTACAGCCCTCTTCTCAGAATAACATTTTTAAGCACATAAAACAAAATATAGGATTGCAAGGAAGCTAACTGATATAGAGTTGTCAAAATATTTTAAAAACAAGCTTATGGACTCTAGGTGTAAAACCCCTGTTAGAAGCCTCTAGATGGTGGGAGGACTTGATAGAGTGCTGGACTTGTAGTCAGGAAGACCTGAGTTCAAATCCTGAGCAAGTCTCTTATCCTCTGAGCCTTAGTTTTCTCTTCTGTGAAATGGGGATGATAGTAGTACCTACCATGCAGGGTTGTTGTGAAAATCAAATGAGACAATATTGGTAAAATCCTTTGCGAGACTTAAAGTGCTCTATAAATGCTAGCTATTATTGCTATTTATTATTAGAGGTTAGTTTCTTCTGGATACCATCAATCTAGTCCTCAGTATCCTTTTGTGTAATATTGTTCAACTAATTACAAACCTATTTTGCTGTATTAAAGGGTAGAACCTTTTCAGAAAGCCCAAGTAGAGACAATTCTTAGTTATCCGTGCATAAAGTTTTGCCAGACAGTCATCCATTTAAACCATCCTTGCTGCCCCCAACTCCCTTCTACCTTCTAGCTCAATAATCAGTCAATACTAACACAACTTCTAGAAAAGGAGTGCCATTGGACCAACTCTTTTTTTCCTAAAAATCACTCCTATATTTTGCTATGTCCCCCCCGACATTAGAATATAAACTTGTTGAGGGTTTTGAGAACTGTCTCACTCTTGCTTTCGAATTCCTAGCACTTAGCGCAGTGTTTTACTTGTAGTTAGCACTTGATAATTAATTTTTCATTCTTTCATTTATCCACAATAAACTTTTCATACCAATGAGTGCCCTTCCCCCAAGGAGGACCTTTGAACCACCAGTCCCTTGCTATATATTTGTCCTTGATGAGGAAATATGTCATTTGTGATATTAGCTTAAGCAAAGTACAATCAGCAAAGCAAATCTGGTAACCCTTCCTTCCCCTACAATCACTTGATGTGTTCTAACATCAGATAGAAATGTTCGGCATTGTCTGTTCTGTCCCAATTGACTTGTTAACACCAGCTCCCTAAGTACCTCTTAGTTCTTAGAGTAGTTTTTGAGAAAGGTAGGGGGTGGTCTTAATCTGAGTTTCATAGACACCCAAGGGGTTGATGGGCAGATTTCAGGGGGTCTATGAACTTGGGAAAAACTACAGTTTTATTTTTGCTAACCTCAAAATGAAATTGAGCATTTCCTTCAATTATGAATGTAGGTAACAATATACTATTCTGAGAAGGGGTCTACAGGCTTCATCTGGCTGCCAAAGTGGTCTGTGACCCCTTTGAATTTGGTCTTCCAGCTGACCTGCTAAGTGACAAATTATAACGTGTCTAAGCATTCTGATCTCTAAAATGGTGGGGGTTGGCATAAGGATGCCCATTAGAGGAAGGCTGGGAAGAGAAACAGTGGGAAGGAAACATTTTGGGGGCTCCCTCAGGTAATCTTCCTCATTGAGGTAGCAGTAAATCTAAGAAACTTAGTCTTTTTATTTTTTTAGAATTTTTTTAGTTATGTTTCATTGGTTCTCACCAACTGGGGATCCGTATGGAGATAATTCCGCAAGCATTTTCCTTTCCAGGTGGAAACAATTTGAGGCCTAAGTCTACATCTGTTGCTGCCCTTGAGCTCCCCTGTGTAATATAGAGAAAAACCTTTTTAATCATTTGAGAGCTCAGAATCTGAAGTCAGGCAGCACCAGTAAGCCAGGCAAGGGTCTGCTCTCTGGCCACCTTTGACCCTGGGACTGCTCAGGTGTCAGAGCTGGCTGCAGAGATCCCTAATGTCTCTGGGACTGTTCTATCCCCCAATTTAGCTTAACTTGTCAAGTGATAGAAATTGTTCCTGGCCTTGGGCAAGTGGGTGGGTGACTCTTTGCTGGAGGATATGTGAGGCAAGAAATTAAAATTAAATTGCTTTTTGGAAGGGGAAAAGATTTGATCCATTCTATCTCACGGTTTTTCTAAAGCCAGGCACTTGGTTTGTGACATTTTCCGTTCTTGTTTTCCTAGACTAGATAGGAATTGACTCAACTCTGGCCAGTTTTTAGGAATAATTGGTGCCTTTGGTCTCAGAGAATGTTGTAGTTTTTTTTTTTTAAGATAGCTCATGACATCTGCCATAAGTACCTTTAATAGAACATATATTTATTAATTTATGCAGAGCCCTGTGTTAGGTGATGTTGGTGATAGGTAAAATCCCATTTATCCCTATTTTAGGGATGTTTAGATAATATAACATTTCTATCTTCTTGCCATTTACATTCTTGTAGGAGGCTATTGAACATTTATAATTAACTATAAACTATAATGAAACATGATAAACACATTGAAGAGTTATAAAACAAAGTACTATTTAAAGTTGGGGTATGGAGAAAGGTCATGCTGATTGAGAGGGTCGAGGAAGCCTTCCTGGAACAGATGGCATTTGCGTTTGTTTTTAAAGGATGGATGTATATTCAACATGGAAAACGAGGTCAGGTGAGCCTCCCAAGAACAGAGGGAGGTGAGAAAATGAAGGGATATTTGGAGAACAAAGACTAGTCTGGATTGACTGGGGCACAGAATACTTGGTAAGGAGAAGGATGGAAGAAATCTGGAGAGGTAGAGCCTTTTTGTATCAGATTGTGAAGGGCCTTGAATGCTAGGCAAGAGAGTTTATATTTTTTTCTTGATAGTCCATAGGGAGCCACTGAAGATGTATGAGCACAGGGGTAACATGCCCAGATCTATGTGAAAAGAAGATTAGTCTTACAGCAGAATAAAGGTTGGATTAGAGTGGAGGAAGATCTGTGATGAGTTCTGCAATAGATAATCTGAGTGGTAATGAGAGGCTGTTCCAGAGTGGTATCTGTTGTGTGTCCATTTTGGAAGAGGATCAGTGACATCAAAGGGTGATGTCTTGACTCATGCGTGAAAAAATTTAATTGAGGCAGAGTTGCACAAAGTTGTTGACCTCATTCCCTCTTCCAGAGTCATGAAAGTCCAGTGGCAGAACAAAAGTCAAGATGAGTGGTGATGGTCCAGCATGTAGTGGATGACATTGGCACCTTCCATGTCTGACTAAACTCTAAGCTGTGGTAGTGGTAGGAAGAGAGAGGGTTTCTATGACCCTATGATCTTCTGAAAGGGTAGATATGAGCAATGGAGCAGATATAGAATCAACAAAACTTGACAATTGACTTAATATGAGAGATGAAAGACAGAGAAAAGTGCTTCTTCACTGGGGCACAGGCAGAAACAAACAGAAGCACCCCCTGAAGTCTACTGGTTCTTTGCTCAAATGCATACACTTCTGGAAAACAGAGATTTAGGGCTGAGAACTAGGACAGTCTTCAAAATTTTTTTCATTTAGAATATTAAGTAGTTGAACCTACAACTTGTAGAATTTCTGAGTTGGGGGGGAATTTTAGAAGTTGGGTCAACCCCACTTCTGGAAGTGGAAGGATAGGACCACAATCTGGTTCCCTTAATATTCAGTCCAGTGTTTTCCCACCTTATCACACTACCTACTCAGACCTGGAGCTAAGGGGTAAACCTGATCATGGAAACTCAGAATCTGTTTTATTTATGCAGTGATAGAAATTCTTCATAACTATAGTTTTCCCTTCCTGTTGGGGCTGGGTCAGGCCCCTGTCATTCCCAGAACTGACTAGGCAATACATCTTCATCTCCTGACAGGACATTGATGAAATTGAGGAGAACAGGAAAGAAACTTACTTTATCAGGATGAAACTCATATGACTCTTGGCTTGGGTAGATGGCTCCTGGACAATTGCCTGTTCCAGATTACCCTTTTGTTGGTACCATGGGACTTTTCAACTCCTGGCCTAGCCTGACCTGTGCATTCTTATCCTAATGTCTCCTGGGGCCAGAGAAGAACTTTCGTCATTTGGTTAGTGTCCCGGTGGATGAAGGTTGAAGGAGATCAGTTCTGTGTTAATCCTCTTAGCAAGGGGTGATGCAGGCAGAATTAGATTGAGTGTGAAAGGGAGGCTCAGGTATCCCCATGTGAAGCCTTGATTCATTCATCCAGAATGACATCTCATCTATCCCCAGCCCTCCCCTTGCCCTCCCTGCTGTGCGCCCAGCCACAGGCCTCCTGCCCTGCCTCCACCTCCCCCACCGGGAGGCTTGTGTGTTCCACAGCGGTCTGTGCCCTCTGAGTGACACGCCGTGTTGGGCCTGTGCCGTCTTTGGAAATGGGCTGCTGCGTAAATGACCCCTTTATGACAGAAACACCACAGGAACATTTCCCAAAGGGACTGTTTGCTGCGGTAGCTCGGCCAGTTTTTCCCACCAGGATTTTGGAGTGGGTCCAGTTTGGAATTGCCATTGTTGTAAAAAAAGGGCAAATGGCAACGGGGTTTGGGAATGATACTGTGCCCTCTCCCCCTTCTCTACCCCTCAACAATACCGTCACCCCTTCCTCATTGGGGAGGGGAGAGCTGAGTTCAACTGTGGCATTTAGGGTTCTTGTACCCCATACTTTGAACCATAGAGCCATGGGAATGAGAGGGCTCCCTTGCTATTATGCACAGCAACAAAAAACCCACAAAGCCACTATCTGCAACATGAGCAACCCCTGGTGTGAATGTCTCTGGCTCTCCGCCAGGAAAGCAACTGGAGCCAGCCCCCAAAATAGGCATCTCGCAGGCACTTTTTTAGAGGGGAAAAAATAAAACTGAAAAAAAAAACCCTCTTAAAAACTTCCACCCAAGAGCAGTCACAAGATTTATATAGTGCATTTCAACTGCTGCTTCTCTTTAGGCCAGGTCTGATTATGTGTGCACTGCTGTATTATCAGGTGACAAAGGGCATGAGTGTGGAATTCCCCAGATTTTGGTCTTGATTGATTCAGACTGTTGTCTTCTCTTAGGTTATTCTCCATATTCTCTCTCTCTCTCTCTCTCTTTCTCTCTCTCTCTCCCTCTTTCCCTCCATACACACACACACACACACACACACACACACACACACACATATACATATACTATCTATCTATATGTATGTATGCACACACACACATATATATTTTATATGGATGTCTCTTCTGTTAAAATTCATGCTGCTCCTTCAGGACAGAGATGACTTCCCGCCCCCCTTTTTTTTTTTTACATTTCCAGCTCTTAGTTCAGTGCCTGACCGACAGCAAGCACTTCATAACTGCTAGCTGACTATCTGCAGAAACTTGGTTATCAAAGGTGGACAAGTCTATATGAGGATGGGAGATAGTTTCTCTGAAGTTAGTCATACTATGTATAGTGGCAGGTACCCACTGAGTGTTTAATTAATGCTTGTTGACTGATTGACTTATTGTTCTGAGCATTTGTTTGATACTTTAGCTCATCATGAACATTTCACATCAATTACTTTATTTTATTTTCCCAACAGCAGGAGTAAAATCAGAGGAATGCCTATGGATAAAAACCACAGTCCACCTATACCTTTTAGCACAAACACTTGGTTCTGCTTCCAGGGGAGCATTATTCAGGAGGGCAACTCCTGTGTAGGAGAGACTGGCCATCCCCATCATTTGCCAAATAATGACTTACCACAGAGGAGGCAAAGTAGCCTAGCTGAAGCGTCAGGGCACATTAAGGCAGAAACAGGAGACATGTGCCAGACAAGTCAGGTCACCATCATCACCTTGAACAAGCTCTCCCCTCAGACTCTAATGGAGATAGTCCAGGACTCTGAACCAGGAGCCTTTGGCATAGTTCTAGTCATTATCATCTTGGGAAGTAACCCCAGTGGAGAGGTAGCTGGCAAGTGCTCTTGCAGGTGCTACAATCACTTCTATTTAAAGACCCAGAAAATTCAATCCAATAAACATTTATTAAGCACCTACTATGTACCAAGCAAGATGCTAAGTACTGTAGATACAATTAATAAAAAGGAAGATAGTCCTTGCCTGCAAGAAGTTCACAACCAAATGTGGGGGGGATAACACACAAACAGGAGGGAACATGAAGGAGAAGAGGAGAGGGACATGGCCCAAGAGCATCTTGTTCCCTGAAGTTAAATCAGGTAGAGCCGCAGCTACTAAGTGGAGTGATCCACAAGTCCAATGTCTGCCCTCTATAAAGAAAGGCATTGATAGTTTGATAGTTTATACTCTATCCTTCCATTTAGAGGGAGCAGAAAAGAAAGTTCTTGCACAACAGTTCTTGGCCTTGTCAAGTGGTTCAGCAGCAGAAATTAGTATAATTTTATCAGTGGAAATGACCATAAAGAGGAAGCATTAGGGGTGGAGTCAAGGAAGTAGATGGATGAACCTGATCTAGCTTTACCACTATAGCCCATAAAACACCTGTAAAAAATGACTCTAAACAAATTCTAGAGCAGAAGAAGCTACAAAACAGCAGAGTGAAAGAGTTTCCAGCCCAAGACAGCCTGGAAGCCCAACAGGAAAGGTCTATTGCATGGAGCTTGGAGCTGAGCACAGGTGTATGGCACAGACAGGACTGGAGCAGGCTTCAGGGTGTAGAATCACAGGTTGCAGTTGTGGTTCCCAGATTTCTCAACCCACAAATGCCAAAGACAGCATCAAAGGTCAGTAAGAAAGCTCTTTCACCAGGGTGAGAGGGGGGCATGGGTCTGGCCCTATCCCTGGCTCCAAGGTGGCAGCAGCAGCATCCATTTTTGGAGCCCTCAGCCTAAAGACTCTGTGGGAACTGAGCAGCCAATCTGGGTCTGAATTCTGAGTGGTGATCCTGGGGTAAGAAGTAGGGCTAATGTGGTGGAGCTAGTAGAGGCTTTAGAGAGCATCCAAGCAAAGCTTGTGGTTGCTCCTAGACCAGAGTGCAGGCCAAGAGAGGTATAAAATCCTCTCCTTTGATTGTGCCACCTTGGAGGAACTGAAAATTTACAGGTCCCTAGAGTATACTCTGAACTTGACAAAGAACCCAAAAGTCAAGTAACTGACTGGGAAAATGCTCAAAAAAAGGGAAAAAAATAAGACTATATAAGGTTACTTTCTTGGAGAAAAGGCATTTTCTTCCATCCTTTCAAATGAGGGAGAACAAAGATACCATCAGAAGACATAAAATTCAAGGCTTCTACATCGAAAACCTTCAAAAAAATATGCAATGGTCTCAGGCCATGGACGAGCTCAAAAAGAAAACCAAGTAGGAGAAGTGGAGGAAAAATTGGGAAGAGAAATGAGAGGGGTGCAAGAATATAATGAAAAATGAGTTGACAGCTTGCTAAAGGAGACCCAAAAAATGCTGAAGAAAATAACACCTTTAAAAATAGACTAACCCAAATGGCAAAAGATGTCCAAAAAGCCAATGAGGAGAAGAATGCTTTAAAAAGCAGAATTAGCCAAATGAAAAAGGAGGTTCAAAAGCTCACTGAAGAAAATAGTTCTTTCAAAATTAGAATGGAGCAGATGGAAGCTAATGACTTTATGAGAAACCAAGAAATTACAAAACAAAACCAAAAGAATGAAAAAATAGAAGACAACGTGAAATATCTCATTGGAAAAACAACTGACCTGGAAAATAGATTCAGGAGAGATAATTTAAAAATTATAGGACTACCTAAAAGCCATGATCAAAAAAAGAACCTAGACATCATCTTTCATGAAATTATCAAGGAAAACTGCCCTGATATTCTAGAACCCAGAGGGCAAAATAAATCTTGAAAGAATCCATTGATCACCTCCTGAAAGAGATATGAAAAGAACAATTCCTAGGAATATTGTAGCCAAATTGCAGAGTTCCCAGGTCAAGGAGAAAATATTGAAAGCAGCCAGAAAGAAATAATTCCAGTATTGTGGAAATACAATCAGGATAACACAAGATCTAGCAGCTTCTACATTAAAGGATTGCAGGACTTGGAATATGATATTCCAGAGGTCAAAAGAATTAGGATTAAAACCAAGAATCACCTACCCAGAAAAACTGAATATAATACTTCAGGGGAAACAATAGTCATTCAGTGAAATAGAGGAATTTCAAGTATTCTTGATGAAAAGACCAGAGCTGAATAGAAAATTTGACTTTCAAACACAAATAGAAAATTTGACTTTCAAAAACAAAAATCAAACACAAAAATGAAGAGAAGCATGTAAAGGTAAATAGGAAAGAGAAATTATAAGGGACTTACTAAAGTTGAACTGTTTACATTCCTCCATGGAAAGATAATATTTGTAACTCGAGATTTTTCTCAGTATTTGGGCAGTTGGAGGGATTATATACACGTAAACAGAGGGCACAGGGTGAGTTGAATAGGAAGGGATGATACCTAGAAAAATAAAATTAGGAGGCAAGAGGGATATATTGGAAGGAGAAAGGGAAAAATAGAATGGGGCAAATTATCTCTCATAAAAGATGCAAGAAAAAGTTTTTCAATGGAGGGGAAAAGTGGGGAGGTGAGAGGGAAAAAGTGAAGCTTACTCTCTTCACATTTGGCTTAAGGAGGGAATAACATGCACACTCAATTTGGTATGAAAATCTGTCTTACACTACAGAAAAATAGGGGAGAAGGGGATAAGTGGGGTGTAGGTGGAAGGGAGGGCAAATGGGAGGAGGGAGTAATTAGAAGTAAACACTTTTGAGGAGGGACGAGGACAAAAGAGAGAATGGAATAAATGGGGGGCAGGATAGGATGGAGGGACATATAGTTATTCTTACACAACATGACTATTATGGAAGTCTTTTGCATAAGTACACATGTACAGCCTATATTGAATTGCTTGCCTTCTCAGTAGGGATGGGTGGGGCGGGAGGAAGGGAGAGAAGTTGGAATGCAAAGTTTTAGGAACAAATGTTGAGAATTGTTTTTGCATGCAACTGGGAAATAAGAAATAGAGGTAACACAATGTAGAAATCTATCTTGCCCTACAGGAAAATAGAGAAGATGGGGATAAGGGAAGGGAGGGGCTTGACAGAAGGGAGGGCACTTTGGGGGAAAGGGTAATTCAAATACATGGTGTCTTGGGGTGCGGGGAGTGGAGAGATAATGAGAAAATTTGGAACTCAAAATCTTGTGGAAATGAATGTTGAAAGCTAAAAATAAATAAACAGCATTGACATTTGCTATGCCACTGCACCTTAAGGATCAGAGATTTTCCATCTGACTTGCAGTTGAAACCTTCCATTTGTGTTATTTCCTTCATCTGAATTTGAGTTCCTTGAGAATAGTGTCTGTCTAGTATTTGGATCATTAGTGCTCAGCAGTGCTTTGCATGTAGTAAGCACTTAATAAAGGCTTCATTTATTCATATTCATTGTTCATCCATGACTTATTTCTCCATCTAGCAATGTCAATCTGAAAGATATTTTGTGGAAGATCATAGTGGCTTTTATAGTAACATCATCCTGAAAGATTAAGGGTATGTACTAAGGAGCCATCTCCTAAACTCCCTTTAAAATAACTCATCATAAAAGAATTAATGAAGAGCCAGTAATCTCCTTCCATGAGAGGCAGTATAGACTAGTGGAGAGTAAGATGTCATTAGCACCAGGAAGACCTGGGTTCAAGGTTTGCCATTGGAAGTTACTGGTTGAATGGCTATTGGCAAGTCAATTAGCCTCTCAGTGACCCAGACAACTTGTGTAGAACCAAAGTTACAGATAGGATGCTGATCTACATTGGTGGAGGGAATTTTCATGTTAAAAGTTCTCCATACTGATGAGATCACAGCTCTGGTCCAATTCTTATTTTAAATCTGGTTTTGCAGATGAAGAAAATGAGACTGAGAGAGATCAAGAGACTTGGCCAAGCAAAGCCAGAATTTAAGTCCAGGTTTCCTCATTTCTGGTCAATTGATACTTTTCACTTAGTCATCATTTTCAAATATACATTGTGTTACTCATCACTCATGTAGTTTTCCCCTTCCCTCATTCCTTTCTTCTCATTCAAGGTCCTATAAGCATGTTCTAAATGAATAATGAAGCTGTCATTGAGGCTTGGAAGATGGACAAGGAGATTCATTTTGTTCTTATAGTCTGAGTCTCCTGGGAAAATAATGCGCCTCTACTGTAGATGGAAGGTGAGGTGGATTACTGCTCAGACAGAATCAGCTCTTGGGCACTGGTCAAGTGTCCAAGTTGAAAGAGAAGGGCCTCAGACCTTTTATGTAGGCAGAATGGTGTCATTAGAGGGATGCAGCAAGGCCCCTTGGATCTAGATTACACCCCTCATCTTTACCTCCTCACCCAAACTGTACAGTGACCCAAAGGACAACACTACTATTGCCTACAGCTTTGATGGGCCTCTTCCCAGGGGTGGGATTCCTTCCTTCTCTTTCTGAACTCTCCTCTTCCAGAGGTGAATATAAGCTGGAATGAATAGTTCTTGCCACAGGAAGAACATGGCTATACCATTAAGGACTGGGTCAGTTCTTCATGCCAGGTCAGGAAAAGGAGGGTGAGGGGCAGGAGGATAGAAAAGAGAGGAAAAACCCCTGAAGAAAGCACGAGGTAGTGACTAGAGCATTGGAGTGGGAATCAGAAAGTCCTAGATTCAAATCCTATCTTTCACACCTATTACTTCCATGTCTAAGCACAAGTCACATACTAACTACACAACTAAGGTCCAGTCCCCATCTCCCTGAGTATCAATTTTTTCTTTGGCTAGTAGACTGAGTGCCAGACCTAGAGTCAGGAAAACTCATCTTCCTGAGTTCAGGTCTGCCCTCAGACACTTCCTAGTTTTGTGACCTTGGGCAAGTCATTTTCACCCTGTTTACCTCAGTTTCCTCATTTGTAAAATGAGAAGGAAATAACAAATCACTCCAGTATCTTTACCAAGAAAACCCTAAGTAAAGTCATGAAGAATCAGAAATAACTGAACAACAGAGATGCTGTTTTTTAGGGCCACTTGTACCACCTACATCACATGGTTGTTGCAAGGTGCAAACAAAACTCTCTAGAAACCTACCTGAAAATGCCAGGATAGTTATCACCTAACTCAGAGGGTTATGTGGAAAGGGTTTTGTAAACCTGGCAGTATTCTATCAGCATGAATTGTGATGACTGAGGATCATAGGATCCCAAGTTGGAAGAGACCTTAGAGATGGTTCAATCCAACCACTCTCATTTGGGAATGAGGAGGTTAAGGCCAAGAGAAGGATCGTGACTTGTCACAAGGCCAAAAGGTCATATAGGCCTGGATTCTACTCTAGGTCCTCTGTTAGTCAACAATGGACTTTCCTGGTAGGGACCTGGGAACTATTACCCAGCAGCAGTCTGAATAGTCCATTATATCATGAATTACTTTCCCACCAAAGGTAAGGCCCTAAAGGAACAGGGAAGTTTCAGGGAGAAGAGAGGCAGATCTGGGGCATATTTGCCCAGTTTTCTAGACTTCTACAGATTAGCATGAAGGCAAAGGGAAAGGAGACTGGGAGCAAGGGGTTGGGGTGGGAGGAATGTCAGATGGGCAGTTTGGAAATAGAAGTCAAACTTTGTTTACTTGAGAGTGGTTTTTTTTTTCTTCTAGAGATAAATGACCCTAAAGAGCAAAATATATTGGAACCTCATTAGAATGCGAGAGCATGACATTTATAAGGCAGGCCTGTCTGGGAAGTCATCCAAGAAGGGTTAATTGTGAGAAATATTAGGGAACTCTTGCCATAAAGGGTGATCTGATGCCTGGCTTTCTTCCCTTCCTTTCCAGGCCCACCATGAACTCTGCAGTCATACAGACTGGGTTTGATTCTAATTGCGTGATCCATTATCTCTCTTGGTTTCTGCCCATATCCTGAAGTTTTTATTTTTGGGGAAAATCACCTGACTAAAACTTAAATGTAGCTTGTGTCTAGAGGTTTGTAAATATGAATCACAGGGATCCCATCTCCATTAGAGACACTATGCCAAAGCACAGGGCTGGAGGTAGAATCAAGAAGGAAGGAGACAGTCATTTATTAAGTTCCTACTATGAGCCAGGCACATACACTAAGCACTTCACAAATGTCTCATTTGATCTTCACAACAATCCTGCAAAGTGGGTGCTCCTATTAGTTGTTGGGAAAACTGAGGCAGAAGTTAAGTGAATTTGCCTAGGATTATACAGTTAGTAAATGTGTAGTCCAGATTTGAACTCAGATATTCCTGCTTCCAGGCCCAAGGCTCTATATCCATTGTCCTATCCAGGTGCCTAGGAACTTATCTCAGATACATAGTAGCTGTGTGACTCTAGCAAGTCACTTTCCTCATCTTTAAAATGAAAAGATTAGATTCTTTGTTATCTAAGATACCTTAGAGCTCTAAATCCACGATCCTATCAGCCTGCTCAAATAGATACTCAGTATACAATATGGGGATGGGGTATGAGATAATCTTTATTTCACCCACCACAAAGTACTCACATAAGTCCCTAAACAAATAGAAAAAATATGAAATCACCCACATTTCTCATTAGACTCTCTCTGCCACTTCCCCCTCTCTTCCACCAAAGTAAAGATACTTCAGAAGTGCTGAATCTGTGCTGTACCAGTGATTTATGACAGTGCCAGGATTGGCAAAGTCTAGATCTTTTGCCTTGACCTTTCATGGCCTGGTGTTGGTCCTGCAGATCAGCTGCATGTGATCCTTTGTTGGCAGTCTTCTCTGCACCTTCTTGAAGGCACATCATACTAAGGAAATCTCTCCATTCACGAGTTGTGTGCTCAGGATGTGTGTGCTTACCTTTCAAAGGCAGGGATTTGGCCTCTTGGAATCCTTGAGCTTGCGTAGAAAGACAATCCTTAGGATTCTCTGTCCCATGCTCAGAAAAGGAGACCAACAATTGGAAGACAGGCAGAAACTAGAGGTTCAGGAACTGCCACCTGAAGGGACGTAGGCTGATCATCATGTCATCTTCCTGTAATTCACCATTGTAACAAGACTTGGCCTTGGGTTGAAGACAAGCAACTCACCAGTAAGCTTCTACTCAAAGCCTTTGCAGCTTGATTTCATCTTCTAGCGCTTGCCTTGTCACCTCCATGCCTCCATGATACATCAAGGTAGGAGTTTTGATGAAGGGACTCTTTGTATTTATACTGTTTATCCTTCATGGCTTCAATGCATTCACTTCTTACTTTTACCTGTTGGAATCCTTAGTGTTACAGGATGATCTTGACTTAGGCCACTCTGGGCTTCAGGTTTGGAATTGGAGTGAAAGAAGACATTGTAGACAATTGGAAGTTAACCAAATGAGGCTGACTTTAACCATAGCAGAGAAAGAGCAATTAGCAAGGATCCACTTCTGTTTCGGTCAGGCTCGGCTTCCTTGCCAAGGTGTGGGCCATGCTGGTCTGTTAGCCTCCAGGAGGACTCCTTGTATGTTGGTCTTTTCTACTTGGGCTACTAGGAAGGTAGGTCAATGGTGCAAGTCATGGTCCTCTGAGACAATTAAGTCTTGAGGGGTTTAACTAGACAAACCTGTATATTGGACATTGCTTTTACCACACACACTTAGCTTAACTTGTGTGTGACCTTCTTTGGGAAACCTCCTCTGATCCCCCAAATTGTTAGTACTCTCTCCCTTCTCAAATTATCTTGTCTCTACTTCTTTGTTTACATGATATATCCCCCAAGTAGAATGCAAATTCCTTGAAGTGTCTTTATATCCCTGAGCCTAGCACAGAGCTTTATACATATATATATATAAGCTATTATGCACATATATCATATATATATATATATCATATATGTATAAACTATATAGCAGATGCTTAAAATATATTTGTTGGGTTGGATTGGGCTTGCATACAAATGATGTTTAATAAATGTTTGTCAATAAAATGTATCCAGAATCCTTTGTCATTGTGGTTCAGTCATTTCCCACTCTTTGTGACCCTGTGGACTATAGCACACCAATAGTATCCATGGGGTTTTCTTGGCAAAGATATGAGTGGTTTGCCATTTCCTTCTCCAGTGGAGTAAGGCCCACAGAAGGTAAGTGACTGCTCAGAGTCACACAGCTAATGAGTGTCTGAGGGCAGATTTGAACTGGGGTCTTCCTGACTCCAAGCCCAGCACATTATCCTGAGTCACCTAGCTGCCTCTCAGTATGGAAATAAGGACCCAGAGTCCTTATTGGCCCCCAAATCCTGTCTCTAAATCATGGCAAACATTGAGAAGAAGAGTGGATAACTCAGTAATAAGTACTTTGTTAAAATGAGACTAAACAACCAGATACTTGGAAATAATGGTGATTGACTGAAATTTTCACTTTTTCACCTGGATACTTGAAATCATCATTGAGTCACATCTGAAAACTGTGGATTAGAGCCATTATGGCTTAGTGCATACATATACATGAGTCTAAGAAGCTATTAGGAGGAAGGCCTGCAAGGAAAGTAGATGGGATTGAGGGAAACTGCCTAGTGGCAGATAAACTGAGGCAGAGCCAGGAAAGTCCCAGTGGACAAAGGAATAACTTTGGAATTAGAGGGCTGAGATATCTTTCTACCCTTGTGACTTTGACCTCTCTGAACCTCTGTTTCTTCATCTATAAAATGCATGGGTCGAATTAGATAACCTTTAAAGTCTCTTCGAACATAAAAGCTGCGGATTTGATTTCTAGTTGAGATAGCTAGGACTCAAGGTGGATTATAGCAGAAAAACCAAATAAAACATTCCAGGGCCAAAAGAAATAGTAAGTGATATGACCTAGGAGACTTTCAAAGAAAAACTCCAAGAAGGCAGTTTGAGTCTTTTAAAACAACACTCTCCAGCCTAAGTGCCCCATGACATCTGTTAACACAAGAGTCAGAGGTGTTTCCTGAAGAGGCACTGTATTTATGAGAGGTGAGAGACCTACTCGACATTTCTTTAGCTTTAATTCAAGGATGAAGGCATGACTTTTCATCTCTTGAAGTTTCCATGGGGAATGGGCCTGGTGGATGCCACACATCCAGATGAAAAGAGAATGATTCAATTAATTATCCCAAGGTTTTTAAATAGCTGTGAACACAGCTATTGGGGGTCAGTGCCTTTGAAAAAGATCCTGCTTCTGAGATAAAGTGAGAGGAAGATGCCCATAGAAATGACTTTTAGAATGTTAGAGGTAGAAGCAACTGTCCACTCCAAACTCTGCATTTTACATGGATGGAAACTGAGACCCAGGGAAGATAAATGACTCGCCTAAGTTTATATAAGTAGTAAGTGGCAGATTCTGGACTAAACTCTGAGTCTTCTGTCTCTGTATCAAGGTCAGTGCTCTTTCCCCTGCACCCCAACTCCTGTATCACTGGTTTTGATAAATTTTTTAACTCTGTGACCATAGGTAAGTCATTTAACCTCTTTGAGGAAGCCCCAGTTTCCTCATCTGTTTTAAAATAGGGATGGTTAGATATACCACCAGTCCTGGAGTCAGGGGGACCTGAGTTCAAATCCAGCCTGATACTTACTAGTTATGTGACCTTGGGCAAGTTGATTAACCCTGACTGCCTCCAAAAAATAAAGGATAGGGAGATGGTAATATGAGAAATATACTGCCTTCCTCATAAGGGTGTGAGAGAAGCACTTTGTTAACTTTGAAGTACAAAGAGGCAGCAGATAGAGAATTAACCTTGGAATCAAGAAGTCCTGGGTTCAAGTCCCACTTACATACTAATTATATGTGTCACTAGAAAAGTTGCTGAGTCTCTGTGCTTTATCAGACTACAAGTTATAGAAGAGCTGTACATATATATCAGTGGAAGAAATTTCCACACTGGATGTTTACCCGCACTGATGAAATCACAAGTCCAACCCTATGCTCCCTAAAAGTTATAAAAATATGAATAGTTAATAAAAGATTTTATGGTTTCTAAAACCACCCTATGAAGTTATGCTGTGTAAATGTTATCATCATCTCTGTTTTACAGAAAAGGCATCCAAAGCTCAGAGAAATCACCAAGTGTCAGAACCAGGATTTGAACTCAAGTTTCTTGACTTCAAATCCGGTGTTCTTTCATGCTGTCTCTGACTAGGAAGACATGAGCTCACATCTTAAACTGCAGCTGGATATTACTGTTAGAGGTAGAGGTAGCCCTCATATAGCTAGAAGAAGAAACTGCTGCTGGGAATCTGGACAAAGACTGTGGTTACCTCTTGATATCTCCTGATAGACCCAGGAAAGGACCTAGCACAGTTTTCAGCACATAGTAAACACTTAATAACTATCTAGTGAATATTTGTATAACTGCATTGAAAATCCACCCCCTACTAAGCCCCAAGCTTTCCTCTGATCTATCTAGTTTCTGAGATTTTGCAATTAGAAATTCTTTGGAGTGAAAAAGACATTACCCTATCCATGTTTTTCAATATCCAAGACCTCTTGGGAGAGATAGCTTAGGAAGCTACTATCAGCCCTTAATATGTCAGTATGAATTGTCTCAGTTGTTTTGCCAGCAGGACCTTGAAGAAATGAAGCACAAGATATGAATTTTTGATTAGGGTTAGTCAACAAACATTTATTAAGTGCTTACTACATGCCAATACTATGTTTGAAGCACTGGGAATAAAAAGATATGAATAAAACCATCCCTGACCTCCTGGAATTTATATTCTATTGAGGGAGACAAGATGATGTATACACGACACTAGTGGAAGAGGGACCAAAAATGGTTTTATGGAGAAAGTGATACAGGTTGCGTTTTGAAGGAAACCAGCGATTTTCAGATGTGGGTGAGACATTCCAAGGAAGAGATGAAGGCTGAGTTAGGGTGGGACCTGTAGGAACAAAAAAAGCCAATTGTTAGATTTTCAGTGTAAACATCAAAAATGATATTTGTCCAAAAATGGACAAAGACTACAAATCAGGACTTGATTTATTATTTTGCTGATTATCTAAATCAAACTGGGAGGGAAAGAGAAAGTGTTTGAAAGAGCAATAACAACAACCTATTGATTTTCTAGACTTAAGAAAGTGATGGAGAAAATGTTAATCATGCTGACTAAACTGGAGTGTGTGTGTGGGGATAAGGGGTTAAGTGGGGAGCAGCTAGGTGGTGCAGTAGATAGAGCACCAGCCCTGGAATCAGAAGAACTTGAGTTGAAAGTCAGCCTCAGACATTTACTTGCAGTGAGACCCTGAGTAAGTCACTTAGCCCTGGTTGCATCCCCCAAATTAAAAAGAATTTCCCCTCAGGTTGTCAGGATTAAGTGACTTGCCCAGGGTCACGAATTCTTAACTCCTTAAGTGGCCGAAGAGTGTATTGTGAGCACAGGGTTCATCGCTGCTTCCCTCCTCCCACTACCCAGCTGGGTGTTAAATACTTATCAGCACACACCACTAAAGGAATAGATTCCAGAGATGGGAAGAAAAAAAACGATTTAGTAACTGACTAGATAGATGAAGTGAGGTGAGAGGAACTTAGTATGACTCTGAGACTGAACTTGGGCAGCTGTTAGGTGGTTGTGTCTTCAGATGGTGATACAGAATTCTGGAGGAGAGGTAGCTTTCGAGGGTGGGGTACTACCTTGAAAGCTGGTTCAGGAGAGGTTCTCTAGTGAACATTTCTGGACTACTGCCCAGACTTGGGGGTGGGAGTGGGGTGACTAAAAAGAGCACTAGGTCTCAGATACTGAAAGGGAGGAAGGAACATGGAAAAGGGAATTGTGGAGTGGGGACGAAGGTAGAGGGTTCAGAGACAAAGCTTGCCTAGGCTGATTCTGATGGAAATGATCATTTATTTGATGTTAGCAATGACCTTGCTGTACTCTGGGTTTCCCTTTCAAGATTTAAAAAAGGCTTTAAAGTCCCAAATGTCAGAGAGAGAAAGAGCATTGTTTCCAAACTTTGCATTTCAGGGGGAAAAAAAGAAAGAAGAGGAAAGAAAAAGAAAGGAGAAAAGAAAAAATCAAAAATAGAAAAGATCCAGCAAGGAAATAGCTTGGCACTTGCATAGGAAAAGAATTAACTCTTCAAAATGTGACAATATTAAAACAAAAGGGAGGATTATCCTGATAGAAAGAAAAGGACAATAGATTTCTCCCTCTGCTATTTACTAGGTGTGTGACCTCAGCCTTTTATTCACTGTACTGACTACCCTCTGTACCCTCTGCCCCTCTGATTAGAAGGCTGGAGGGTGGAGCAAAGAATTCCTTCTGAAACCTCCATATAGAGGGAGCCATCTTTTATTTCCCATCTAGTTGCTGAATTATTTTACTTTTCTGTGCCTGTTTCCTCATTTATAAAACAGAAATAATTTTTGTATTATCCATCTCACAGGAATGTTTTAAAGCTCAAAAGAGGCAATGTTTATAAAGAATTTAGAACCATAAAGCACCATATAACTGCCAACTTTTATTTTCGATGGTCTCATCCTTTTCCTGAAGCATCAAAGTCTAGTTTCTTTTACACCATCCAGCTTGTTTTCAAAATTCTAACTACTCTATTTCAAAGAAAAAAAGAAAAAAGAATGTGATTACCTGGAAATATGCCACTGTAGTGTGTGTGTGTGTGTATGTGTGTTTGTGCATATGTGGGTGCACATGTGCACAAAAGATTGCAGAGGGTGTAGGTTCAAATCCTGGCTCTGTGAAGATCTGTGTTCTTAGACAAATTATTTCACCTCTCCGAGCCTTAATTTCCTCTTACATATAATGCAAATTTTGAACTAGATGACTTTAAAGAACTCTTTCAATTCTAAATTTGATCACACACACGTACAAATATGCATGGAAGACCCACCATTGATAATAGCCTCATGTCTATTAATGATTGTCAAGCATGAGAGCAGGAAAATGGTGACTTTTCTTCATCATAGGAACTCATAAAAAACATATTTATTTCTAGACAGATTTGTAGAATCACAGAGCCTTAGCTCAGCAATCATCTATACCCCACACCCAAATAAATATCCTCTCCATGAGGATACTTGGCAAGTGATTATCTAGCCTTGACTTCTAATGTGGGAGAGCCAACAACCAGGGGATGAAGTCCACTCATTCCACTTTGGGATCTCTCTTCTAGTTAAGAAGTTCTTCCTGATATCAAATCTAAATTTGCTTCTTTGCAATATCTGCCCACTGAGTCTTGTTCTATCTTCTAGAGGCAAGGAGAACAAGGCTAATTCCTTTATATTATCACAGTCAACAGCCCTTCCAAAATATGAAAACATCTGTTTTCCTCCACAGTCTTCTCCATGTCAAACCTCCTCGATTCCTTCCATGCATCTTCACTTGGCATGAACCATGGCTCTTCACCATCCTGCTTGTCTTCCTCTGAATGCTCAGTGTCCTTTCTAAAATATGACCCAGAACATTCAGGAAGGAGATCCCTAAAAGAATCAGGAAAGAGTACAGCACATGGAAGAACAAAGCCAAAAGCCTCTGCCAGTCTCTTGTCCCTCACTTTTCCATTTCTGGAATCATAATCCAATCAATGCTGCCATTGTGCACATCTACTCCCCTATGACTCCACTGACCCTCCTTGAAATTTTTCCCAACTAGAATACCCCTCCTTGGCCACCATTCCTCTCTCTGTGTTGCTGTCGTGTACTAGAATGTAAACTCAAGGAGAGTAGGGACCATCTTCATTTTTATATTTGTCCCCAGTGCTCAAGTCAAACATTTATTAAGTATGCCAGGTTCCCTTCTAGACACTGCCTTGGCTTGCATTGCTCAAAGAAACTATGAGCTATCCCAGTAAAGGACTCTTACAAAAGGTGATCCACTTGAGAAGGAAATGGCAAATCACTCTAGTATGCTTGTATCCAGTATCCTCATCAAGAAAATCCCATGGGCAGTATGGAGGACAGAAGGTCCTGGTATACTCTGGTCCATGGAGGCACAAAAACTGAACAGTTCAACAACATGTTCCAGGTGCCATGGTAAGTACCAGGTATACAAATATGGAAAAGAAAGATAATTCCTGTCTTCAAGAAGTTTATAATCTAATGGGGAAAGCTGAAAGAAGGAGAGAAGGTAAGGTACCCAGCATGAAGGGGGTGTGTTGAAGTTCAGTCCAAAGAATGCAACTAGGTGGGAAACAAAGAGATGGCTTGTCTGGGAATCCTCTTTAAGCTTTGGGAAGAGTTCTTTGCTCCATTCTCCAGCCCTCTAGTCAGAGGCAAAAAAACTACTAAGGTAGTGATGAAGTGTGAGTAGCAAGGCTGGTGCAATATCCCAGGATGTTATGTTTACCTGATGATGAATTTCTTGGGTGCAGATGGAGTCCAGAACTGAGGAGTAGAACAGGGCTTCTGCACAGTGCTTGGCACCTCATAAACACTTAATAAATATATTTTTCAATCTCTTCATTCATTCAAAGCCAATTGTTTAAAAAGCACAGAGCTTGTGAGGCCAGAATTAAGCAGTCTCTGGACATAACACATTATATCTGTCTCTATTTAACTTCTCCTTGAATTCAGACAGATCCCAAAGCATGGGGTCAAAATTGTCAGCTCCACAAATTAATTAAGTTCAGCTGTTTGGCATGGCACCATGGGTCACTGTGGGGTGACCATAGAGAACAGTTTAAGGAGTATGTAGCTGGTGGGACCAGGTAATGAAGAAAAACACATTAAAATTAAAACCATGGTGAAAAGAGGAGAATGGTCATGTGGTTATCAGTGAGGAATCTGGTCTGGAACATTGAAGTGGTAAAGTCCAGCTCAGCTGGAGAGTGTCAGGGGC
The DNA here is from genome assembly GCA_028658325.1 of Potorous gilbertii. Classification (NCBI taxonomy): domain Eukaryota; kingdom Metazoa; phylum Chordata; class Mammalia; order Diprotodontia; family Potoroidae; genus Potorous; species Potorous gilbertii. Next base: position 477,945,056 of record CM053770.1, read on the forward strand.
TTTTTGTGATTTGGGGGAGTCAGAGTCTGGTCTTGCGGCCTTGGAATGATTGCTCAGAATGCTTCTCTGGCACTGACCAAGTGATTTAGAGGGACTTTTTGGGAAGTCTTGGGTGAATCTTGGACTTGGAGAAAGGAAGGCGCCATGCAAATGGAGTGTTCTTTTCACATCAGCTAACAGTTCCCAAATTTCTGCCTCAGAAAATGGGAAGCAGAAGAAGATTTTCCACAGAAGGTCCAGTTATTCAGAACTTTCCCTGCCTTCTGTCTGAGCCATAGAGACGGAGACTTATGGGGCAAAATGTCAGACCTCCTTCTTTAAATCGATGTGAGTCAGTTGAGGATAAATGGTGTGTATTGTCAAATCTAGGGGAATGGACAGTGGAATGGTATTTCTTAAAAATGAAAAAAAGCCCTGAAATGATTTACAAATAGATGGAAATGCATTTTTGCCCTTTTCTTGGGGGAGTAATGGAGGTTGGGGGGGTAGAGAAGAGGGCAGATTTATCATATTGAATCATGAGATTGTTGAGCTTGGAGAAAGTCAGGTTTTAGAGGTAAAAGAAGTGTTTGAGGTCATCTGGCCCCTCCCCTCCCATTTTACAGACAGGGAAACTAAGGTCTAGACATATGAAGTGACTCACCTAAGGCACTTTTTAAATGATCACAGATTCCAAAAATTTCAAGGGATCTCAGAAACCATCAACTTTGACCCATATCCAGTCATCCTGACGAATATCAGGCCACTGGACCCAGTTGGCTTTGGAGAAGAAAGTGAGGTTGGTGAACTTGCACGGCCCTCCCTCACTCAAATCAAAGTCACCTGCAAGTCATGTCATCATCTTGATGTAATGGTCCTCTTCAAGAATGAAGGACAAGCACACAATGTGTAAACAAGGATCTTTTCTGTGACAAATGGTCACTGAGCCTACCTGCAGTAGGGTAAACCCATTATCCTTGAAGGCCCATTGATAATTGTTAGGAAGTTTTTTCCTTTGATCAAACCTAAACTGACTTCTTAACTTCTATCTAGTACTCCCAGTTCTGCCCTCTAGAACCAAAAGGAAATCTCATTCCTCTTCCAATATCATGTCTTCCCTTAATTTTATCTTTCCTAGGTTAAGCATACCTAGTTCTTTTACTGGATCCATCTATGGCATGATCTTGTAGATCTTCACTCTCCCAAGTTGCCTCTTCCTTGACACACTTTCCAGTCTGTCCTTTCTAATATGTGGGGGCAAAAGTTGAGCACAGCCCTCCAGATGTGAATTGACCAGGGCAGGATTATCACCTCCCTGACACTGAACACAATTGTTCTCTCAATGGAGGCTAAGATCTCATTAACCTTTCCAACTACCATATTATACTGTTAATTCTTATTCTTATTACTTTTTTTTAGCATCTAAATTCTTTTTTTTATGTTTATTTATTTATTTTTTTAGTTTTCAACATTCATTTTCACAAAATTGTGAGTTCCAAATTTTCTCCCCATCTCTTCCCTCTCCCTACCCCAAAACACCACGCATTCTGATTACCCTTTCCCCAAATATGCCCTGCCTTCTATCACACCCCTCCCTTCCCTTATCCACATCTTCTCTCTTTTCTTGTAGGGCAAGATAGATTTCTATACCCCATTGCCTGTATTTCTTATTTCCAGGCTGCATGCAAAAACAGTTTTCAACCTTTGTTCCTAAAACTTTGAGTTCCAACTTCTTTCCCTTCCTCCCTTCCCACCCATCCCCACTGTGAAGGCAAGCAATTCAATATAGGCTATATATGTGAAGTTTTGCAAAAGACTTCCATAATAGTCATGATGTATTTCCCTCCATCCTATCCTGTCCCCCATTTATTCTATTCTATCTTTTGATCCTGTGCCTCTGCAAAAGAGTTTACTTCTAATTACTCCCTCCACCCATTTGCCCTATCTTCTATCATCCCCCACTCTACTTATCCTCTTCTCCCCTACTTTCCTGTAGTGTAAGATAGATTTTCATACCAAACTGAGTGTGCATGTTATTCCCTCCTTAAACCAAATGTGATGAGAGTAAGCTTCACTTTTTCCCTCTTACCTCCCTGCTTTTCCCCTCTGTTGAAAAAGATTTTTCTTGCCCCTTTCATGAGAGATAATCTACCCCATTCCATATCTCCCTTTCTCCTCCCAATACATTCCTTTCTCATCCCTTAATTTTATTTTTGTAGATATCATCCCTTCCTATTCAACTCACTCTGTGCTCTCTGTCTCTCTCTATGTATATATATATACATATACATATATATATATATCTATATATATATATGTATATATATGCATAATCACTCCAACTACCCAAATACTGAGAAAAATTTACAGAGTTACAAATATTATCTTTCCATGTAGGAATGTAAACAGTTCAACTTTAGTAAGTCCCATATGATTTCTCTTTCCTATTTACCTTTTCATGATTCCCTTGATTCTTGTGTTTGAAAGTAAAATTTTCTTTTCAGCTCTGGTCTTTTCATCAAGAATGCTTGAAAGTCCTCTATTTCACTGAATGACCATTGTTTGCCCTGAAGTATTGTACTCAGTTTTGCTGGGTAGGTGATTCTTGGTTTTAATCCTAGTTCCTTTGACTTCAGAAATATTATATTCCAAGTCCTTCAGTCCCTTAATGTAGAAGCTGCTAGGTCTTATGTTATCCTGATTGTATTTCCACAATACTGGAATTGTTTCTTTCTGGCTGCTTGCAATATTTTCTCCTTGACCTAGGAACTCTACAATTTGGCTACAATATTCCTAGGGGTTGTTCTTTTCATATCTCTTTCAGGAGGTGATCAATGGATTCTTTCAAGATTTATTTTGCCCTCTGATTCTAGAATATCAGGGCAGTGTTCCTTGATAATTTCATGAAAGATGATGTCTAGGCTCTTTTTTTGATCATGGCCTTCAGGTAGTCTGATAATCTTTAAATTGTCTCTCCTGGATCTGTTTACCAGGTCCATTTTTTTCCAATGAGATATTTTACCTTGTCTTCTATTTTTTCATTCTTTTGGTTTTGTTTTATAATTTCTTTGTTTCCCATAATGTCATTAGCTTCCATCTGCTCCATTTTAATTTTTAAAGAACTATCTTCCTCAGTGAGCTTTTGCACCTCCTTTTACATTCCCATTCTTCTGCTCATTGACTTTTTGAACCTCTTTTGCCAATTGAGTTAGCCTATTTTTAAAGGTGTTATTTTCTTCAGCGTTTTTTTTGGTCTCTTTTAGCAAGTTATTGACTCACTTCCATAATTTTCTTGTATTGCTCTCATTTCTCTTCCCAATTTTTCCTCTACCTCTCTCACTTGATTTTCAAAATCCTTTTTGAGCTCTTCCTTGTCCTGAGACTATTGCATATTTGTTTTGGAGGTTTTAGATGCAGAAGCCTTGACTTTTAGGTCTTCCTCTGATGCATTGTTCTTCCTTATCTGAAAGGATGGAAGAAAATACTGGTTCACCCAGAAAGTCATGTTCTATAGTCTTATCCCCTCCCCCCCACTTTTTGGGCATTTTCCCAGTCAATGAGTTGGCTTTTGAGTGCTTTGTCAAGAGGAGGGTGTACTCTGGGGACCTGTAAGTTCTCAGTTTCTTCAAGGTGGCACAATCAAGGAAGAGGAGTTTACTCCTCTCCTGGCATTTGCTCTGGTCTATGAGTAACCACAAGCACTCTGTACTGCCCAGGATCTGTGAGCACAATTCCTTCTCTAAACTGCCTCCAGCTCCACCAAGCTAGCACTCTTCCTCAACCCAGGATAGCCACTCAGGGCTGAGATTCAGATCAGTAGCTCAATTCCCCCAGGGGCTTTAGGCCAAGGGCTTGCAGCTGCTGCTGGGGATTCCGCCCCCTGAATCCTGTTCTGGTTTTGTTCCTGCCATGCCACAGCCAAGGCTGGACTCAGCTCTGTATCTGGTGTGAAAGACCTTTCCTGTAGGCCTTCTAGGCTGTCTTGGACTGGTAATCTCTTTCACTCCTTTGTTTTCTGGTGTCTGCTGCTCTAGAATTTGTTTAGAGCCATTTTTTTACAGGTATTTTATGGGCTATGGAGGGGAGCTTCTACAGGTCTGCCCTTCTACCCCGCCATCTTGGCTCTGCCCCTTCCGTTAATTCTTGACTGTGTCATCCATCAATATTCCCTATCTTTTCTCACCAAACTATCTGCTTGTCTAGCCATGTCTCCTTATCTTTATCTTTTGAAGTTCAACTTTTGAATACTAATTCAAGGATTTATACTTCCTTCTATTACATTTTATCATATTAAATTTGGCTCAATATTTTAACCTTTTGAAATCTTTTTAGATCCCGATGCGTCATCTGTCCTTTTAACTATCTTTCTCACTTTGTTGCCATTTGCAAATTTTATAATGATGCTTTTATCCAGGTTATTGATAAAAGTGTTAAATAGAGACTTTCTTCTAATTTGACATTGAATCATTCATAACTGCTTCTTGGGTCATTCAATCATTTCTCAACTGTATAATCATCTATTTCCTATCTCACCATCTTTTCCACAAGAATAAGGCAAGAGCCTTTGTCAAATGCTTTGCTCAATGAATATCTACCACATTTCCCTGATATATTAACCTAGTAAGCCTGTCAAAAAAGCAAATGAAAGTGATCTGGAATGACCTGTTCTTGAGAGGACTAGATCTTTGAGATCATAGCTTCTTTTTCTAGATTTTCACCAGTCATCCTTTTAAAACAAGGGTTCTTCACCTGAGGTTCATTAACTTAAAAAAGTTAATTGTATTTCAATATGATTGGTTATTTTTTTAATCCTATGTGTTTTATTTTTATGAATTTTGAAAACATTTGTTGAAGGGGTCCATATGCTTCACCAGATTGCCAAAGAGAATCCATGACATAAAACATCTTAAGAATTTCTGCTTTTATATGTTATAGAATTTTGCAAGAAATTGAATGGGTTAACTTAGAGTTTATAGACTCCATTCTTCTCCTCTTTATTGTTTTTTGAAATCAGAATATTTGCTTTTCCCAGTCTTTTAATGTCTCTTGTATTCTTCATGATCTTTTGAAGAATACTGATGGAACCTCAGCAATCCCATCTTCCAGTGTTTTTAGTACTTGAGGATGTGATTCATATAGGCCAAGTGACTTAAACTCACCAGGGGTACCAGATGTTCTTTTGTTATTCTCCTACTTATCTTTGGGATAAATTCTCTGCTAGATACTTTTGGTCTATCCATTCTAATCCAAAGATGATTTTCTTTGGCAAAGAAAAGACAAATAAAAAAAATGTTGAGCAAGTTTGCCTCCTCTACGTCATCCATTTATTCCTTGGGATTAGAGATTGTTTTTGTCTTTGTGTTCCCAGTGCCTCATGTAGTGTCTGGCATGTAGTAGACACTTAATAAATGCTCATTTGTTGATAATCAGGGGAATTATCAAGAGCTAGTCATATTTATAAAATTATCTTTAACTCTTGATTAAATATTTTTTATATATCTCTTTAATTTTCTTTTCTTTTTTTTCCCCTGAGGGAAAAGCATGTATTTGACAAGAATAGGAAAACAAAAGTGGTCTATCAGTAATTAAGTTTCAATCAACATCTTACTTCATATGACATACTCAAATGGACACATGACCTGAATATTAATGATCAAAACAAAAAAAAAGAGGAGGGAATCAGATGATGTTCCTTTCATAGTTTGATTGGGGGTGAATTCTTAAACAAGAGATAGAGGTAATTACAAAAGATAAAAAATTTCAACTGCATGGTAAAAAATTTTTGAACAAAATTAAGGAGACTCATCAAATGAGAAACAATGCATATCAGATGTTTAATAAGGGTCTAATATAATGGAAATATAAGCCCAAAAGATATTCCCCTTTTATAAAATGTTGAACTATATGAGTATTCACAAAAGAAGAATCCCAAACTATTAATGACCATATGAAAGAATGTTTCAAATCACTAATAAGATAAATAGGCAGAAATAATCAAACAGGGTAATAGTCAGTATTTGAGGGGTTGGATGAACTAATTCGTGGTTGTAAACTGATCCAACCATTCTGGAAAAGCAATTTGGAATTATGCAAGGAATATGATTAAACTGTCCAGGCCTTTTGACCTCCAAGATTTCACTGCTAGGACTCTACTCCAACAAAGTCAATGACAAAAATAAAAGACTTACATGCATCAAAATATTTGTAGCAGCAGTTTCTGTAATATCAAAGAACTGAAGTAAGTAAATACTAATGGATTGGGGGAAGCACACTAATGCAGAGATTATTCATCCATAAAAAATGATAAATATAACCAGACTATTGTGAACTGTAACTATATAACTACTCTGAACTATGCAAAGTAAAAGTATAATTACTGCAACAATGTTGAAAACAAGGCAGTTCAAACTCAACGCTGTGAAAAGAGAATAAAACCTAGAAAGCGCCTCCACATCAGTGCTTTGTGGGTGTGGATCTCTACCTATGTCTGACTTGGTCAATGTGTTAGTTAGCCTCTCCCTTACATGTTTTCAGGGATGGCTATCAAAGTGGAGAGGAAGGCTGATATTGGGAAATGGAGATGATGTAGAAGCAAAAGATATCAAAATTTATTTATTTTTTTTAAAGGTGATAAAACAAAATGCATGTTTAACACATTCAGGTTAGGCTTGGGCTCGTTTTGACAATGCCACTGAAACCTCTGGAATGAATGACTTCTCCGACGTTTCATACGGCCTTCAGACTTGCTGAGGTCATACACAGTGAAGCTGACTCCCCAGGGACCGAACAAGTGAAATCTGGTGGAATGAAGAGTGATTACAGGAATAAATGAACAGGTGAACCCCTGGCAGGCCGGGGCTAGCCAGGCTGCCCCCACTTCACCCTCAGCCAGGGCACAGGCCCCGAGGTACCCTCCTATCTCCGCACTTGCCCTACAGGGCTCTGAGGCTGGCCAGGCATAAGGCTATGCTGCCATCCCGAGCAGGAGGGCCCACATGGGAGGCCAGGGACTCTCAGGGAGAGGACAGAGCTGGGGCTGTCTCTTTAATTTTCAAAGGCAGACTTTATGAGTCAGAGACCCCGAAACTTCTGAGTATCTAAGTTGTCCAGTATAGCATAGTTAGTAAACTAGTCAGTTGATCTGCTGATCAGTTAGTCAATAAGCAAATGTTAAGCACATACTATATTCCATAGTATTCCATTCTACATTCCATACCTGAAATTCAGAGAAGATTAGAACTTCTGATGTGAGGGCTTGATGAGTGTTTTTCAGGGTTGCTTATCTACCTTTGGTGTCTACCAGTCATTCAACTCTCACCTGTGGCTCCAAGAAGCTATAGCACACCCAGAGGTCACACCCTGGTGAACCACTTTGGCAGATAGGTTTAACCAAGGTTGATTGATTGAACTGATTGATTGATCCTAAACCAGGTTGAAGGTAAATAACAAGCCTCAAAATTTTCAGTGAGTTAGGGAGATTCCTACTTCAAGCGTGTGAAGACTTCTCTCAGTGGAAGAGGTAGATGAGACCAGTTTGTTCCAAGAGGCATGAAGGTGGTTAAAGCAAGCTCTGTGGAGCACCTAGAATTTGATCAGACATCAGAGATGCCAAGGTCATCTGCTGTATTTTGGGCCATTACTTGTCCTGACTTTTGTCCTGCCATTGAACTTGGATGATTCTAGAAGAGATAGTGAGACTGATGACTTTGTACAACTCTGCCTCACTTAAATCCAATTCACAAGTGAATCAAGATATCATCCAATGATGTCATCAGTTCTCTTTGGAAATGAAGGGCATCCAACAGGAAGCACTGGGAATGAAAAAAAATACAAATACTGCCTGCCCTTGAGGAACTCACAGTCTCATGGGGGAGATGATGCAAACAACTATGTATAAACCAGGTAATACAGGATAACTTGAAGAGTCAACAGATTGAAGGCATGAGTATTAAGGAGGATTGGGAAAGGCTTCTTAGAGAATTTGGGATTTTAGCCGGGACTTGAAAGAAGTCAGAGATGGCAAGAGATAGAGATAAGGAGAAAGGGAATGCCAGGCAAGAAGGGAAAGCAACTGAAAATTTTGAAATCAAGAGATAGAATGTCTTGTGTAAGGAACAAAAAGGAGACAAATGTTACCATATTGTGGAGTACATGATACAGTCTGGGCAGGGAGGTGGGGAGAAGGTAGAAGATGACCAGAAAGGTTGGAGGGGATCAGTTATTAAGGGCATTAAATGCCAAAGAGTGGATTTTGTATTTGACTGTTGAGGTAATAGGAAACCACTGGAGTTTATTGAATAGAAAGGTAGAATTATTAGACCTGTACTTTAGACAGACTAGTGTGATGATTTAATAGAAGATGGACTGGATTACAGAGAGAGGCAGAGAGGCTAACCAGCAGGCTACTGAAACAGTCCAAGTGTGAGGTGGTGAAGGCCTGTACCAGAGAAGTGGTAGTGTCAGAGGACAGTACGGTTGTGGCTATTTGGCCTTTGTTCTTGAAGAGGACCAGGATATCATGGGGTGATACCTTGACTCACTTGTGAAATGGATTTAAGTGAAGGAGGACTGGGCAAAGTCATCAGTCTCACTTTCTCCTCTGGAGCCATCTGGTTCCAGTGGCAAGACATAGGTCAAAATGACTGAAGATGGCTCCAGATGGGGTGGAAGACCTTGGCCTTTTTTCTTCAGAGGACAAAAGGGAACACATATTGGGGATGTTATAAAGGAGAATCATTAAGAGTTGGCAGCTGGTTAAATATAGGGGACAAGAGGAAGTGAGGAGCTGAGAGTAAAACCTAGGTTGTGAGGCTATATCACTAGGAGAATGGTGGTGTCCTGGAAAATAATAGGAAAATTAGGAAAGGAAGTGTTTTTGAGGGGAAGGAGAATGCATTCAGTTTTGGACATGTTGAGTTTAAGATGTCAATGGGATGTATAATTTGAGATGTCCAAAAGGCAGTTGGAGATTTGAGACTGGAAATCAGGAGAGAGGTTAGACAAATTGATCTGAGAATTATCTGAATAGAGATGATCATTGGTTCCATGGGAGTTGATAAGATTAATTAATAAAGAGGGAGGAGAGAAAAGGGCCCAGGACAGAGCTTTGGGAGACACTTACCTTAAGTAGGAATGAATTAGATGAAGATTCAGGAAAGGAGATGAGAAGGATCAGTTGCACATATAGAGAGGACCAGGACAGAGTAGTAACACAGAAATCTAGAAAGACGAAAGTATCAACAAAAAGAGAATGACTAGCAGTGTGAGCAACTTCAGAGAAATCAAGACTGAGGACTGAGAAAAAGCTATTAGATTTGACAGTTAGGAGATCATTGGTGACTTCTGGGTCGTGTAACTAAAAAGACAGAGGATCAGACACTTTCTCCAATCCTTATGACCTTTCAAACATCTCTACAATAGGAATCATACCAAGAAATATCTGCAGACATTAGGTGCTTAGGTGGATCACTCATCCTGCTTCAGAAAAGGGGAATAAGATCTTAGAAGTAACAGACCCCAGAAAAGTAGGAGAGCATGGACCTAAACTGGAGGTTTGAAGACAGAAGGGAACAAATGGCCAAGAGGAAGGTGAAGTTCAAAAAGAACTGCACAGAGACAAAGGACAATTCCTACTATGAGGAAAAATTTGTCTTTCTTTTAAAACCATTTATTTATTTATTAAAAGTTTTAAAATTTATTTTAAATTTAAGTATAAAATAAGAAAAGAAAAAATATTATCAGATACACAATAGAACACAAGAGAGGATTCAATACAGAGAAATCAATTTCCACTTCAAGAAAACCTATACAATAAATACTACACATTGTTTTCTAAGCTATCCAGCTTTTCTTTACTTCCTTGTAGGTTTTCTTTTATTTTCTGCTGTGAACTTTTTACTTTATTCCCCCCTCCTCCCAAAGAAGGCTACAATTAAACATGGATACACACATACACACAGACATATGTACACATACACATATATTACTCATAAACATAGATATCTATAAACAAACACATACGTACACATATGTGCTCATACACATATGTATAAGATTGTACCATGCTTATTTTTAATTGTCATCTGAAGATGGATAGCATCTTCTTTCATGAGTCAAAGTCTTTCCATGTTTTTCTAAATCAACCAACTCATCATTTCCTATACCACAGTAATATTCCAACCCAATCCCATTCAATCTGAGAAATTGTCCATGCAACTTTTCCCCTCAACTTTCTGCATTTCTTCTATTCTTGACTTATAGGTTTTATTTATACAAGAAAATTTTAATTTAAAGCAATAAAAATTAGCCATTTTGTGCTTCAACAATGCTCTTACCTTATAATATGGTTTAAGTTCTGATACTACTGGATCTGCTTGCTTTACATCTTTTTTCTCTTGATTTATTTGAAGTTCCTGACCTTTTGTTCTTTTAAATGAACTTTGCTATTATTTTTTCTAACTCAGTAAAATAATTTTAAAGTAATTTAATTGGGATAGCATTACATAAACAGATTAGTTATATACAATTGTCATTCCCCGCCCCCCCATTTTATTGTCTTTACCTACCCATGAACAATAAATATTACTTACAATTATTTAAATCTAACTTTATTTATATAAAAAATGTTTTATGTTTATAGTTGTATAGTTCCTGTATCTGTTTAGGCAGGTATGCTCTCAGGAATTTTATACTGTCTAGTTATTTCAAATGGTGTAAAATAATATTGAATAATATGACTGATACATAGTATAATTTCCCTATTTTTCTCTTTTGATTAAATCTATTTTAGCTTAACTTTGTTTGAAATCATGATTAGTACCCCTGCTCTTTTATATAATGTATTCTCTTCGTGACCCTTATTTTATGTTTGTGTGTGGTTCTTATTTTTATAACATTTTCTAAAAGTAACAAAAACATTTATTTTTTTTAACATTCATCTATAAAAAAATTTGAGTTCTGAGTTTTCTCTTCCATTCATTGAGAAGGCAAGCGATATGATATCAATTATATATGTGAAGTCATGCAAAACATTTCCATATTAGCCATGTTGCAATAATGCAAGAAAAATAAAGTTAAAAAAAAGAACACTTCAATCTTCACTCTGAGTACATCAGCTCTCTCTCTCTGGAGGTGGATAGGCATTTTTCATTGTGGTTCTTTGGAATTGTCTTGAATTATTGTATTAATTGCAATAGCTAAGTCTTTTATAATTGATTATCATTACAACGCTGCTATTACTGTGTGTAATGTTCTTTTGGTTCTGATCATTTCATTTTGTGTCAGTCCATTTAAGTGTTCTCCAATTTTACTGAAACCATCCTGCTTGTTATTTCTTATAGTGCAATAATATTTCATCACAATCATATACCGCAACTTGTTCAGCCATTCCCCATTTGATGGACATCCCCTCAAGAAACTGGTATTTCTAAGAATGAGGCACAACAGAAAAAAAAAAGCTAAGAAGAAGCACCCACAAGGCAATGATATAGAAACTGTTTAATAGAAGGAGCTCAAAGCAGTTATCTTAGAAACTTTAATTCCATGAGGAACACAGACTAAAGCAGAAATAAATATAAAGTCCTTGAATCAAAGAATAAAAGTCTAGAGTAGATAGAAATGAAATAAATAGTGAAGATAACCAGATAAAGAAACCTTTTTAGGAAAAGATATAGAGAATGAAATAAAAAGACCCTTAACAAACAAGACATGATAAAAACAAGAAGAGGAATTTTTACTTTATTGTTTACCTGAGAAGAAAAAAATAGGAGAGGAATTAAATAATCCAAGAACACAAGAAGAGTTAAAATCAAAACAGATAGTTTTATATACCTTCGGTCATATGAAAAAATGCTCTAAAGCATTATTGATTAGAGAAACACAAATTAAAATAACCTTAAGATATCATTTTATACCTAACAGACTGGCCAAAATGATTGAAGGTGAAAGTGACAAATATTGGAGGGAATGTGGAAAAATTGGCATATTAATTCATTATTGGTGGAATTGTGAACTGATCCAACCATTTTGGAAAGCAATATGGAATTATGCCCAAAGAACTATCAAATTGCTTATACACTTTGACCCAAGAGTATCACTACTAGGTCTATTTGCAAAGATGTTAAAGGAAAAGAACCTATATATTTCAAAATATTTATAGCAAGCTCTCTTTATGGAGACAAAGAACTGGAAATTGTGGAGATGCCCATCAATTGGAGAATGACTGAACAAATTGTGGCATATGATTGTGATGGAATACTTCTATGATGTAAGAAATGATGACTCAATGTCTTAGAAAAACAGGATAGCCTTGCACAAAATAATGAAGAGTAAAGTGAGCAGAACCGAGAGAAGATTGGATATGGTAACAGCAATCTTGTTTTTAAGAATAACTTTGAGTGAATAAGTAATTTTACTATTATAAATATCAAAATTGACTACAAAGGATGCATAAAAGAAGACATTATCTGCATCCAGAGAAATAACTAATAAATGAAGTATATACAGAATAATTTTATATATATGATACATATTTATATCTACATACATATTTGAGTCTAATGGTAACCATCTCTAGGTTGGTGGTGGGGGAAGAAAAAAAGAAATTTACATGATCACTTTATTGTATATTAAAAAGAAATAGCAAGTCATACATAATAGATTTGTAGTTTAATGTGAAATCATATTTTTAATTATATTGTGTTATGGAAATGCTTGTTTTATTCCATAAATTTGAAATAAAATATAAAATTACAGGTGGAATTAAAAAAACCCCCACAATCTTTTCCTTACAAGTACTATATTTTAAAAAACAAAGACATTCACAGAACAAAAATGAAAGCAGAAAAAATTATTATACATTAGGTGAAGCCCCCAAAATCAGAGTTGAAACCATGCTATTAGACAAAGCAAAAACCAAACATTCAAAACACAAAAAAGGATATCAAAGGAAACTAGACTGTGCTGAAAGGAACCACAGACAATAAATCAATATCAATATTAAACTTATATGCCACAAAATTCCTTGAGTCTAAATTCATAAAGGAAAAATTATCTGATAACAAAAAGACCTAGATAGAAAAACAATGGTGCCAAGATATTTTAATGTCCCTATCACAGTTTTGAATAAATCTAACAGAAAGATAAACAAAAGAAAGAAGATAGAACTGAAAAATTTCTTGGAGCTGCTAGAAATGAAACTTATGATATTTTCTAAATGAGACTGTAAAAGAATAGCCATATTTCTCAGAACCACATGGACCTTTTGCAAAAATTGACCATGTATATGTATATATATGTATATGTATGTATGCAGATATTATAAATGCATCATTTATAGACAATGATATAATAAAAAATAGTAATCTGTTTAGAGAAATAAATTAAAGATGCAGAACCAAATGCAGATTTAACAATGAAATCCTAAAAAAAAATGAACGAATCAAAGAACAAATCAGAGAAACAATAGTTATATGAAAGATAACAATAATTATGAAACAGCATAGCCCCATTTCTGGAATGCAACCAAAAGAGTCATGAGGATAAATCCTATCTGTAAAAATATACTTTGACAAAATATAAAAAGGGAAGATTAATTAACTGAATCTGCATCAAAAATCAGGAGACCAACAAGTCAATTTACCTATAGCACAAAAGATACTATTAACCTTTAGGGAAGATATAAACTGGAAACAAAAAATGCTAAAATGATAAATGAAATAAAAAAAAACCTTTTTTTGAAAAGTATAAAATTGACAAATGTCTAGCCAATTTCAGTAGAAAGAAGAGGATAGAAAAGCCAATCAAGAAAGTACAGACAGGTGGGATGAAATCACAACAAACCCAGAAGAAATAAAAGGAATAGTCAGAACCTATTATATTATATGCTAACAATAAGAAATAGAACAAGCTAGCAGAAGACCAAATAGAGATCTTGAATAATTCTATCTGAGAAAAGGAAATAGAATTAGATATAAAGGAACTAATAAATAAAACAACTTGTGGTCCAATGGAGTCACATAATTCTGTCAAGCTTTTAAATAACAATTAGTACCACTACTACACAAATTATTCTCAAAAATCAAGTAACAAAGCACCTTACCAGAATTGTAGACCAATATCATTAATGAATATTGATTCAAAAATTTTAGACAACTATAATTTGGTCAACTATAGCAACTCATCCAAAAAATCACTCATTATGACCCAGATCTATTTTTTTTAAAGAGGCCATTTTTTTATTAAGCCTTTTCTTATTAAGCCTTCATCACTGAATAGGTATTGCCTCAGACAAATTGAGACCTGTTAAAGCCCTTAGCTTGAAAAGGCCAAGGTTCCCCACTGTGCTGATCTATGTCTGGTCACTGGACCCAGATGGCTCTGGAGGTTAAAGTGATGCTGGTGACTTTGCACAGCCCTCCCTCATTCAAATCCAATTCACTTGTATGTCATGGCATCATCTCCCTGATGTCATTGTCCTCTTTGAGAATGAGGGACAAACAGAAACAGAATTATAAGTCACTTGGATTTATGCCAGACTCACAAGGATGTTCAACATCAAGAAAATATAAACATAATCATATTAAAAACGAAAACACCTAAAAGCAAATGATTATCTCAATAGATGCAGAAAAAAACCTTAAACCAAATATAACCCTCACTAAGGCTAAAAATTTTACAAAGTAGTGGCAAAAAAGGACCTTTTAAAAGTATCATAAGGAGTCTATTTAAAGCCCCAAATCAGCATAATATGCAACGTAGATACACTAAAACCTTTCTCAATAAATACAGCAAAACAATGATACCCACTCTCCCCCCTATTATTTGATATAGTGTAATTCTAATAAGATTAAAGATCTTCCCCACCCATTAATGGACCTACCCATTAAGGGAAGTTTGATTAGGGGAGGCCCACACCTTTTGTTAATTTTCTAATAAGGCTCTGGTTCTCCAGGGTTGTGATGCCCTCTGGCTCTGAAAAGTGTATAAACACTCTGAGATGAGGTTTTACTTTGGGGCTTACTCATTGGAAGTGTTTGACCAGACCAGATTCTGGGCAGTCATTAAGGAGCCACCTCCTTACCTCCCTTTGAAAACCCAGATATTGGTGTTTCTCTCTCTGGTAGCTATGTATGTATGATCAGACAGTTATCTGTCTGTTGATCTGTCAGCAGTCAGAAACCCTGTCTGTTGGTTGGTCTTTGTTTCTCTGTTTGTATTTTCTCTGAAGTTTAGGGCTCTGACTTTTCCTCTTCAATTAAATGAATTATATCTATCTCTATCTATCTGCCTATCTATCTGTCTGCCTGTGTGTCCATCCATCTATCCTGGATAAAAGTGATTGTTGATCCCTCAGAAGTTGCTTTCCTTTTAGAAATGCATATCTAAGAACTTGTGATGGCAGACCCTCCTGTCCATGCTGGGATCCTTGCTTTTACATATAGTTTTGGAAATACTAGCAACAGCAATAAAACAAGAGAAGGAAATTAAGGGCATGAATATAGCTGGAAGAGATAAAAGTATCATTTGTTGATGATGTGTTAGTATACTTAGAAAATCCTAAAGAATCACTAATTAAGACAACTAATAGCTTTGGTATTGGCTTTTCAGAATAAACCTCAAAAAACCATTTAGCATTTCTATTTAATAATTACAAAATCCACAAGGCAATAGTAGAAAGGGAAATCCATTCCAGGTAATTGCAAAATGCCTAAAGTGTCTAGGGATCAATCTCCCCAAACCACAAAATACTTGCAAAAGTACTCCTTAGAGAAATTAAGAATAATTTGAATAGCTGGAGGAAAGTTGGCATTCATGTCTGGGCTGTGCTAATATAATAAAAATGATGATACTACCAAAGTTAATTTACAGTTTTGATTCTATACCAACCAAAGTATGAAAGGGATACTTTCCCAAAACTCAATAAAATTTCCAAAATTCACTTGGTAAAATAAAAAAATCTAGACTATCAAGGGAAAATACAAAAAGAGGAAGAGATGAAAGAGAAATAATACTTCTATATATAAAAATATGTTACAAAGGAACAGTAAACAAAGTCATCTTGAATTGGTTAAAAAGTAGAAAGATAGATCAGTGGGACAGACTAGGCAAGGGAGAATCAGAACAAATGAAATGCAGTAATTCTAAAAAGGGTATGGTGTCTGAGATATTTAAACAATTAACACATAGACACACACATGATAAGTATATAGATACATATATGTATATGCATATATACATGCAAATAGTTCTCAAAAGAAAGATAATGCACTCTTAACAACCATGTGAAAGAAGGCCACAAATCATTTATAAGAAGAGTAAAACAAATCAGAACCACACTGAAGTTTCATTTGACACCTTGCAAATGTTCCAAAATGACATGAGATGGGAATAGTTTTGGATGGATTGAGGGAAGATTGGCATAGTACTTCATTGTTGATGGAACTGTCAATCAGTACAAATATTTTGAAAAACAATTTAAAATTATTCAAATAAAAGGATTAAAATACTTATATCTTTTGACCCAGAGATTCTCCTTTTAGATTCTGGTAACCTAAAGAGGTCATTGATAAGAAGAAAGTCTCCATTCACACCAAAATATTTAAAGTAGATTTTTTTAATAGCAAAAAATTGGAAACAAAGAGATGTCTACTGGTTAAGGAATGACTAAAAGTTGTGGCACAGTAATATAGTGGGATATTACTATGCTGTAAGAAATGATGAATGAATAATATGGAAATGTTTTACATGATTCACATGTATATCTGTGTCTGTTATCTCAGAGAGGGGGAGAGGAGGGATAGGATTTGGAACTCAAAACTTTAAAAAAACAAAGGTTAGATATTATTTTAACATATAATTGGGGAAAAATAATATTACATATTAAAATGCTATTTTCTACATGGAACACTCTAGGAGAAGGCAGAGTTGTGACAATAGAGGAAACTATAATGATGTAAAAAAAAAAACCCTAAATAAAAACCCTTTAAATAAAGATCACTGGTAACTCTGAAGACTGAAATTTCAGTTTGAAGTTTGAAGCCAGACTACAGAGATTGAAGAAGAGATAAGAGGATACATGTGTGAGAGAAGTGAGAAGTGAGAAAGGGTGATAGCTATAGCACAGAGATGGATGAACCATGTGAGGATTTTTTTAAGAATGGGTGTAATAATATAAAAATAATTGTAAGTTTGATTATATGCAATAGGGAAGAAACCATTAGACAAAGAGATTGAAGATTAGTGAAAGAGTAGGGATGATAGAAGGAGAAATCTACTAGAGAAGAAAAGATAAAATGGGATCATTTGTGCATGCGAAGAGATTACCTTTGTAAGGAGAAGGGGGTACCTCTTCATAAGAGACAGGTAAAGGAGGAAATAGTGGCAGAAGGCAGAGTGAAGTGAAGTGAAGAGGAAGAGGAGGTGGGAATTTTTGGCAAATGACCTCAATATTTTCAATTAATTATAAGACAAGGTTCTCAGCTAAGAGGGTGAAGGGAGGGAAGGCCTTAAGAGGTATGAAAAGAGATGAAAAGGTTTGGAAAAGGGTATATGGTGAGTAGGATAGTGAACTGATTAGGGAAGAATAAAAGAATTGCCTTGTGCAAGTGAGGGTCCAGTTTTTTATCTAACAGTTCAGTTGATTGTAGGACATAAATTTGTAGTGAAATTGCATGGTTTCATGATTTTCTCCAGCTTTGCTTATTAGTATGCAAGTAGGAGTGATTGGAAATGAATGGAAGATGGGAATCATCCGAGGCTGAGACTTGATCATTGCGCCTTCTACTTTGAACAGCAATTCCATTTTTTTTTTTTGGATCCTCCCTTTACCCCAATAGAGACATCTTAAAAAGCTTTCTTCATGGCCCCTAGCTTTCTGTGTCATACTCTGCCCATTAGTGATGCTTCTTGTAAGACGGTGCCATGCTTTTGAATTCATCCTTTGTTACTTATCATTCCTTCCATCTTATGTGCATGTTAATGTAAAAATTAATGTGTACTCTCTGAATTCTTTCCAATGGATGAGAAATAGGAAACAGATTCATATCTTAGGGGGCTGGAGGAAGCCATCGAGAGGCTAACAATTTTTGTCATGTAGGGGGATAATTAAGAGTTGACCAAATTTTAAAAATTATACTTAATTGAGTATTATGCAAACTCTTGGTTAACTATTTATGTTTTCTTAGTTCTCACAGTGCTCTTTGGAAATTCATGACTACAGAGCCGCTGAAGCCCCTGTGTATCTGACTTGCCTACGATAACATAGCCAACAATCTAGTGCCAGTTGTGGTTGATCATTAGTGGGTAGGTTTGATATACAAATCAATGCTGTCAGTGCTCCTGGGCAGGGAAAATGGCTTGGAGGGAAGGCATGGCTAGACTCCTGATGCTGAGTCACAGTTACTATTCAGAGTCAAGAGTCTTAATATCCTGACTGGGGAGAAGGGCTTCTTATACTTCTACCAGAGGCTCCTGGGACATAAGCAACAGTAAGGATTCCCAGATAGTGTAGCCCCAGAGGGGGTGATATTGTAGTTTTACTGAACACCTGAACCAGTTCATGCAATCTTCTAGTCCTGTATCTATAGGGTTATCTACTTGATTCCCTTTTAACAAAGCCCTTGTTAAACAAAGCTTTAACAAAGCAGGGGATTTAACAAAATCCCCTGGTCCATTTGGATGGGGATTGGAAGAAGTCTGTCTTGGACTTGGTTGTTTTAATTCAATTCAACAGTATTCATCTGATAGAACACAGGTGATAGAAAGTTTGGACAAGACCATCTCTATTCTGATGGGATTTATAGTCTAGGACAAAGGCTCTTAACCTGAGGTCTGTGAACTTAAAATATTTTTTTTATAAAACTATTCCAAGTAAAATTGGTTTACTTTGCAATATCACACACACACACACACACACACACACACACACATATACACACAGTTTGTATTTTAGAAACATTATTCTGAGAAGGGACCAGGCTCACAAGGTTGCCAAAAGGATCCACGAGACAAGAAAGAATATGAATCTCCTACCTATGGAAAGAAAGATAATGAAAATATTACAGATTTTTATAGCATAGTTGAAAAATTATAAGATATGTAGTCAAGAAACTTATATCTAAATTTTGGTTCTGAGTTTTTACTAGCTATGATTCTATGGGCAAGTCACTTAATTTGTCTGACCCTCAGTCACCTCATATGTAAAATGGAGATTCTAAATTTTATGTTACCTATCTTTCAGTGATATAAAGAAGTATTACAGTATAGAGAAAGAATATTGAATATGCAGCCAGAAGGTGTACATTTGAATCCATTCTGTTACACTTGTGTGATCTTGGCTGGTAACTGACCTCAGAGTGTCAGATTTACTCATTCAGCAAAAGGAGTAGGCCTACATTACCACTAATGTGCCTCCCACCTACATACTCTTTAATCCTTCCCAGTATCTCACAGCTTAAAGTGACCCCAGAGGCGTCTAGATCAACCCATATCTGAACAAAAACCTACTCAGTAACCTACCGGGAAAAACCTTTCTGGGAAATGTATTGTTAGGAGGAATCCATCATCTCCAAGGAAACCCATTCTACTTCCTGGGCACATCTGGTACAATTAGTGAAAAGTCTGTTCCTCTTCTGCCCATTTATTTCTAATTCTGAACTGAGGCACTGCAGGGAAAAATGTTTAATCCCATTTCTACATGGGAGCCCTTTCAATATCTGAAGACAATTTTAATGTTTCTCCTACCCCTTCTTTACTCCAGGATATTCATTTTCTTCAACATGGGAAACAGTATGATAAAGTGTAAACAGCAATAAATTTGCATTCAGAAGGCACAGGTTCAGATCCCACCTCTGACACTCACTGTCCATGGACAAATCACTTCATGACTTCTGGTATCAGTTTTCTCAATGGTAAAATAAAGGAATTGAATTAGATACCCTTTAAAACTCCTTTCTGCTCTAAATCTGTAATGTTCTGATCATAAGAACTTATCCCCATATAATAAAATTTGAGGCCCTCCACCATCATTATCTATCCTTGAATTCTGTTCTTATCAATGTCCTTCCTAATACATGGTCAACAGAACTGAATGGTTAGATGAGGAGAGCATTTGGCCGGATGTTTGCATCCCTCCTTCTGGATGCTCTCATCCCCCTGGTTCAGTATAATATCACATTAGTTTTTTTGGTTACTAAATCATATTGTGGAATTATATGGTGTCTATCATTCATGAAAACTTTCAAATTTTTTGAGATGAATGGCCATCTACTTATGCTTTCTCTCATCTTGTGCTTATGATATTGATTTTTTAACATATATATACATATATAAATTTACATTTATTCCTATCGTCTTTGGTCTTTTTTAGATTTAAAAAAATGTTCTAGCTTGTCAAAAGTTTTTAATACCTCATCTTTGTCCATCCAACATACTTCTTATCCCTCTTAACTCCCTATCTGCTTCAAATTTGATATGTATGCCCCCAATGCCTTTAACTAAATGACTGATTAAAATACTAAGTAACTCGAGGTCAAGGGCAGATCTTGGAAAACAATATATACATGTAGCATGGTTATTATGATAAATGCGTTAGAAAGATGCCAGAATTTGTGCATCATCAAGGAAGATTTTATAGAGGTGATGACATTTGAGTTGGTCTTTTTTAAAAACAAGAAGGAATTTAGAAGGTTGAAGACATACAGACACAGGAAACAATTTGAACAAAGCCCTAGAAACAAGAAATCACAGGGTTTGTTAAAAGGATACAGAGAATAGTCCAGATTGGCTTGAATTTAGAGTGAGCATAGTGAGCTTAGAAAGCACAAGAATAAGATGGGATAGAGCTGCAAAGGTAGTTTGGCACCAGATTTTGGGTGACTTTTCATTAAATTTCATTTGGTAGGAAATAACGATTTTAAACTCATCTCCTTTTTGTTACCTGCCCCACCTCCTTACCTCTAAGCAAAAGAAAAGAAACAAAATCTAGTTTCTTTGGGAAAGGAAGTAGATGGAAGATAAAGTCTTTCCTCCACCAAAAAGTCAGGTATCACGTTAGTGAGTCAAAAAGCATTTATTAAGTTTTTCAATGGACCAGGCACTGGGCCAAGCTCTGGGAATTCAAAGAAAAGCAAAAACTTTGTACCTGCTCTTAAGGAACTCATAATCTAAGGTTTGAGACAAGAAGCAAGTAACTATGTATGTATAAGACATAGATGAAAGGCAATCTTAAAGGGAAGACACTGGGTGGGGTGGGGTTGAGGGGATGACAAGGGACTTGGAAAGGTCTCCTGAAGAAGGTAGAATATGAGTTTAGCCTTGAAGGAAGTCAAGGGATTTAGGAGGTGGATCATTCTAGACATGGAAGACAATCAGCTTTGAGGCACATGATGGCTGTCCTCCAGGAGATGGTAAGGAACTGCAGGTTGACCAGAGTAGCTGGAACACAGAGTTCATGGAGGGGAATAAATGAAAGACTGGAAAGGTGTTGAGTTTATTGAATGGTGGGTAAGGTGGGAGATGGTGGATGACATGGCCAGATCTGTACTTTAGAGAAACTGATTTGGCAACTGAGTGA
The DNA here is from genome assembly GCA_028658325.1 of Potorous gilbertii. Lineage (NCBI taxonomy): Eukaryota > Metazoa > Chordata > Mammalia > Diprotodontia > Potoroidae > Potorous > Potorous gilbertii. Next base: position 477,966,606 of record CM053770.1, read on the forward strand.
AGGATGATCTGGAGTGAGGAGAGAATTGAGATAGGGAGACCTATTAAAAGACCTGATAAATAGAAGCAGAGAAGGGTGGTGTCCTTGACAATAATAGGGAAATTAGGAAGAGGAGAGAGTTTGGAGTGAAAGATAATTAGTTCTATTAGGAATATATTGAATGTGAGATGTCTGTAAGATTGAGATATCAGAAAAGGAGTTGATGATCTGCAACTGTCATTCAGGATTAGGGTGGGGTATATAGATCTGAGAATCATCTGCATAGAGATGATGATAGAACCCCTGGGAAACAATGAGAAAATCAAGAAAAATATGATATATATAGAAAAAAAGAACCAGGTCCACAAAAAAACCTTGGAAGATACCCATAATAAGTGAGCATTATCTTGATGAAGGTCCAGTAAAAGAAACTAAGCAGTTATCAGATAGGTGGGAGGAGAAACAGTAAAAAATTTTTGTTGGTCAGTTATTTTTTGGTTGCTCATGACTTTGTGACCCAATTTGGGTTTTTTTTGGCAAGGACACTGGAATAGTTTGCCATTTCCTTCTCTAGTTTATTTTACAGATGAGGAAACTGAGGCAATCAGCATTAGGCAAACAGTATAGTCATGAAAACCTAGAGAGAAGAGCATATCAAGGAGAAGAGGGTGATCAACTCTGTCAAAAGTTGTAGGGAGGTCAATAAGGATGAAGTCTAAGGAAAGTCCATTAGATTTGGTGATCAAGAGGTCACCGACAACCTTGGAAAGAGCAATTTCAGTTGAAGAGTGATGTAGAAAGCTGGCTGTAGAGGATTAAGAAAACAATGAGAAGAGAGGAAGTAGAGGCATGTAGTAGAGATAACCTTCTTAGACCTCATTTTGGTCAATAGCCAGCTGGGATGGTTGGATGAAACGAGGGTTTTTGAAGGATGGAGGAGACATAGATGTTTATAGGCAACAGGGAAGGAGCCAGTAAAGAGATTACTGAAAGATTAAAATTTAGAGTAGGGAAGATAATGGGGACAATATGCTGAAGATGATGGGAGGGGAGTAGGGTCAAGCATACTTGCAGAGGGTTTTTCTTTGGCTAGAAGGACCACATTTTTATATGAGACAGGAGTAAAGGAGGAAATAGTGGGAGGAGATGTCTGAGTGATGTGAGATGAAGAAGAGAAGAGAGAGGGAGCTCTTGGTTAATGACTTCTATTTTTTTTGCAATTATGTATAAGGTGAGTCTCTAACCTGAAAGTGATGGAGAAGGGGGTGCCATGGAAGATTTGGGGAGAAAGAAAAACGTTTAGAAGAACCACTATGGTGAATTTGATAGTGGATTTATAGAGGTACAAAAGGACTGAGAGCTCAGTTGTTATTTTGAAACACAAATTTAGAACAGACCTAATTATCATAGCTTCATTATTTTGTCTCACTCTATTCAGCTGCATATGAATGGGAGTAAAGAAGGTGGATGATAGGAACAATGTTTAAGTTCCATTATGAACTCAGACTTCAGGGAGGTACTACAGGGATTATAGAAGAAATCTTGGACACGGACCATGCCCTCAAGGAGCTTAGTAAGTGGAGACAAGACATGTGAATGTGCGCTGAAGCCCAGTAGCCCCCTTCCACAAGGGAACTCTGGGTCTAGGCTCAAAAAGACCTGGATTCATCCTTGGGTAGATTGACATCAAGGAAAGGTATCAGGTTCCTTTTTCTGTGGAATTTATCAGTTCCATTATAGAATAACTCTGAGGAAATTACTAAAACAATACTTATTTATGACCAGTATCTACTGTTTCTCTGAAATGTGATAATGGAATCTTTTCTAGATAAGTGACTCAATGTGTAAAGTGGGCATCAGGTATAGGACAGTTCTATTTTATTTCTTCCAGCACAGAAAATGTGTTTTAAAAGACTTATAGACACATATTATCCCATAGAGAAAGTATAAAGTACCTCAGTTAGTCCATTACATGTACTATTTTCCCCTAGAAGGTTGAGATAACTTTTTGTAGGTCTACTGAACAGATGATTAGCATTTACATCACCTTGGCTCTGCATTGTCTGAGCAATCCCCAGGGTGTAGTTCTCTACCCAGCTAGGGCATAGGGTAGAGGAAGACTCTTGAGTTCTTCAACTGTAGGTTGGTCCTTGTGATGGCTGTCTTCTCCAAGAGACTCTTCCCCCCTCTCCAGTCAAGTGATGCTCCAATACTGAACTCTGAAATTTTCAACCCCCAATGCTACTGACAAAATTGGATATGTCCTTTCTAATGACTGACATTTGGTGAATTGTGATTAGGAAGTGAAACAAAGAAGCCAGAAAAATGAAGCCACCAGGGACCCCAGAGCTTCTAGAAAAGCATATGTCCTTACTACCAGGTGCTAGTAGTTTGTTCTGTGACTGGGTGGAGAAGCAATGGTGAAGAGTAAAGGGGAGAGATATTCCTTCTTTCTTCCTTGATGAAAATCTAAGAGGGAGAAAATCCTGCCTTTCCAAAAGAGAGGGGAGAGTCCATCCTCCTGATTCAGAAAAACTCATGCTCCTGGCTCTTAGTAGTCAAGTCCCTTTGACCCAGCCCTTGGGTTATGGGGAACCATTAGGAATTATTGTGTCACATTGGCAAAGCAGATTCCTTTGTGCATATTGTGTAACAAAGAACAAGAGAGCATGCCATCTTCAGTTGAAGGTCCACACTCTGTAAATTAAAATTGAATTGGAGACAATCCCCCAATAAACATTCTGCCCATTTATTTAGATAAAGTCATTGGTGAAGAAGATCAGGTAGCACACAATTAAGTGCTGTGGCCCTGGGAATACAAAGAATGAAACAATTCCTATTCTCAGGAAGTTCATATTGTATCGATTGCATATGCATGTGTGTGAATGTCTGTGTATGTTTGTGTGTGTGTGTGCGTGCGTGTATGCTGTGCACTCGGGGCTGGGAGTAGATTTGAACTTTTCCAACTCTAGGAGTTTATGTGAGGGATGGAATAATATTATTGACCTTCATAGAACTTCAGATGTGGAAGAGGTATACACTCAGAAGATTATAGATTTAGAGCTAGATGAGGTCTTACAGGACATAGGATCCTAGATTTGGAGCCCATATTCATTTTAGGTCTCAACAAGTTCAACTCTTCATTTTACAGATAAAGAACTAAGGTTGGGAGAAGTTGAACCTAGGTTTTTTTTGACAACCAATCCAGGGCTCTATCCACTGATACCATTCTGCCTCTCAGAGGGTCCTGAGAGGCCATATAGTATGGTATATACCTGTGCAGGAATTCCTTCTACCTTCTTAACAAGGGACTTCAAAGTACTTTATGTTATTTCATTTGATCTCCATAACCCTAAGAGTTAGGTACTAGGAACATTATTATTTCCACTTCATAGATGAAGAAACAGAGGTCCAGAGAACTTGAATGAGCTGCCCATGGCCACCAAGTTGGAGGCAGGATTTGCACCCAGGTCTTTTCTTCCTCCAAGTCCTGCAATCGTTATACTATACTACGATACTTCTCTAAGAAAGACCTTTTGGGGAAGGAGTTTTGGGGGACAGTTTAGAGAAGCTGCTCCCAGTCTGCTATGAATATTTCTTCATAAGAGGTGACATCATCTTGTATTTGTGGCAAATATTTCCTAGGTTACAGAAGTAGGCCAATTTTCTAATTCCCATTGTATAAATGGGAAAGCTGAGGCTCAGGAGGGTTGTGACATGCCTGAGATTGTGACCAAGCCCAGCCTAGAAATCAGTTCTCTGGTTCAGCAGCTTTTCCATCAGACAAGAGTAAAATTAGAAGACTTTTTTAAAGACATGTTTTCCACCTTTCCTGCTCCCACTTCTCAGGAGTGGGGCTTTCTCTCACAGTTAGTATGCATGAAACCCAACTCTGGGGAGAATTTGCTGAGAGGCATTCCCATCATGGAAAGTTTACACTAAGTGGAATCTCAGGTAATTTTACTTGTGATTGACTTTGGGTGCCGAGACTGGAGAAAAATGACTGTTAATGTTCTTTTTAAAGTAAGTTCCTCTGAGATGTTTAGCCTGTGGCTAATATGTTTGGAAACATGTTTTCTGTAAAACTCAAGCTCATTAATCCACTTGCAAATCCAGAAAGACAACTTTAATCATACAGATCGAGGCTTGTTCAAAACTTTCCCTCTTCACAGTGGGAGATGTGAAGGAATTAACCGGTGACTAGAACTGCCACCTGACTTGGTTTCCTTTGGCATATCCAGGACTTGATGACCCTGTGCTGGATGTCTCATCTGCCCTTTCATTTGGATGCTGAATGATATGGAATAGACCTATTTAGGGTTGGTGGTTAGTAGGATTCAAACAACAAACCAACCTCTTTCCCCTTCTAATCCTTCCTAAAGTTGTGAGAAAAGATGCAAGAGTGGCAGAGGATTGTCACCCTAGTAAAAATCAAGGGTACCCATTCCATTACATGTGAGAATTTCTGGTATCTCCAGATGGTTGTTTGTGGGTATCTGTTTTGAGATGGGTGTTCAGTAGGTAGAGAAAACAGGGAATTAGATTTAACTTATAGTATTATAGGAACTTTTAGTAGAAGAACTCGGATAGATCATTGAGTCCAATGCCCTTGTTTTACAACTTGCTCAAGGTCATATATTGAATTATGAGGGACTTGGGACTTCAGCCCAAGTCTTAAGATCCTAGTTAATTGTTTCATCAACTCACACCATACCAAACCTACCTTAGGCCATAGAATGTTAGCAGGGCAAGGCAGTTTAAAGATCTTATGGACCAACCTCTTGATTTATAGATGGAGATACTGAGATGAGGGAAGGTTCAGTCTTTGCCACTTGGTGATTATGTCTTCTGAAGAATTAACATCTGCCCTTTCATTTGTTCATTCAGTAAGGCTTTACTAAGCTTCTTCTGTATGTACTGAACTGTGGTGGGCACCATGAGAGAAGGGAAGCTGTTGAAGACAGTTTCTGCTATCAAGCCACTGAAATCTAATCAGTGAAGTAGATAAACGCATGAAATAAAACAGGAACAATTCAAAGCAATGCTGCATTTCTCCTATAATTTGTTTCTATTTTTTTTGCCTACAATATTTCCCTATATAATTTACCTCCCCATCACCTCTTCTCTGCTTTCCTATTTATTTTAGTTATTTTACAGTTATTTTAGCCAGAATATTCTTTTTCTGAGCCAGTGTGTCTATTGTCTTATCTGAGAAGACAAAGGGTTAAAGGCACAATGCACTGATAGCTGTTGTTGTTTTTTCTTTGTTCTTGACAAGGACCATGACATCAGGAAGCAGATGTCATCACTTGCAAATGAATTGGATTTAAATGAAGGAGGGTTGTGCAAAGACATCAGTCTTACTCTCTCCACTGGAGCCATCTGGGTTCAGTGGCAAGATATAGATTAGAAAGACTGGAGATGACTAGGATGTAGGGGGAGGCCTTGGCCTTTTTGAGCTAAGGTCTTTCCCAGGCCTCAGTTCGTCTGAGGCAATGCCCATTTGGTAATTAAGGCTAGGTAAAAATAAGGCAAAGAATGGCCTCTTTTACCTTGTCAAAAAAAAAAAAATCAATATGGGAGAGGAAGACCCTCAGGGTTTCTGGCTCAAAACAGAAAGAATTGCTATTTTTACTCACTCTGAGACATATGTTGTTGTTTTTGTATTTGTCCTTCATTCTTGAAGAGGACCATGACATTAAGATGATGACATGACTTGCAGTTGACCTTGATTTGAGTGAGGGAGGGCTGTGCAAGGGCACCAACCTCATTTTCTTCTCCTCTGCCATCTGGATCCAGTGGCCTGATGATATTCATATGAGAATCTAAACAATGACCAAGTGAGAATTGGGCTGGGAACTATTGTGGTCAATCAATGAGAGTCAGAGCAATTTGGGTGTAAGGCATGGTCCATAAAAAAGACATCTAGCTCATAAACCCCAAGATATTTTGCTAGGTTTCTGCAATAAAAAATTATATTCCTTTGGTCAAAACATCCACAGGTAAGGGTATGATTCCCTATGTGGACAGAGGGATAGGAGGGAGGGAGGAAGGAAGTAAAGAAGGAAGGAAGGAAGGAAGGAAGGAAAGAAGGAAGGAAGGAAGGGAGGAAGGAGCTGCATTGCCCAACTGGAAGTAGTCAGTTGGGTACTCAATAGGGTAGCTATTCTACTCATACATTATTATTCGTTCTTTCTGAAAGAGGACTACGGCATCAGGGAGGTGATGTCATGAGTTTTGAGTATATTGGATTTGAGTGAGGGATAGCCGTGCAAAGTTACCAGCCTCACTTTCTCCTCCAGAGCCATTTGGATCTAGTGGCCAGATATAGATCAGCCCACATTGGTTGAGGTGAATGAAGGGCAGGATGGGGTGGTAGAAACAATGTAGTACAGAGAGACTCAGAGGATTGGGGCTGCAGTCCAAGCTTTGCTGCTCACTCACCCTGTGATTGGCATAGTGCTTCTCTGGGTTTCACTCTGCTTGTCTGTCAAATGAGGGAGCTGAAGTACATGTCTTCTAAGGAGCCTCTTGGCTCTAATATTTCATGGTTTGATTTCCGTGTGCTCTAGTTCCTTCTTGGATTCACTCTTGGTAGAATTTACTGTGGTCCAGAAGTTTCAGAAATTTTGGTCAGGCCACTCCCACCTGATAAAGCTTCACTGACACTTTATGCAATTATGACTAATTGTTACTAATAAAATGTAGTTCTTTCTGACTTGTACTTTTGGTTGTCATGCCAAGAAGACTGTTTTAGGAATAGCTGTTTTATGCTGGAGGGTCTGGGATTCCAGGATTTTATGAAACATGCCTCGGTGTAAGGATTTCATTTTGATTTTGGATGTGATGATCCATGTTGTGTGCCGTGTGCTCTGGCTCTGCATATTCAGGGAGACAAAATACTCTCAAGAGTCCTGCAATTATTAGACTTGAAGACAGATGCTACCTCCAAGACTATATAGGACAGTAGAAAATCTTAGCAGAACAAATTTCATTAAATTCAACTTGCAAGAAGGGACAAAAATATACAACACAGACTACTCTGCCTCCTTGGCACATTTTCTTTGCGCCAAGGCTCTGTCTGTCCTCTCAAATTCTATTTTCCATTTTTCCTTTCTTCTGGCTAGGGAGAGGAGGGAATTCATCCCACTGGTTGCTCTTGTCTCTTTTTTTTCTGTTCTTTCTCTGTCCCTAGGATGCCTGTACTTCTCCCAGGCCCTGCCTTAAGTTCACTTTAACCAGGGGTGGGGAGCCTGAGGCCATAAAGTCATAAAGGTCTTCTAGGTCCTTAAGTATGACCTTTCGACTGAATCCAAATTTTACACAACAAGTCCTAAGGACTTTTAAAATTTGGATTCAGTCAAAAGACTGAACTTAAGGACCTAAAGGCCATATGTGGCCTTAAGACTGCAGGTTCTCCCTGTCTCCCCCCTCACCAGCCTTTAAACATCATTCTAATTATTATGTTCTAACTCTTTGGTGTCTCTTTGTAGAGAAATCCTTGGAGTTATCTTGAAAGTGGCAGGTGATCAGTTGAACTCACTAGTGGAACAAAGACAGTTATCCCCAGCCACCACCTGTCTCTTTGCTGATGCTTGTTTTGTCTTGTTGTGTTCCCTCCATACATGTAATTTATATGATGAACCCTCTGGGTAGGGGCTTCCCCCATTTTTATTGTCTGCCTATACATGGTGCCTGATTCATGACTAAAACTCAGACTTTCCTCATTCCTACCCCCTACACAGAAAAATACACAGGGAAGTGATATAAACAAGGAAGTCTGGAGTTGCCACCAAGTCTTTAGGAAGGAAAGTGAAATACGGGATTAAGGGGCTTATTATCTGTCAGGGGCTAGTGGAGGAGAAGGCCTGAGAGTGGGCTCATATGTCACAAAGTGAGTCTTCTGGCCACTGCCAAAAGTTTTGTATGGTATACTGATCCTAATTGGCTCCCAGGGCCTTCTTATTGTCTTGGCTCTCAAAGAGATCCCTTTCAGGATTTCTAATTTTAGGACTGGTGAGAGTGTTAGAGTACAAATATAAAATTTATTTTCTATCCTTGAGGAGTTTACATTCTAATGGGGAAAGACAACACTCAAAAGGAAAATGAAAAGTTCGGAAGTGTTCGGAAAGAGAGACAAAGGTACCTAACCTGGAGGATGGTAGAGAAAGTCCAGAGTGAAGCCAGGTAAGGAATGAGATGTGGCTGGCTTGAGTGTCCTCCTGAAGTGGAAGTTCAAGGAGGAGTCATCCAATGGGGGATACTGCAGGGGTAGAGGATACTTTCATTGCATTTATTCCAGGACTGGAAGAAGGCTGAGGATGCACAAAAAAGCAAAAGACAGTTCCTGCCCTCAAGGAGCTCCTAGTCTAAAAGCACTGGAGCTTCACAAGCAAGAGAGTGGCATGGTCAGAACTTTGAAGAATGTCAATTTGGCAGCTATTTGAAGGATGGTTGAGAGAGGGCAGAAACTAGAGGATGGGAGACCATTTAGGGAGTTATTGAGACAGTCCAGGCAAGAGGTGATAAAGGGATGGGCTAGTGGTTGTAGAATGTAGAAAGAAGACTTGATACATTATTAGATAATGGGGTTGAGGAAGAGAAAAGGCTGGAGGATGACTCCAAGGTTGCCAACTTGGGTGATTGGAAGGATATTGGTGCCTTCAACAGAAATGGGGAAGCCATTTGGAGCAAGAAATAACAAGTTATATATTAAATATGTTGAATTTAAGATGATGATGGGATTTCTAATTTAAAATGTCCAATAGGCAGTTCATGCCAAAGGACTGGAATTCAAGAGGTACTATGGATGGTTCAATAGACTTGGGCAAGATTGTCTGCTAAGAGGGAAGGTGGAAAGATTAAGGGGAAAATGTATTGTGGGGGATGCAATGGAGAGTTGACAAGAAGAGTGAAAGGATTGTTTTACTGCGGTTAGAGTCCATGTGAGATTAGATCACAAAAATTTGTAGGGCATCCAATTAGCACCATTGACTTACTTCAGCATAGCTCAGCAGCATCTGACTACTACTTGTATGAGCTTGAACAAGCTACTTTAACCCTCTGAGTCTTGGTTTACTTATCTATAAAGTGATGGGGTTGAATTAAATAGCTGCTAAAATTCTTTCTTATAATCTTAGGGGTACAGTGTGCAGAGATCAAATAAGGGAGAAATCACGTCCAATTGGAGAGATAAGCAAAGACTTAGATTGGGGTTCAGATATTAGTTTAGCCGAAGGGTAGTTTTTAGATTTGATGTGGGGAGTGGAGTTCATGAAGATTAGTGGAAAGGTGGAGAAGTCTTACCTTTACCTGGGGATTAACCTAAAATGGTAGAATAAAAGAATTATAAGAACTAATTCTTAACTCCCTCAGACTACATCTGGTCACCATGCAGGGGACATGTTCATGGTTTTAAGGGTTTGCAATGAGGGCAGAACCAGCCTAAGACAGCTGTCAATCCTGAGAGTTTTCAAACCTGGAGAGCCAAAGAGAGATGCAGGGTACAATGATAGCATTGAGAACAGCTGTCCCCTAGAGATTCTGAGCCAGGATGTCAAACTCCAGAGAAATGAGAGCTGTATGCTTGCCATGAAGGTGCAGAGAGCTATGGTCTCAGCCCTTGGAAACATCATCAAAAGACAGTGCTCAGAGTCAAATTTGTTCCATGTGTTTGGTCCTGCCCATGTGTTTCTTGTCAGCCAGGCCACTTTTCCTGGACTGGAAAGGTTTCTGTTTGAAATTTTATGAGTCTTGGATGGGAAGCAGTGCTTACCCCTAGGTTTGTAGGAGTTAATGGCCTTCTCTGGTGGGACTGCTCCAGGGGCCTCTGGGAACTCCCAAATGCCATGAGAGGAGAAGCCCAGAGTCTTGAACTATTCAACCTATAATTTGTATTTTATTTATAAGTCCCCAAGGAGGAAAACTTTCTAGAGATGCTTCTTCTTCTGTCCTTGGGGAATAATGATATGGTGGCAGATCTATGATTTAGGGCATTTGCAGGGCAGTACCTGTAGATAGTACCCTAGCTCCTTGTTGAGAAGGAAGTCCAAGATGAGCTCCTCCCCTCCTTGATTCCTTGAAGACTTGCACATGCCTGCCCCTGGCCTCTGAGAGAGTGGCATCCAGGGACCAGACAGAAGACTTCTTCCATGGTATTCCCTGTTTAAATGGAGATAGGATAGAACTGGTCCTGGACACCTAAACATGACCTGTGTAGGTATTCAAATCAATCAGCATTGTCTGAGTGATCTGTAGGTGTAAATTATTGAGCCAAGTGCTATGATGGCCACAAAAAACATAGGATAGAGGAAAAACAGATCTTCCTAAAAAAAGAAAAAAGAAACAGACCTTTTCAAGATTGCGCTGCAGATCAGGAAATAATATGTGCACATGTGAAAGAATGGTAGAACAGTTACAAGGCTACATGCAAACAAGTACAGTGTATAGTATACCCATGAAGCAGGGGTATTCCAAGGAAGGGAAAGTCTAGAGTGGGGTATAACCCTTCAGGGAAAGACTCCTGAAAGAGGTTTATGACAAATTTATTTAATCCTTTTTCAATTAGCAAAAATCTCTTCCCCCTTCAAAAAAAAAGAGAAAGAAAATTCATAGTGATTTTAGGGATAGTGGGGTTACTAAAAGCCAGGGGAATCAAGAAGAACCATTTGAAGGGGGAGGCACATGAGATGAGGCTTGAGAGAATCCAGGTGTTCTAAGAGGTGGAGATAAGAAGGCAGGTATTCCAGGCATGGAGGTTAGCCTGGGCAAAGTCATAGAAATGGAAAACAGAATGTTGTATGTGGTGAACCTTTGTGAGGCCATTCTGCCTAGAATATAAAGTACTAGAGGGGGAGTAATATGGAATAACCTGGAAAGACAGAGTAGAACCACACCATAAAGGGTTTTAAATGCAAACACAGAAGTTGTTCTTTATCCTAGAGGCAGCAGGGAGCCATTGTATTATCTTGAGCATGGAATTGTTAGACCTTTATTTCAGGACTATGAGTTTGGCAGATGTGTAGAGGATGGGCTAAACTTGGAGAGAGGAAAGACTGAGTTCATATCTTGACTCAGATATTTATTATCTGGTTAGTCTTGGGCAAGTCAATTTTTAAAAGATTTTATTAATTTGGTTAAATATTTCCCAATTATACATAATTTTTTTAAACAATGAGCTTAAAATCCTCTTCTTCTTACCTCTTTCCTTCTCTCCTCTTTCCTTTTACTTCCTCCCACCCCAGAAGGCAAGCAATCTGATATCAATTATACCTATGAAGTCATTAGCCAATCTGACAGGTATAGGATGTTATCTCAGAGTTGTTTTAATTTGAATTTCTCTGATCTGTGATGATTTAGAGCACTTTTTCTTATGGCTTTTTGTAGTTTTGATTTCTTCTCCTGAAAATTGTCTGGTCATATTCTTTGACCACTTATCAACTGGGGAATGGTTCTTATTTTAATAAATTTGACTCAGTTCCCTATTTATTTGAGAGATGAGACCTTTATCAGAGAAACTTGCTGTAAAAGTTCCCCCCAGTTTTATATTTTTCTTCTAATTTTGCCTACATTTGTTTGTGCAAAAGCTTTTTAATTTCATATAATCAAAAGATTTTATTTTATTTCTGGTAATCCTTTCTCTCTTGCTTGATCATAAATGCTTCCCTTATCCATAGGTTTGACAGGTATATTTTTTCCTGCTCCTCTAATTTACTTATGATATCACCCTTTATGTTAAAATCATGTGCTCATTTTGACCTTATTTTGGCACATGGTGTGAAATGTTGGTCTATACCTAGCTTTTACCAAATTACTTTCCAGTTTTCCCAGAAATTTTTGTAAAATATTGCATTTTTAACCCCCAAAACTTGGATCTCTGGCTTATCAAACACTAGTTTACTATGGTCATTTATTACTGAGTATTGAATGTCTACCCTTTCCACAAGTCCACCAGTCTATTTCTTAGCCAGTATCAGATGATTTTGATACTTACCACGTTGTAATATAGTTTAAAACTTGGGACTGCTAGGCCACCTTCCTTAATATATATATTTTTTATTCATTCCATTGATATTCTTGACCTTTTGTTCTTCCAGTTTTCCTAACTTTGTCAAATAATTCTTTGGTAGTTTGGTTGGTATGGTACTGAATAAGTAAAGTAGCCCAGGTAAAATGGTCATTTTTATTATATTGGCTTGGCACTTCACCTGTATCAGTCTTAGTTTCCTCATCTGCAAAAAGGAGATAGTAGTCGCCTACCTCCTAGGGTTGTTGTGAAGATCAGATGAGACGAGATAGCATATACAATATATAATGCTTTACAAACCATAAACCGCTATATGAATGTTGTTGTGTTGTTCTATGGTCCAGTGAGGTTATTTGCCCATTTCCCAGAACTAGTAAGTAGCAGAACAGGGACTTGAACCCAGGTCTCCTGACTACGGATGTGGAGTTTTTTCCATTATGTTACACTGCCTCTCATAAAGTCCATGAGGAGTTTATGCAAATCTTAACACATTATTTGGCCTGAGTAACAATCATCTATTGATTATTTGTATGTTGCTAAACCAACTGAAATGACTGTTGAGTTTGGTCCCAGGTCCCATCAATTCCTGATTTTGTAGGGAAGACATAAAAAAACTAAGTTCAGAGTTGTTTGTGTTCTTGGGTGACAGGACAGGAATTGCTGATTTTGTATGAGCAATCTGGAGATTCTCAGCTGTTTTATATTATTGCTTTTGCTTTTTTCCATTCATAAGAGTGATCTAGATTAAAGGACATATGACATGACAAAGAAGGGACCCAGCTCTTGAAAACCTAACACAGCCATAGTCTCACATAGGATTTTTCTTCCTTTTTTCCATTCTGTGCTTTACTTGGTCTTTATTGGCAAGCACTCCAAAGTTGCTGGGACATCTATGTCTTTCTAATACTGTCTGTTTTTTCTTACTTCAGTTCTCCTAGTTTCTTGTGGTCTCAGTGTGGACATCCCTTTCTTCCATAATGCAATCAAGACAGAAGTTGAGTTTTTCTAAGAGGGTTTGGTTAGAAATGAAGGGAATTAAGATAAAATTAAAGGCTGTCTCAGAGTCAGGAAGAGGTGAAATCAAATACTATCTCAGGAACATGCTGTCTGTGTGTCTTTTAATTTCCTTGGACCTCAGTATCCTTATCTGTAAAATGATAAAGTTGGGCTAGATGGCCTCTGACGTCCACTTCAGTTCTGAATCTCAGATTTAGAATCAAGCTCTCAGTGCTTCAAGCAGCTCTGTAATACCACAAGTTGCAGAGTAGTTGCTGATCTGTGTTTGTAGAAGGAATTTTCTCAGCAGACGTTTCTTCAGCAAATGAAATTACAGGTAGGGACCTCCCTCTAGATGAGAGACAGAGGAGGGAGAGAGAGAGAGAGGCAAAGAGAGAGAGAGAGACAGATAGAGAGACAGAGAAAGACATAGAGAGACAAAGAGAGACAGATACACAGAGAAAAAGGACGAGGGAGGAAAGAGGAGAGAAAAGAATTATACAAATTTACAGAGCACAGAAATGCTGAATTATAGCACATGGAAATCTGGGAATTTTATCTTAGGTTATCTGATATCTCCAATCTAACCATAAAAGCCACAAGCTTCCTGGGGTCTTCTCTGGCTTAGCCCTGCCATAGGACGACCTACCACACAGACTTAAGAGTGAGAAGACAGAACATATGCTCACTTTGGCTTTGACTAAATCCAATTTCAGTTTCTTTTAATTCCAAGGTAATGCCTTTTTTGGCTCCCCATGGTTCCTCCCTTCCATCTTTGCAGTCATTGTTACCAGGTGCTTTTGGTCTAGAGTGTATAGTATTCAAGGAGGACTAACACCTCTGGTGCGAAGGTTTACTGAGCCCTTTTCAGGGCTTTAGTATCTACCTGGCACGCAGCTCCCACCTGTGACTCCAAGAAGCTGAAGCATGTGCCATGGTAAACTGTTTGGCAGAGCTAAACCAGGCTGAGGGTAATTGATGGACCTCAAACACAAGTTAGGGCAGTGTCTGCCCCCAAGCAAGTGAAGACTTCCCCCAGAGGAGCAGGCAGATGAGAACAATTTGTTCCAGCAACCTCGAAGGCAGCTGAAGTAGGTGCTGTGGAGCGTTTGGAGCTTGGTCGGACGTTGAAGATGCCAAGATCATCGGCTGCATCCCTGACTCTCACGACCAGTCTTGACTTTTGTCTTGCCACTGGACTCTGGAACAGAGAGCAAAGCTGACAACTCCATGCAACTCTGCCTCACTTTAATCCAGTTCATACACAAGCTATCGGCAGTGATGTCATTGGTCTTCTTTGAAAACAAAGACAAACAATAGTCTTACGCATAAGCCAGGCTCCACCCCACAGAGTGATGGTAGGTCATATTCCTACTGTGGACTCTGTGGGTGCCATTTAAACATAAAGACCCATGACCTATTGGGAATTGAAACTTCGGGGTATAACTTAAATTCTTAGGGAGGTGCCTGAGACTCAGTCTCCTAGCGTCACACAACTAGTAAGTGTCAGAAATTGGAGCTCAAATCTCTCCAATCCCTCACTCTATCTGCTATCCTAGGCTGCCTCTCTAGATTCTGGGTATTTTATTTTTCTTTTAAGAAACCTTTCTTTTCCATCTAATTTACAAGCATGTATTTTCTCTTAACTTCCTCCCATGATCACAATTGAAAAAGGAAAAGCAAAACCCTTGGAACAAGATTCTGAGTATTTTTACAGAAAATCAACAATTGAGTATCATGCTGATAATGAAACATAGAAGCTCTGGCCTCTCATTTCTACTTCTTTTACTCTCAGCTTGAGTTTCATTACAAAACTGTATCATGCTAGGATCCAATAAGTATTCAGTGAGCCTTCTATGCTTCCAGTACTGTACCAGGGACTTTAAGAGGAGAGACTGACATAAAAGACTTGATCTCTTTCCTCCGAGGAGCTCGTAAACTGACTGAGATGACCATACTAACATGAAACGCCTAGAACACAATCAAATGCTAAAGTATAAGGCCTATTGCAAAACGTGAAGAGGAATGAAGAAAAGGGAGTGATAAGTGAGGACAAGAGTATCAAGGTGGGTATCCCACAAGGAAGAGAGATTTAAGTTGTGAAGGATGGAAAGGGTTGAGAGAGGAGGAGAAGAGGGATGGATTGCATCACTGATAGATAAAGCATCCTTTTAAAAGTCCTTATCTCCAGCTTCTCCACAACCTTTTAAAATTTAATTTTTAAAAATTAGGAACTCAAGAAGCACAAACCTTTCTATGCAAGCGGAACAGAAAAAAGATGATTACATATTAAATCATGAAAATCTATTACATTCATCTGCTTTAATATATGTTTATATAAGCAGGATTTTTTGTGGTGGTCAAAAACTGGAAATCAAGGGGATGCCCATCAGTTGGGGAATGGCTGAATAATTTGTGGTATATGAGTGTAATGGAATACTATTGTGCTACAAGAAATGATGAACAGGAAGACTTCAGAGAGGCCTGCAAAGACTTATATGAACTGATGCTGAGTGAAAGGAGCAGAACCAGGAGAACTTTGTACACAACAACAATTACAGTGTGCAGGGAATTTTTCTGGTAGACTCAGAGCTTCATTGCAATGCAAGGACTTAAAAAATTCCCAATGGTCTCTTAAGGCAAAATGCCTTCCACATCCAGGGAAAGAACTATGGAATTTGATCGCAGAATGTAGCAGATCATTTTCTTTTGTATTACATTTTGGTTTGTTTTATGATTTCTCCCTTTCATTTTAATTCCTTTATGCAACATGACTAAGGTGAAAATGTATTTAATAGGAATGTATGTGTAGAACCTATATAAAACTGTATCCCGTTTCAGGGAGGGAGGGGGGAAAATGTTATATGGAAGTGATTGTAGAATGCTGAAAACAAATAAAATAAAAAATATACGTTTATATATAATACATATATACATCAATTAGCTATCATGCTGTTAAAGATCTATGGTATCTCTAGACTTCCCAGGAGCTTAACTGATGCCAGATTCTATGGACATTACATTTAGTACACTCAACTTAATTCTATGAGCACCT
Organism: Potorous gilbertii; assembly: GCA_028658325.1. Taxonomy (NCBI): domain Eukaryota; kingdom Metazoa; phylum Chordata; class Mammalia; order Diprotodontia; family Potoroidae; genus Potorous; species Potorous gilbertii. The sequence goes on from CM053770.1 coordinate 477,982,661, forward strand.
TGCTTCTCTAATTGAACTTAGTAGTTCTGCTGAACTTTAACTTGATCTAGCTTGGCCTCTGTTTTTACTTTGGATCATACCTCCTTTCTCTCCTCCCCCCAAAAGGGTCTTCATTCAGGCTCTGGTTATAGATCTTAATGAATAGTACCTTTTGACCCCATTCTTCCTCCACCCCCACCCCCACTCCATGTGGCCTTGTGCAAATTCCCTAACTTCCTGAGCCTTGGTCTTCTTGTCTGAAAATGGGAAGACTATGATATGATGATCTCTAAGGCCATACCTTAGATAAAAGAATGAAGAGAGTGGAAAAGTAGAAAAATGATTCCAGAAGACCAGAAAAATGGTTGTATCCTTGGAAAACAATGGAATAATTTGGCAGTTTGGGGGTAGTGCAAGAGGAAAAGGAAAGGCTATAAAAGGATGAGTCAGTCATTGAGTCTAAGGGTCAAATGGGAGAAACTCCTGCTGACAAATTCCCCCATCCTGCCCCTGGGAATGTGAAAGTCCTAGAATCCAAAAGTCTGCAAATTTGGAGTTGGTCAGGGGCCAAAGACAACTTTTATTTTATTTCAAACGTGCCTTGATGGGGTAAGATTAGCTCATGCTATTTGAGGGAGCCAGTTGCATGGAACAAAACACATTTTTGTGTTTGTTGGACTTGAGGCAGTGCAGGAAGTGATGCTGGCGTCTATTACACTGGGGCCCCAAATGGTTCAATTAGGCCTTTTATTTGGGGCTGTCTCATTACAGGGTTTTTTCAAATGTTCAAAACAAGGCATCTTCTGCTCCAGGGCTCTATGCAAAGTCCAAATCAAAACTGAGCAACTCAGCCCTAGCTTCCATTAACTGGGCTTGACTCTCTTTCCTCCAGGCCTCCTAGACTGTCTTTGTGTATGGGTTGGACTAGATGACTGTCGAGGTCCCTTCCAACTCCTGAATTATGTTATTCTATTGAGGATGTAGCAAGACCTGCTATTCACAAATCAATCAATTAGTTAACACCAATTTGTATTATATTGCTTATTGACCTATATAATTTATTATGTTACTCTTTTCCTGGTAGTTTTGCTCTGTTGGGGAAGTGGCTGGAGTTGCTCTTAATTAATCAACCAATTATTTGTGTACCTTACTATTGGTCTTTATGGTCCAATTCTTGTTATGGTTCTGCCATGTCCCTTCATGAAATCTGTGTTTCAGCCAAACTTGACTACTAGTCATTTCCTAAACTTGACACTCCATATATTATTACCTCTGTTTATTTGTACAAGCCACCACCTTGCCTGCAATGTACTCCCCCACAATTTCCTTGAATTCCCTCCAAGACTCAGCTCAGACACTACTAATTCCATCAACAAATTTTGTAGGAATATAGCATTAGAGCCTGAAGTGACCTAAGAGGTCATTGAGTTTACCCTCCTCTTATCTATCCATTTTGTTGCAAAAATGAGACCTAGAGACGTTGAATGAATAATTTGCCCAAGGTCACAGAGGCTGGAAGTATATGAACAAGGATTAGTAACCTGGTCCTCTGACTTGAAATTCAGCATTCGTTCTATTTTACCACATTGCCTTTCCCAATACCTCCAATGGTTAATATTCTCTCTGTCTTCTATCTCTTCTTTCTTTCTTTCTGTCTATATTTCTCCCCCCTCTCTTTCTCACTCTGTCTCCCTTTCAGCTCCTCTTTGTCTCTTTTTCTTCCTTTTTCTCTGTTTCTCTCTTTTGCTAGTCTCTTCCCCTCTCTCCTTTCTCTTTCTCTCTGTCTCCTCTCTTCTCTCTTTCTTCTCTCTCTCTTCTACCTCTCTCTGTTTCTCTTCTCTCTCCCTCTTCCTCTTTCTGGCTTCATCTTCCCCCCACCCTGTCCTCAAATTACTTTGTACTATGATTATTCACCAGCATAATGAGAGACAGGATGTCATAGTGGTTAGAGTTGGCTTCAGAGTGTCAAAGACATGGATTCAAGTCCCAGTTTTGCCACATTAACTAGTAATGTGACCCTGCTCAATGTGACCCTGTTAAATGAACAAGTCATTTAACCTGTTGGGGCCCCAAGTCCTAAGACTCTAAGTTGCTTAGAAGGTGTATTATCAAGAGTTGTCTCCCTGGAAGTTCCCTACACCATGGCTCTAGACCCCTTCCTCTCCAAAAAAAGTGCCTATGTTGGATCTACTCAGTAGAACGTAGTATCTCTCTCTCTCTCTCTCTTTCTACTTTGCTTTCATCTTTGATTTCCTAGTGCCCAACATATATTAAACACAAGAAATGTTTCTTAAATTTAATTGAATCACAATGTTTTCTTAAACATATATTTTCTTTCCTTGAAATTGGTATCATCCTGGAAAAATCTATGCCATTAGGACCCTATCAAAACAAGACTTTTTCTCCTAGACTCCCCTTTGACCTGCCCCATCCACTTCTATCTTCTCTTCCTCAGGATCTCATGAGGATTCTTTTTCTGCTATCCCCTAGTTTCTGAATAGCACATGTCCATCATATCAGAGTTTGTGATGGGGGAAGGGAGGAAGCTATAGAAAGTGGTTCTGGGATAGTTTCATGTCATGCTGAGCATGTTCTCCTTGTGCTTCCACCTCTTGGAGCCCTATTTCTCCTGCTGAGAAATACAGCTTTGGAGGGCTAAGGATCAGTCCTCCTGGGACTCTTTACTCTGCAACTTCCTCTAGCAGTTCTATATCTCCTCAGGGAAGGTCTAGAAAAAGATCTTTTTTTTCAAAAAAGTAATTTCTGCTGTAGTAAGAGGATTGTGGTAATCTATTAGACTCCCAGAGGATTCATTCCTCTCCCCCATAGATTCCGACCAAGCCTGGTAGAGCTGGGCCTTCTTGAAGAAAACTTAATATAGCAAAAATAAGAATCCACAAAGCATCTGTATCAGATAGCAATCATCTTCAGGAGAATTCATCCCTGGACTCCTTTAAAACAAGCTTCCTTGATATATTTCAAATATGACTTACAGTGATCTTTTCAAAAACATCACTGGGGCAAAGTGTTGTACAGCTGAGCTCTCTTTAGACACTCAAGATTAGTCCCTTTACTGAAGTAGTTAGCATTTTATGACGTTTTTTATGGTTAATTTCCCAAGTTCCATGTCAATCTCTTCAGTACTGATAGAATGATTACTGGGTACAATTATCATATGTGACTTTTCCCAAATAATCTTACCCCTTTGCCCCTCCCTGCACAATAGGAATTCTTGGTTCAATTTTCTCTCATGGAACCATTGTAGGTGGAATCATCTCCCAGCAGTGTAATGAAACTTGGATTCTTTAGTGGACAAGAGCAGTTCCTTGGCCTGTAAATCAGAGTCAGCCTCTTGTTCTCAGAAATGAATGATAACTAAATAAAAACTGAATATGGACTGAATCCATTAGTAATTCATTTTCTCTAAACTCAACTAGGTCCTCGCTATAGTTGGGTAATTCCTTTATTTGTCTGATTATTTTTAATGTTCCTCCCCATACTGACTCTTTCAAACTTCATAGGATTTTTGAGTTGGAAGAGACCTCAGAAGCCATGTAGTCCAACTCTTATTCCCTAAAGACTTAATAACTGTCAAAAAAAAAAAGGAAATGAGGTTAGTCTGGCATGAATATTTCCCCTCAGACACCCAATGAAAGCATACTCCATTGCTTCTCAGCAGGTGACTTCACCTCCTATTTGACTAAGAAAACGAAAGTGATCTCTTATGAACTTCCTTGTTTCCCCTACTCTATTCCTTAACTCTGTCCTCAATCTTTATTTTTCCCTTCCTTGTCTGTGCCATGCCTTCTCCTCGATAAGACCAACTTCTCCACTTGTACCTGGGATTTCCTCAAACATCTTGTCTGGAAATTATTCTTTCTCTATTTCATCTTCAGTCTCACTCTTGATTGACTCAGTTCCTACTTTCTATAAAAATACCCAGGTCTTCCACATCCTATCAATCAAGTAATTCTAAAAAAAATTGATTCATGTCACCATTCTTTACTTTTTTGTATTACAGTTATCTCCATTTCATTGCTAAGCTCCTAGAAAGAATCCTTTACTCCAATGACTACTTCCTCACCACTCACTCATTTCTCAGTTCCTTGCAATTGATTTCTTGACATTACTACTTCATTAAAACTGCTCTCTCCAAGATTATAAGTGATCTTTGTCATTAGTACAGAAGTCTTTTCTTAGTCTCAATCCTCACTGACCAACCTATTGCTTAAAATATGCTTCAGTATCTCTTCGTAAGCTCATCCTCTCCACTAGGCTCAATTATCATTCTTATGCAGATGATTTTAAAATTGATATATCAGGCCCAAATCTCCTGAATTTCAGTACACTGTTTTCAAATGGAGAACTCATTTTTCAATGCAAGATGTCTAAAATCAAACTTATCCTTACAAGATCCCACAGAGTCTTGGAGCTGGACAGGAATTCTGAGATTATCTAATCCAAGTAACACCTAAACAAGAATTCCTTTTATAATATTCCGGAAAAATAGCCTTGGTATAACCTTTTCTTGCAGATATCTAATAAGGAGGAAGCTACTACCTTTTGAAGCAGCACATTCCACTTTCTGATAGCTCTAATTAGTAGGAAGTTTTTCCTAACATAAAATGTAAATATGCCTCTTTGCAGCTTCTACTGTTGTCCTTAGTTCTACCCCAGAACTAAGCAGAACAAGTCTAATTCCATTTCCATGTGGTATAATTTCAAATAACGATCATATTCCCCACTAATGTGTCTTTTATCCAGATGACTACTTCTTATTCCTTTAACTAAAATTCATTTGGCATGATTTAGGGATCCTTCATCAAGCTGGCCATTCTTCTCTGGGTGTTCACCAGTTTGTTAAAATTCTCTTCTGAAAATATGGTGTCCATAACTGAATACAATACTCCAGATGTTATCCAGCTAGAGCAGTGACCATGTGACTATCAATCACCACCCCAGTTCTGGACACTACATTAATCCTGGATTTCTACTTTAGCTACATATGCTTCCTCTATCATCAAATTAACACTGTTCAAGCTGCCATATCTATCTTGCTGTTGATCTTGAATTACATTAAAACTTAAACATCTTTTTCAAAGGAATAACTCTCTTTTCAGGCTTCTCCATTTTGTGCTTGTGAAGATTCCTTTTTTTTTTTTAAAGTGAAAGGCTTTATCTTTATCTCTATTAAATCTAATCAATGAGCAGACTTGACCTAACAATAAAATCTCTCAGAATCTATTGGGATACTAATTCTGTCATTTACTTTTTAGCTATTTCTCATAGCATGATTAAATTTGATCATCATATCAGTGATACCTTCATCCTTCCCTTAGAAGTGCCTCTAAAATTCCATATTCCTATAAAGGCATCACCATCTTTCCCGATGCCAAGTTTTGTAATTTAAAGTTCATCATTGATTCTTTCCTCTCCCTCATCACCCATAGCCAATCAGTATCCAGTTCTATTTTTTCTAATTCCACAATTTTTCTCACTTCTTTCCTCTTCTTTCCACTCACATAGTCACCACCTTGGTTTAAACTCTCATCACTTCTTGCCTTTTCTATTGTGATTACTTCCCAAATTGGTTTCCCTTCTTCTAAGTCTATTTCACCTCATCCTACTATTGTGATAGCTTCCTAACCAATTGGTTTCTCTTCTTTCAGTCTCTCCTCTCCACTCATCCTGCTATTGTGACAGCTTCTCAACTGATTTTCCTGCTTCCAGTCTCTTCCCACTCTGACCCATCCTACACACAACTGCCAAGTTGATATTCTTATAACACAGGGTCACATTACCTCCAACTCAAAAAAGCCTTCATCAATAATTCCCTATTGCTTCTAGGACAAAACAAAAAAAATACTTGGCTTGGAATGTGAAGTACTTCACAATCTGACCTGAACATATCTTTCTAGCATCATGTTTCATTATTCCATTTTGTATATTCTACTTCTTAAACCATTTTGGACTGCCACTTGTTCCCTGATTCTAGCATTCTATTTCTTGCCACTTTCTATTTTCAAAAGCCATCCTGATTGACTGGTGCACAGACATCATCATGTTCACTCCTCAAATCCTTATTTTTCATCAAAGTTTAACCTCCTCTTTAAGATCTTTCCCGTGTCCTATCTCACCAGTTGTTAGTATTTTCCCCCTCCTCCAAGGACCTTATCATATTTATCTATATACATGCATCTACTAGTACAATGTAAACTCTTAGAAGCCAGGAAGTGTTTCACTTTTGTCTCTGTAGCCCTATACCTCAGATATAGTACTTGTTTGATAAATGTCAAGCCAAATTGAATGAAAATGATCAATTGTTATCCTGGTTTAGAAAAATGCAAGCTGCCGCAGGAAAGAGGTTGGCTTTTGTCTTTGTATCCTTAGTAAACTAACACATTGTAAGTCCTTAATAAATGCTTATTGTATAATGAAAATTTGAACACTGTTTTTCCTGGTTGGTTTATTAATATAACTTTATGATAATTTGGTTCAATTCAAGTAGCATTAATTAAGCACCTACGGTATAGTAAAGTCTGATATAAAGTCTAAAATGAAGCATCAGTATCGATAGACTGCTGGTCTAGGAGTCAGGAAGACCTGGGTTTAAATCTCACTTATGAGATACACTAGTTATGTGACCCTGGACAAGTAATTTTTCTCAGCAATTTGGGCTTTCTAAAACTATAAATTTCAGAAAAGGTGCCAACCTGCATTGGGTAGAGAGAATTTCTTTATCTTGCAGTTACTTATACCAATGAAATTTTAGGTTCAGATCCTATCTTATCTCCTATGCACTAGGAACAGTATTGGGCATAAAGAAGAAAAGCTCTCCTTTATGTCATGTAGCTTACATGCTATTAGAATAGTGTACTATTTAACATTTAAATAGTGCTGTTTTACAAATTGCTTTATAGACATTACCTCATCTGAACCTCACACAAGAACCGTGATGCTATATCTATTATTACCTTGATTTTACATATGAAGAAACTGAGGTTCAGAAAACCACATGTCCTGTCCGTGATTATAGAGCTGCTAAGTACCAAAGATCAAATTTGATTTTAGGTCCCCCCATTCCAAGTCCACTTTTTTATGCTAGTTTACTTCAAGTATATATATATATATATACCTGATTAGAATGGGTGAGCATCTTAAGTAGGGTGTAGGTGATAAGTACCTAGAAAGATCAGGGAGGAAGAACCAGAAAGTGCTGATCTCTTCCTCTATCACTTCAGTTCTACTTGATCAGAAGAACAATCTCTCATAGGGAGGTGGCCCATCTGCCAAGTATGATGAAGGGTAAATGCAATGGATAATCCAGACTCACCTATTCCAGTCAGACTCCTCTATTTATTGTACCTGAAACAAATTCTATCATTTCCAACTTCCATACTTTTGTCACAACATTCCCTTCACCTAGAATATCAATCTTGCCCTCTCTATTTATCTATTGAAATTTTCTCTTTCCTTCCTTTAAGATCCACCTTAGAAACCATCACCTCTTTCTCCAAGTCTTTTCTACTCCTCTTAATTCAGAGATTATCTTTTTTTGTGTCATAGTCCACATGGTGGTCTGGTGAATCCCTTCTCAGAACAACATCTTGAAAAGCATAATATGAAATACAAAAGGAAACCACAGCTTAAGAACCTTGTCTCTGTTGCTGGTGATTCCTCTCATCTATATTTTGCAGCGCTATTTATGTGTGCCTTATCTCCCCTAATAGATTGAATCCCTTAAACAATGTGTCCTTGTAACTCCAATGATGCCCACAATGTTGCCTTGAATTCAATTGTTATTGACTATTGAGTGCCATTTGTGGATATGGAATTACCATCTTAGGAAGTAAGGGCCCAATGCCCAATTCCCTTGCCCTTCTTTCTCTTTATTTGAGTCTGGCTTCTGTTCCTTGGTGCAAAGGGCACTACACTTTCCAAGAAATTCACATTAAATCTGATACACAAGGCAAGGCTTCCCTTCCTTCTGTTCCACTGGCCATAGTTTGGGAGCCAGTGCAGTGACCAGGTCCAGCAGTGGCAGCTGGGGCTCACAACTTTTGTCTGTCGCTGCCTCAGAGCCTACTTTTTTAGTTACAAAAAGAAGAATGAGACCAGACCCTTCACCATGTTTGCACTCTCCCCACCCCCAACTATTTGTCTGAAGCCAGTTAACTGCAGTTTTAAGATCATAAATTGGAAGGACTGCAATTTCCTTTCTCCCTGCTAGTTGTGGAGGCATAAGGATTTGATGGAGGCCAGTGGACATTTGGTTTCCTCAAACTACACTTGAATTCTGCCCACTCTCCCTCCCCCAGTTAGGTCTGTGATGTGTCAGTGGACTTCCTGTAGTTAGAGATGAAAAATAATTTCCAACTTCATGTTTAGCAGCTTACGGAAAGAACTGAGGTTCCTTGAACTCATCTTGTTCTAGGCTTTGATGCTTTCAGTAAAGGAAAGGGGAAAAATTCAGACAGTTGTTTGTAAGTTATTCTTGCTCTTGACCTCTAAAAATGCTCTATGCCATGCAAATATTTCTCTTGTTGCATCCTGTAGTGGCCTCTCCCTCCTGCAAAGTTAAGTTATGCTCAATTAATTTGTCAATTAACCATTGAATGCAGGAGTTCTTAACCTTTTTGTGAGTATATCATGGACCTCTTTGGCAATCTGATGAAACCCATGGACTTCTTTCCAGAATTAGGTTTTTAAATGAATAAAATAAGATACGTAGAATCACAAAGGAAAAAAACTATTTGAAAAATCGTTAGCAAAATAGGAAATAACTAAAACAAAAACAAATTCACCAATGCCAGATTCAGGACCCCTTATTTAATGCCTAGTAGCATTTCTTCTATCATTTCTCATTTGTTATTTAAATATTTTGTTGTTATTTACCTTTTTGAGTGTGCTCGCATGTCATGTTGGGTTTTTGACAGTTATGCAACTGAAGCCAAACTTTGACATATCCTCTCAAGCTAGAAAGGTTTTGAGCATTACCAGGGCTATGGCTAGTGTGACAGTTGTTTGAGGATTAGTTTAGCTAGAGGTTCAGAAGCACTCACCATATAGTGGGTCACTTCACAGTAACTTCTTTTTGAATGGAGGGAGTCATAGGAACTTGACGACTATGTAATAAGAACAATGAAGGGTGTCAATCTGCATCAATGGAGGGAATTTCCACACTGATGAAGTTATGGATATTTTGAAGTATTATAGAAGCTACTTAATTTTCCTGTGCTGATGCCTAATCAACTAGATCATAATAACTGCTCACATCTATCTTATACTCAAAAGCTCTTTAAGAAGAGTGATTATGTCTTAAGTGACCCCGTAGACCTCAAAGTACAACTGTCATGCATAGTAGGTACTCACAAATTACTATGGATTTTATTTGACTCTTTCTTGATTCAATGATTTTTATTTGGCAAAATGGTAGCATAGGTAAAGTTTGTCTTCTATTGCCTCCCATCTTCCCTAGACTCGTCTTTGTGATTGGGGTACCGTTTTTCCTAGACTCCCAATCTTCTTACGCTGTCTACTGATTTCTCAAAGTCTCCCTCGTCTCTACACCAGGAACCTTCAGAGGTCAGATAGCTTTATCCTTCACATTGCCCTGTATCTTACCAAACTGTTCTTTCAGCCTGTGGTCCTGGATACTTGAAGTGGCAACTAATTGTATGAATTATCATTACTAGGGAAGGTGAATGTACTTGAAGAATGCCTCTTTATGTTTTAGTTAAGCAGAGAGGAGTTTGAATTCCTCATTCAGTAGAATAAATAATCTAAAGATTATTGGTAAGAGCCCAATGTCTAGTTCTCTAGGTCTTTTTCCATTTAACTTGGCCCAGCTTCTGTCTGCACCATATTCCTGAGAAAGTCCATGTTAAATATGACATAGGAGTTATGAAAGAATAAGAAAGAGGAAGAGAAAGAGGAAGGGGGGAGGAGGAGAAGAAGAATATATAGACAATGAATCTGAAAAATTTCTCAGAATCATAAATTTCAGAGCTGAAAGGGATGTTAGAGGTAGAATCCAACTCTATCATTTTACATATGAAAAAATGAGGTCCACAGATACAAAATGGCCTGCTGAGATTATGCAGTAAGTTAGTAGCAAATCCAGGACTAGAATAATATAATTATAGAACTATAGCATTGGAAGGTACCTCAGAAGTCATCTAGTCTAACCCCTACACAAAGCATGAATTAAAAAAAAAAAGTCACTCAACCTCTGCTTGAAGACCTCCAGGGGTGAGAAATTCATTCTTTTCCAGGCAGCTAACTCTATTTTTAGATGACTCCACTTGTTAGGAAATTGTTCCTTATACTGAGCCAAAATCTGCTTCAATCTAACTTACAGCCTTTGCTCCTAAGTCTACAATCCAGAGTCCAGCAAAATGAGTCTTATCCTTTTTATTCATATGACAGCCTCTAGATGATTTAAAGTCAGTTATTATGCCACCCCCTTCCCCCAAAAGTCTTCTCTTTCCTAGCTTAAAAAAACCCAGTTTCTTCAATCAATCTTCTCATGGTTATAGAGTCCTTCCAATGCTACAGTACAAGAATTCACTCTTCTTTCTTTTTATTGAATTCAATTCTATTTTATTTTTCAATGAAAATTGAATATTTTTTCCTGTTTGTCTTCCCCTACAGTGGAAAAAAGAAGAAAAAACCCCAAACCCTTGTAAGATATGTATTGTCTAGCAAAGCAAATTCCCATTTTGACCATATTTGAAAATGTGTGCTTCATTCTGAATATCATTGATTTTCTATTATGAGGTGGAAAGAATTCTTTACCTTTGGGTCTCTGGAATCATAATTGATCTGAGTTCTTAGGTCTTTTTACAATATTATGGTAGTATAAATGGCTTTCTTGATTCTCTCTTCACTCTGTATCAATTCGTACAAGTCTTCCTATGTTTCTCTGCAACTGCTTTTTTTCTTCATTTCTATTGCTTTTTTCCCCAATATAACTTGGTGCCTCTCTGAAGAGACAGTGTACACAGATCCATAAAACCACTATAACTTAGAGTCTAGAGTCTGTCGTGCACCACAGAGAAAAGAGAAGCCTTGGATACCAGAGGGCTAGTAGGAAACTTTTGCAGCCTCCAGGAATATGAACATTATGGCAGTTAATGGCCCTTACTGAAGGGTGGCTAGGTTGCACAATGGATAGTGTCAGGCTTGAAATTAGAAAGACTCATCTTCTTGAGTTCAATCTGGTCTCAAACACTTACTAGTTGTGTGACCCTGAGCAAGTTTGACTCAGCGTCCTCACCTATAAAATGAGCTAGAGAAGGAAATGGCAAAACATTCTGGTATTTTTGTCAAGAAAGCCCCAAATGGATTCACAAAGACATGGACATGAATGAAAAACAACAACCCCCAACTAGAGGATATGGGGCAACTGCCAGGTGGTGTGGTAAAGGGAAAGTAGTATTTCTGGAAGATAGATCTGATGATTGACAAAGGGTGCCAAGAGTCATCCAACCTATTGCTTACATCTTTACTTCTGTGTAAGTTAGAAATCCATGGAAGTGAATGATAGACTATTTTTAAGTTCCCCAGCAGATTTTATCAAATAGAGATCTTTCTTTAGTAATTCGTGTGTTCAGGTTGGTTGAACACAGGATTATTGAGTTTCATGGTTTCTGATTTTTTCCCTTGACTAACCCACTCAATTGATTTACCTGTCTTATTTTTTAACCAATACCAAATGATTTTGATGACTGCTGCCTTATAATATAGTTTAAGGTCTGGAAATGTAGGAAAGATCCTGGTTGTAAACAGATTTAAATGTCAAACACAGAACTTTGCATTTGATTTTTGGGGTAATAGGGAGCCCCTGAGACTCATTGAGTTGGGGAGTAATAAAGTCATATTTGAACTGAAGGAGCCCCACTTTGATGGCTGTGTGGAGAATGGATTTCTCTAGGGAAAGGGATGAAATAGGGAAATCAAATAAAGGAATTTAAAAATAATGAAATAAGTAGTTAAGAGAAGGAAATAGGTGAATAAAACACATGAAAGGAAATTGGTTATAGTTCAAATGAGGATTCAAATACAGCATGAGTGGAAGACCTCTCCCCCTTAAGTTGTTTGTGATGTTAGTTCTTTGGGGACCCTACTAATAAGAACAACAGACTGAACAAGTATGGAGAAAGGGGGAATTTTTGCAGTGACTTGTACATAAGATGCAATGTACATATTTCTGCCAAAGTTAAGTGGTAATTTATTTAGTTAACATATAATATTTTATTTTCCCTAATTACATATTAAAACAATTTTAACATTTTAAAAAAGTTTTGAGTTCTAAATTCTGTCCCTCCTTTCCTTCCTCCCTCCTCTCTCCCCTTCCTGATATGGTAAACAATCAGATATAGTTTATACCTGTGCAACATTGAATACATGGGCAACATTACATGTGCATGTAAAACATTTCCCTATTAGTCATTTGGTAGAAAAAGATGAATTTAAAACAATGAAAGAGAGAAAGAAAGTGAAAAACGGAGTACTTCAGCCTGTATTCAGACAGTGTCAGTTCTTTCCCTGGAGGCAGACTCATTAATGATAATGCTCTATCATTAGTTCTTTGGGGTTGTCTTGGATCATTGCGTTACTGAGAATAGCTAAGTCATAGACAATTCTCCATCAAACAATATTACTGTTACTGTGTACCATGTTCTCCTGGTTCTGCCTGCTTCACTTTGCGTCAATTCATGTAAGGCTTTCCAAAGGTTTTTCTGAAATCATTCTGCCTGTCATTTTTTATAGCACATAATATTCCATCATAAGCACATACCATAGCTTGTTTAGCTATTCCCCAAATGATAGTCATTCTCTCAATTTTTAGTTCTTAATCACCACAGAAAAAGCTGCTATAAATATTTTTGTACAAATAAATTTTCCCTTTTTTGTGTCTTTGGGATATAGACCCAGCAGTGGTATTGTTGAATCAAAGGGTATGCACAGTTTTAGGGCATAGTTCCAAATTGGTCTCCAGAATGGTTGGATCAGTTCACAACTCTGCCAACAATGCATTAGCGTCCCAGTTTTCCAACATCCCCTGTAATATTTATCATTTTCCTTTTTTTTTTGTTGTATTAGCCAATCTAATAGGTGTGAAGTAGCACCTCAGAGTTGTTTAAATTTGCATTTCTCTAATAATTAGTGATTTAGAGCATATTTTCATATGACTATAGATAGCTTTGATTTTTTTCTTCTGAAAATTGCCTGTTGATATCCTTTGACCATTTATCAATTGGGAAATGACTTAAATTCTTATAAATATGATTCAGTTCTCTGTTTATTTCGGAAATGAGGCCTTTATCAGAGAAAATTATTGCAAAAATTCTCTCCCCCTCCCCCAGTTTTCTGCTTTCCTTTTAATATTTGGTGCATTGGTTTTGTTTGTGCAAAAACTTTTAAATTATATATATAATCAAAATATATATTTTACATTTTGTGATGCTGTTTATATTTCATTTGGCCCTAAATACTTCCCTTATTCATAGATTGGAGAAATAAACTATTCCATGCTCTCCTAATTTGCTTATGGTATTATACTTTATGTATAAATCATGTAACCATTTCAATCTTATCTTTATATATGGTGTGTGAGATGTTGGTCTATACCTAGTTTCTATTATACTGTTTTCTAACTTTCTCAGCAGTTTTTGTTAAATAATGAATTTATGTTCTAAAAACTTGGATCTTAGGGTTTATCATATACTAGACTACCATGGTCATTTAACATAATGTAATGTGTACCTAATCTATTGCACTGATCTACCTCTATTTCTTAGTTGGTACCAAACTGTTTTACAATTATTGCTTCATAATACAGTTAGAGCTCTGATATGACTATATCACCTTCCTTCACATTTTTTTCATTGATTCCCTTGATATCTTTGACCTTTTTTTCTTCCAGATGAATTTTGTTATTATTTTTTCTAACTCTATAAAATAATTTTTGTAGTTTGATTGGTATGGCACTGAATGAGTAGATTAATTTAAGTGTGATTGTTATTTATATTGAAAAACTAAAGTTTGAGGAATTCTCTCCATTCTTCCTGTTACCAGGGAGAACTACATGTTCCTAAAAAAGAAGATAAAAGAAAAGAGATAAATAGGTAAGTAAATTATTTATGAAATACTAACTAGGTACTGTGCTAAGTTCTGGGAATATAAATACAGGCATGAGTAAAAATAATTGCTTCCTCAAAAAATTTTGAGGTTAAGAGAAGACATTAAAGGGATCTAGAAATTGTGGGGAGGAATTGTGTTTATGCAGAGAGTCCGGAGTAGAACTTGGAGAAGTATGGTCTTGACTTTCTTGGATACTTCCTCAAATGGAGATTCATGGAGGGGATCACCAATTACAGGAGGGGAAGGAGGGGAAGGAAACAAAGTGTCAACAAAGAAGAAAATGAAATCTGCTAAGGCAGAGTATCTTAATGTTTGTGAGGAAATGTTTTTCAAAAATAATAAAGAGTTAAGGATGAATATACAGAGGAGAAAGGAAAGAAGGATTGTCAAATACTTGTAGTGAATAAAACTAGACATGATATTCTTCTAAAGGTAAGTAGCTGAACCCTTTGAGGAAAAAAATCCGTTATTTATTTGCTAAAGAAAAACAATGTGGGGCTAAGCTTGGGGATAAAGGCCTCATTTCTAGAATATTTAGAGAACTGACTCAAATATATAACCATACAAGTCATTCCCCAATTGATAAATGGTCAAA
>CM053770.1:477997882-478019524 GCA_028658325.1 Potorous gilbertii
AAATTAGAATAGAACAGATGGAGGCTAATGACTTTCTGAGAAACCAAGAAATCACAAAACAAAACCAAAAGAATGAAAAAGTGGAAGATAATGTGAAATATCCCATTGGAAAAACCACTGACCTGGAAAATAGATCCAGGAGAGACAATTTAAAAATTATGGAACTATTTGAAAGCCATGACAAAAAAAAGAGCCTAGACATCATCTTTCATGAAATTATCAAGGAAAACTGCCCTGATATGCTAGAATCAGAGGGCAAAATAAATATCTAAAGAATCCACCAATCACCTCCTGAAAGAGATCCAAAAAGAGAAACTCCTAGGAACATTGTGGCCAAATTCCAGAGTTCCTAGGTCAAGGAGAAAATATTGCAAACAGATAGAAAGAAACAATTCAAATATTGTGGAAATACCATCAGGATAACACAAGATCTAGCAACTTCTACATTAAGGGATTAAACGGCATGGAATATGATATTCCAGAAGTCAAAGGAATTAGAACTAAAACCAAGAATCACCTACCCAGCAAAACTGAGTATAATACTTTAGGGGAAAATATGGTCTTTCAATGCAATAAAGGACTTTCAAGCATTCTTGATGAAAAGACCAGAGCTGAAAAGAAAATTTACTTTCAAATACAAGAATCAAGAGAAGCATGAAAAGGTAAACAGCAAAGAGAAATCATAAGGGACTTACTAAAGTTGAACTGTTTACATTCCTACATGGAAAAACAATATTTTTAACTCTTGAAACTTTTTTTCAGTATCTGGGTAGCTGGTGGGAGAGAGAGAGAGAGAGAGAGGGAGAGCGCAGGGTGAGTTGAATAGCATGGGATTACATCTTTAAAAAAAATGAAATTCAGGGGTGAGAGAAATATATTGGGAGAAGAAAGGGAGCAATGGAATGGGGCAAATTATTTCTCATAAAAGAGGAAAGTAAAAGACTTTTCAGTGGAGGGAAAAAGGGGGAGATGAGAGAAAAAACATGAAACTTATTCTCATCACATTCAACTAAAGGAAGGAATAAAATGCACAGTCATTTTGGTATGAAAACCTATCTTACAATACAGGAAAGTGGTAGATAAGGGGATAAGCAGGGTGGGGGGAATGATGGAAGGGAGGGCAATGGGAGGAAGGAGCAATTTGAAGTCAACACTCTTGGGGAGGGATGGGGTCAAAAGAGAGAGAGGAAGAAATGGGATGCAGGATAGGATAGAGGGAAATATAGTTAGGCTTACATAAAATGACTATTATGGAAATCATTTGCAAAATTACACAGATATGGACTATATTGAATTGCTTGCCTTCCCAAAGGGGATGGGTGGGGAGGAAAGAAGGAAGAGAAGTTGGAACTCAAAGTTTTAGGAACAACTATTGAGTATTGTTTTTGCATACAATTAGGAAATGAGAAATATAGGTAACGGGGTATAGAAAGTTATCTTGCCCTACAGGACAAAAGAGAAGATGGGGATAAGGGAAAAGAGGGCAGATTGGTGATAGGGGTAATTAGAATGCTTGGTGTTTTGGGGTGAGGGGAGGGGAGAAATGAGGAGAAAATTTGAACCCAAAATTTTGTGGAAATGAATGTTGAAAACTTAAATAAATAAATTTAAAGATGAAAAAAAAAAGAATCAAGAGAAGCATGAAAAGGTAAACAGGAAAGAGAAATCATAAGGGACTTACTAAAGTTGAACTGCTTACATTCCTAGATGTAAAGATGATATTTGTAACTCATAAGACCTTTCTCAGTAGTTGGAGGAGTAGTTGGAGGAGACAGATAGATAGACAGACAGATAGATAGACATACAGACAGATGGTATGGGGTGAGTTGAATATGAAAGGATGATATCTAAAAATAAAATTAAGGGTGAAAGAGATACATTGGGAGAAGAAGAAAGAGAGAAATAGAATGGCGTAAATTATCTCACATAAAAGAGGCAAAAAAAAGGTTTCACAACAGAGGGGAAGAGTGGAGAGGTGAGAAGAAATGAGTGAACCTTACTCTCATCAGATTTGGCTTAATGAGGGAATAACATACACATTCATTTGGATATCTTACCCTACAGAAAGTAAGGGGGAAAAGGATAATGGTGGAAGAATGATACAAGGGAGGGCAGATTAGGGGAGAGGGTAGTCAGAAGCAAACACTTCTGAAAAGGGACAGGGTCAAGGAGAAAATAGAATAAGCAGGGGGAGGATATGACAGAGGAAAATATAGTTAGTCTTTCACAATATGACTATTATGGAAGTGTTTTGCATAATTACATATGTATAACCTATGTTGAATTGCTTGCCTTCTCAATGGGGACAGATGGAGAGAGAAGAAGGGAGAGAATTTGGAACTCAAAGTTTTAAAAACAAATGTTAAAAATTGTTTATACATGCAACTGGAAAACAAGATGCACATACAATGGCATAAAGAAATCTATCTTTCCCTACAAGAAAGTAAGGGGGAAGGGGATAAGAGTGAGGGGTGATAGAAGGGAGGACAGACTGGGGAAAAGGGTAATCAGAATGCATGCCATCTTAGAGTGCAGAAGGGGAGAGATGGGGAGAAACTTGGAACTCGAAATCTTGGGGAAATGAAAGTTGAAAACTAAAAATGAATTAATTAAATAATTTGGAAAAACTTTGGTACTGGCTGAAAAAAGAAAGAAAAATTCATCTTTCTGAGTACAAATCTAGTCTCAGATGCTTACTAGCTATGTAACTCCGGGCAAGTCACTTAACCCCATTTGCCTCAGTTTCCTCATCTATAAAATGAGTTAGAGAAGAAATGGCAAACTCCAGTATCTTTGTCAAGAAAACTCCAAACAGGATCGTGAAGAGTTGGACATGACTGAAATGCCTGAACAACAGATCTATCTATCTAGAATTATCTATCCATACATCTATCTATCTCTCTGTCTGTTTACCTACTTAAATAACCAGGTGCATAGCGAAGGAGTCTGAATATATGCAGAGGCCTTTGATTTTTGTAGTAATAATAACAGCTATAAGACCTGTCTCATAAGGTTGTTATGGAGACCAAATGACACACAGCATATAAATAATTTTGTAAATCTTGAAGGCTATGTAAATGTCATCTATTAGCATCATAATTAATGAGGTTAATGAAGCACCCTGCATATATTATCTCATTTGATTACCTACACAGATAACTTTTCCTCAGCCTGAATATGTTGGCAAAAACTTAACAGATTATTAAACACAAGAACTTTCCAGGATAACAAATCCAACCAACTGCACAAAGTTATTCTCTCCTTACGTAGCCTGAAGTGACCTGGAAAATCCAAAGCAGCAGCTATGATTCTATGATAAATCCAAAGAAACATTTTAATGTGACTTTTGAAAGCATTATAGTGTTTTCCACCATAGGATTTATTTTCCTATTGGGTTGTTTTCCTTAAGTGCACGTTAGAATAATTTTACTCTTTTGAATCATATACTTATTAGCCTGGGGAGGTGCTGGCAAGAGAAATCATCTCAGGATTTTCATATCAGCTTCCATTCATAGGGTGTATTATTGATAGTGAATTATAATTCTCCAAATTAAACTTCTCTTCACATCTCTTACTTTTCTTCCAAGGATCTGAGACCCCTTATATAAGGAGACATCAGAGCTGTAACTAGAGTGAAGCAACTGGAGCTTTGCCTGAAGGGGGCTGGGAATTTAGAAGATACTGACAGATTTGCTGTCCTTTAGTAGCTTAGAGACAAGTGTACATAGCACCTGGGCAGCAAGAGTAATTGGTTAGAAAAGGAAATGACAAGAGGGCCCATTTTTCCCTTTACTACCATCCAATCCACATCCCATGTGACCTCTTCTGTGGTCCTATCCTACCCTGTTCTTCCCACATCAGTAGCAGCCATCAACTCTCTTAATCTCTCTTGACCTCTACAGAATAACCAGTACCCCCAAAGGTCTTCCCAAATTCATCCCACTGACTCAAGTCATTAAACCCCAGGTCAAGACTCTAAAGTGGTTCTCTGGGGCTTAGACTTTCACTCATTCCAAAGGAAAATTCAGAATAAAGGTCTCCCTGATCTATGAGAGGAGGCCTGTAACCCCAGTAATGAACTGAAGTCATAGTCATAATACCTCAAGGGCAGCACAGAGAATTAATGCAAAGCAGCTTCCCCTCTTCCCTTCTGTAACTTTTCCAAAACTACCAAGTCTCCAGGATAGAAGGTTTGAAACCCTGGCAAGCTGAGTGCTTGGGGTGCCAGGAGGTAGGGAATCTAATAGCCCTGTCTCCTACAGATAAAGAACCTGGTGTTCTAGGATGGGATTAGATAATGGCACCTCTCCCAAGGGTTATGTACACAGAAAGAGGGATAAACACACCTACAGAGATCAAGAAAGCCACTATAGTTTTACCCTTTCAGGAATGTGAAATGTAGCAAGCTGAGGGTCCTTGGCTCCCAGTTTGAGCTAGAGTCAGTTCTCAACTATCTACAATAAAGCTGATTTGTAATCCCACTAATCCCCAACTCATCTATACAAACATTATTTTGATACAGTACCCTATTTCTCTTCCTGACTGTATTTTCCTTAGGTTGTCCTTATGTGGACTCACATTGCCTGAGTGCACCCACAGACAGTGGGGTAAGAGGTAGAAACATACTGGACTGGCTGATGGATGGGTGCTCATCCATAATGTAGTCCCCCTTGCCTTCACTGGGCACACTAACACAAGGAAGCTACCTAGGGCATATGCAACAGGCTGGCTGTGCCTGTGATGGGACATTACAAAGCCCATTGCCCTCCCATGAGCCATAAAGCTGTTTCAGCCTTGATGTGGTGACGTCCAAAACAAACCTTGCAAGTGATGCGAGGAAACATTAAACGCTGTGTGTTGAGTAATTCACAAGATGAGGCTTGCTACATTCCCTCAGTTCTTAGGGTTGCACCATTTGGTAGTTAAGTCTCCTCCAACCAATAGTGATAACAAGACAGCTGCCCAAGGGAGGTTGCTAAATCGCCCCTCTATTAAATAACCTCCTATAGCTCCCTATTCCCTAAAAATCAAAGAAAGTGCTTTGTTTGGGATCTAAAATCTTTCACAACCAGGCCCCTTCCTGCCCCTCTAGTCTTCTTATACTTTACTCTCTACAAAGTACTCCATGACCCTGAAACACCGGCCTTATTGCTATTACTTCTAAATGTACTGGCATGGAATGAGAGGACTGCATGTATATATTCTCCATGGTGGAATGTTTTCCCTCCTCAGATCTGCCTCCTGGTTTTCCTGGCTTCCTTAAAGATTCAGTTCAAATTCTACCTTCTACAAGAATCCTTTCCATGTTCCCATAGCTGTTAATGCTTTTTCTACTGAGATTAACTCCAATTTACATTCTATGTATATTGTATGTACATGGTTGTCCACACTGACTCTTAATGTTTGCCTGTTGTCTCCCCCATTAAAAGATGAGCTCCTTGAGGGTAGAAAATGTTTTTTCATATTTCTTTGAATCCCCAGGACTTAGCTTAATTAAGTCTGACACATGAGTTAACTTTGAATAAATGCTACTTCTTATTACAGTTGTTGCTGCTGTTAGAATCACTGCAGAGGAGATCCATCCAAGGCAGAGAATTGGTATAGATGACCTCTAAAATCACTTCAAAGTCAATGTTTCTTATCAGGATCATGAAATAAGCATATTAGTTCTCAAAATTTCACATGAAATAATCTAGAATCTAGTTCAAGGCAGACAGGCATCATCCAATACAAGTTCATTCAATTTTTGTTGTCATTCAGTTGTTTGAGTCATGATTGATTCTTTGCAACCCATTTGGGGTTTTCTTAGTAAGATACTGGAGAGGTTTGCCATTTCCTTTTCCAGATCATTTTATACATGAGGAACCGAGGCAAATAAGGATAAGTGACTTGCCCAAGATCACACATCTAGTAAATGTTCATGGGCAAATTTTAATTCATGAAGGTGAGTCTTCTTGATTCCAGGCCTGGAACTATAATACACTGAGTCAATTAGCTGCCCATTCAATTAACACTCATTAAATACCCACTCAATTTATTCTAGGCACTTTGCAGGGTGATATACAATGATAAAAGTGAAAATAATTCTTCTATCCTCCAATAGCATTCATTCTACTGGTGTGTATATTGGGATGGGGGTGGAGGAAAGAGAAAAAACATATACAGAGGAGAAAAGGAAGGATATATGCAAAATTGAAGAAACTCCTCTCATTCTCACTGTGGGAAGTGGGAAGAGATCAGCAAATATTATACAAATAAGGTCATATTTGATTTGAGCCTTGGAAAAGTCAGGGATTCTGCCACGGTGAGAAAGGAGAGTATTCCAGGCATAATAAAAATCCTGTGCAGAATCATGGATGCAGGAAACGGGATGTTGTATATGGAGAATGGAGAAAGAGCAATAAAAGAGATGCTTCTTCAATCCTCTAAGGATTTGTGGACTCCACAATCCTTATAATTCTGGGCCCTTAGCCCAGATGTGAAGTACTTGTATTAATGTGCAGTTAATATTTGAAATTGTTCAAGGTCCAGTCTGATGCAGAAAGCTTCAGGGCAAAAGGTGGGGAGGTGCTATAATGGAAACTGCGTGTGTCAGAGTGGAGGAGGCGGAAGAGGAGAAAAATTTATACCAGTGGTATCAAGCTCAAATAGAAACCAGGCCAGCAACAACGGGTGATGATCAGCTATGAAAGGCTTAGCTCTTCTCACTCATACAATGATCCAAGACAATTCCAAAGGACTCATAATGGAAAATGCTCCACCTCCAGAGAAAGAGCTAATGGACTCTGAATACAAATCGAAGCATGCTTTTTTCAATTCTTTTTTCATGGTTAGTTTTTCCTTTTGGTCTGTTTCTTTTTTCAAAACATGACTAATACGGAAATAAGTTTTACATGATTCACATATATAACCTAAATCATAATGCTTACCATATTAGGGAGGGGGAGGGGAGAGAGAAAAATTTGGAACTCAAAATATTTTAATGAATGTTAAAAATTGTCTTTACATGTAATTTGAAAAAAATACTATTTAAAAAATAGAAATAGGGAGACTCTCTTTCTAAAGCACACAAAAAATCTCTGTCCTTTTCAGGCAAATGTTGATTTAGAAAGCCGCATTTTAATATCATTTATGTTCTGTTGTATTTTTATTTATTTGTCATATATTTTCCAATTACATTTTAATTGGTTCGGGTTGATCTAGAGAGTGTTGTATTGTAGGTCATGGGTTTGACACCCTTGGTGTATATTGTAACAACAACACTGGCAAGAAACACCTTGAAAAACTTACAAATTCCGATTAATGCAGATAACCACTGAGGATAAATGGTACCCATCCCCTCAGAGAGACATGAAGGACTCAGGATGTAGTGTGAGACAAACAATTTTTGGATATGGCACATGGTATAGCTTGTTTTGCTTGACTATGCATTGACATTACAAGGATTTTGTTTCTCTTTTCTTTTTGTAATGGGAAAATAGTGGGAGGGATAGAAAATAGATTGTTGTTCATTGAAAAAAATAAAATTATATTTTTTTTTTAAAAAAAGAAACTAACTGTTCTAAGCCCAATGTGTTATCTTAGTGAGTCCTGACTTCTGTGTGCTTGTCAGTTACCTGACCACACTGTCCTACCTACTGGACGTTTCTATGACACAAGCTTCACAATTCCACAGTACAAGATGATTAGAACTGATCAAGCTTCCATTGCCTAATAACAATAAATAATGACACACACTGGCCTTATGAAAACACTTGGTGAACTAAGAAGTGAAAGATCTACCAAGAAACCCCAACAATAGAGTGCCACAATGGAAAGAAAAATGGGTTTGGAGAGAAAGGCCTGAGGTTCAAATTTTGCCATTTTTTACCTACATAACCTTAGGTAAGTCTCTAGCTATCTTTGGGACTCAGTTTCTCCATTTGCAAAATGTTGAGTAGGGAGGTTAGCCAACAAGACTTCTCAGGCCACTTCTAGCTCTAGGTTCCATATAAAGAGAAACAATTTCCCACAAAGCTAATATCCTCTTGATCCTGCCCCTTATATCCTTTCTACAAGCTAATATCCCCTTGATAGTGCCCCTTATATCCTATACTTACATTTGGAGTCAGGAGAAGGGGTCAGTCCATCTGTTTGTACATGGCTGTTTACACATTATTTCCCACATCAGAAGGTGAGCTCCTGGAAGGTAGAGACTCTTTCATCTTCCTTTATATCTGGTGTTTAGCACAGTGCCTGCGGTAAGCTCAATAAATGTTTGTTGACTGACTGTCTGATATCTGAGAGAGCAGACTATTCAAAATGACCAAAGCTCTGGTTTGTATTTTCCAATAGCCTGAGAGGAATTGCTTTTGATTAAAGGAAACAAAGACAGTTTCCAAGGAAAACTCTCTTTGTTATGGCTCAAAACCATTTAATTGGCTACGTTATTTCCTCTGCTGAGTTTTCAACTTTCTGCACTCAACTTTCTAGACCCTGAACTAAAGTCGGGACAACCAGACTAAAAAAGTACAGGTTTTTCCTTTGTAGAATCCATCATTGGCTGAATATCACTGAAATGTGGTTCATTGAGCAATTGCTTTTGGGGGGGGTCTTTGAGGCCAATCTATGTGGACAATGTGAATGCAAGTAAACATACAATTGTGGCTGACTAGTCACAAGCTTTTCCTTTTGACAGATAGTAATAACAGTTTTTGTTTTTAAAAGTTACCATTTATTTTCTATGTTGTATTATATTTTAATTTATTTGTTAAAATTTCCCAATTACATTTTAATCTGGTTCAGCTACCCTCTGGAGTTTTATCCCCTGCTCCAAATGCCTTTCCGCTGAGATTTTTACGTTTTATTTTATTTTTATTTAATATTTTATTTTCTCAATAACATGTAAAAATTTTGAACATTCATTTTTTTAAATTTTGAGTTCCAAATTCTTTCCCTTCCTCTATCCCCTACCCCTTCATTGAGAAAGCAAGTAATCTGATATGGGGTGTCCAAGTGCACTCATGTAAAATACATTTCAATATTAGTCATGTTATAAAGAAAAACAGAAAAAGACAGGAAGAAAGGAAGGAAGGAAGAAAATATGAAAGTTTTTTTTAAGTATACTTTGATCTTCCTTCCTTCCTTTTCACCAGGAATGCTTTAAAGTCCTCTATTTCATTGATTATCCATTTTTCCCCAGAAAGGTTATGCTCAGTTCTGCACAGAAATGATTCTTGGTAGTAATCTTATCTCCTTTGCAAACCTAACATATCCCAAGGTCTCCAGTCCTTTAATGTAGAAGCTGCTAAATCTTACATTATCCTGACTATGGTTCCATGATACTTGAATTGTTCCTTTCTGGGTGCTTGCAATATTTTCTCCTTGACCTGGGAGGTCTAGAATTTAGCTATAATATTCCTTGGAGTTTTTATTGGAATTTCTTTCAGGAGGTGATGAGTGGATTCTTTCAATGACAACTTTATCTTATGGTGCTCGGACATCAGAGCAATTTCCTATGATGATATCTTGAAAGATACTGTCTAGGCTTTTTTTTTTATCATGGCTTTCAGGTAGTCCAATAATTCTTAAATTATCTCCCCTGGATCTATTTTCCAGGTCAGTTGTTTCTCCAATGAAACATTTCACATTTTCCTCTATTTTTCATTCACTTGATTTTTTTTTATTGTTTCTTGATATCTCATGGAGTAATTAGCTTTGACTTAACCAATTCTAATTTTTAAGGAATTATTATCTTCAATGAACTTTTTTTAAAACCTTCTTTTCAATTTTGGGTCAATTAGTTTTTTTATGAGTTCTCTTCAGTGAATTTTTGTATATTTTTTTCCATTTTTCCAAAGGATAAAGGGGAAATATGATGGGGAGAGAGGGGGAAAAAGTAAATTGATGGAAAACCTTGGAGTTCAGTAAGAAGATTTTGGATTTTTTTGGTAATGGGCAATAGGGAGCCAGTGTAGGTTATTGAGCCATAAATAATGTTTGAGGACAAATATTCTAGTTGTGTATAAGGTAAAACATAGGAAAAATAAACTGGAGGCAAAGATACTAGTTATTGTGCTGTTGCATAAAATAATCCAGCTAGAAGATGATGAGAACCTGGTCTAGGGTAGCAATGAAAAAGAAGAATATAAGAGATATTATGAATAAAATATTAATAGGGACTTAATGAAAGATTGGGCATTAGAGATAAAGATAAAAAGAGGAGTTGGAGTTCACAGGATCATAAACTGAAAATTGGAAAGGACTTTAGAGACCATTGAGTCTAACCCCTTTGATTTACAAATGAGAAAACTTAGGCAAACAGAGGTTAAATTATTTGCCCAGGGTCACAGAGTTAGCATGTATCTGAGGTAGGATTTGAACATAAAACTTCCAAGCAAGTTTCAAGCCTGGGTACACTGGGCAAGAAAACATTTTGGCAAGTGGGGGAGTAACATGGTCAGACTTACACTTTACTATAAAGTATAGATTAGAGAGAAGAGAGACTTAAGGCAGGAAAATTAATGAGAAGGTTATTTCAGAAGTTCTGTCATCACTGAACTACCTAGTGGCCAGATAAGTAGAAAGAAGTTGACAGATGTAAGAAAAATTATGCAAGTAGAAACAACAAAATTTGAAAAGTGATTGTATATGTGAAGAGAAGGAGAATGAGGAATGACTGGAAGAATGGTGGTCCATTGACAGAAATGGGGAAGTTTGGGTGAAAGGTTTGTGTGGAGGAGAAATATCCAATAAGCAATTACAGATATACAATTGGAACTCAGGAGAGACTGAGGATGGATATCTAGATTTGGGATTCATCCACACAGAGATGGAACTAATGAAACTATATAGACTAGAGAGAAGAGGGGAAAAAAAGGCCTCGTACAGAGTCTTTTTTTTAGTTTTTTTTTTTTATTTGTTTTCGGTGTTCTACAATCACTTTCGTATATCTTAGATTTTTTTTCCCTCCTTCCACCTCCTTTCCCCCCTCTCTCCCCACTCCCTTCCCAAGACGGCGTGCCATCTTATATAGGTTCTACACATATGTTCCTATTAAATACATTTTCACCTTAGTCATGTTGCATAGAAGAATTAAAATGAATGGGAGAAAACATAAAACAAAACAAAACATAATACAAAAGTAAATGGTCTGCTTCATTCTATGATCCAATTCCATACTTCTTTCTCTGGATGTGGAAGGCATTTTGCCTCAAAAGTCCAGTGGGAATTTTTAAGGTCCTTGTTTGCTATGAAGGACTAAGTCTACCAGAAAAATCCCTCGCATACTGTGGTTGTTGTTGTATGCAAAGTTCTCCTGGTTCTGCCCCTTTCACTAAGCATCAGTTCATGTAAGTCTTTCCAGGCCTCTCTGAAGTCTTCCTGTTCATCATTTCTTATGGCACAATAGTATTCCATTACATTCATATACCACAACTTGTTCAGCCATTCCCCAATTGATGGCCATCCCTTTGATTTCCAGTTTTGAGCCACCACAAAGAGAGCTGCTATAAATATTTTTGTATATATGGGACCCTTTCCCATTTTTATGATCTCTTTGGGATACAGTTCTAGAAGCAATATTGCTGGGTCAAAGCATTTGCACATTTTTTAGCCTTTGGGCATAGTTCCAAATTACTGTCCAGAATGGTTGAATCAGCTCACAGCTCCAACAACAATGAATTCGTGTTCCAACTCTCCCACATGTTCTCCAACATTTATCATCTTCCTGTTTTGTCATGTTAGTCAATCTCATAGTTATGATGTGGTACCTCAGAATTGTTTTGGTTTGCATCTCTCTGATCAACAGTGATTTAGAGCATTTTTTATATGACTAAAAATAGCTTTAATTTCTTTCTCTGAAAACTGCATGTTCATAGCCCTTGACTGTTTATCAACTAAGGAATGACTTGTATTCTTGTACATTTGACTCAGTTCTCTATATATTTTATAAATGAGTCCTTTATCACAGACCCTGGTTGCAAAAATTCTTTCCCAGTTTTCTGCTTCCCTCTTAATCTTGAATGTGTTGGG
Organism: Potorous gilbertii; assembly: GCA_028658325.1. Lineage (NCBI taxonomy): Eukaryota > Metazoa > Chordata > Mammalia > Diprotodontia > Potoroidae > Potorous > Potorous gilbertii. Next base: position 478,009,895 of record CM053770.1, read on the forward strand.
CTTGTTTGTGCAAAGACCTTTCAATTTAATATAAACAAAATTATCCATTTTGCACTTCATAATGTTCTCTATCTCTTGTTTGGTCAAAAATTTCTCCATTCTCCACAAATCTGACAAATACACTATTCCTTGCTTCCCTAATTTGTTTATAGTGTCAATCTTTATACCTATATCATGTATTCATTTAGACTTTCTTATTGAGTAAATTGGTCTATGCCCAGTTTCCACCACACTATTATCCAGTTTTCCCAGCAATTTTTGTCAAATAGTAAGTTCTTATTCCAGAAGGTGGGACCTTTGGGTTTATCAAACAGTAGATTGCTGTATTCATTGACTACTTTGTCTTGAGTACCTAATATATTCCACTGGTCTACCCTTCTGTTTCTTAGCCAGCAGCAAGTGGTTTTGATGCTTGCTCCTTTATAATACAATTTGAGATCTGGTAGGGCTAGGCTACCTTCCCCAGCATTTCTTTTCTTTAGTTCCCTTGATATTCTGGATGTTTTTTTTTCTCTCAGATGAATTTTGATATATTTTTTCTAACTATAGAAAATAATTATCTGGTAGTTTGATTGGTATGGCACTGAATAAGTAAATGAATTTAGGTAGAATTGTCATTTTTATTATATTGTCTTGGCCTACCCATGAGCAACAGATGTCTTTCCACTTACTTAGATCTGACTTTATTTGTGTGAAAAGTGTTTTGCAATTGTCTTCATATAGTCCCTGGGTTTGTTTTGGGAGGTAGACTCCCAGGTATTTTATAGTGTTTACCGTAGCTTTAAGTGGGATTTCTCTTTCTATCTCTTGTTGTTGGACTTTGTTAATAATATATAGAAATGCAGATGATTTATGTGGGTTTATTTTGTAACCTGCAACTTTGCCAAAGTTGTTTATTATTTCAAGTTTTACTTGATTCTCTGGGATTCCATAAGTACATTGTCATATCATCTGCAAAGAGTGATACTAGGATAGAGCCTTGAGGTTCCACTCATAATTATTCAGAATGATATGGAAAATGAATCAGTAAAAGAAATTAAGAAAAATCAATCAAACAAATAGAAGGAGAACCAAGAGATAACAGTGTTGAAAAATCCCATAGAGGAGAAATTATCCATGTGCAGAAGGAGATCAATAGCATAAAATGTCAAGTGATACAGATAGGTTGAAAAGGATAATGAGAGAGAAAATGACATCAGATCTGACAAGTAAGAAATCATTGGCAACTGGACGGAGTAAGTTTTCAATCAAGTGGTAAGATCAGAAGCAAGGTTAAGAAATGAGTAGGAGAAGTAGAGGCAACTGATGGAGATAGCTTTTTCTAGGAGTTTGACTATGAAATGGAAGAGAGAAATAGGACCATAGAATCCAATGAGGTTTTTTTTCAAGACAGAGACAATTTGCCATGGTCTTTACAACATTATGGAGTTTTATAAATTAGAAACTTCACAAATTAGGAAATTTATCTTATATTATTTCAAGAAAACTATTTTGTACTTTATTAGGAAATTAGCAGATCCTAATTTTATGTATTAAAAAACTGAGATTGTGAGAGGTTAAGTGTAATGCCCAAGATCACAGAACTAGTATCAGTCTAAGGTAGGACTTGAACCTAGTTCCTTTTGCCTCTAAATCCAGCACTCTATCCACTACGCCAAGCTAATGATACATTTCCCCTTGTCAAATGATTTCCTATTAGAGACATCACAAAAATAGCTTCCCCCCCCCTCCAAATCCTCCCAACAAAACAATATAGCAGTATCAAAGTGTCCATGATAGGAAAGTCATACCAAAGAGCCAGAACTGTTCTCTGGGCATGTGCAGATTTAAAAAAAATATATATTGAACTGAAAAGGATTACCACATTTGGAAACAGGTCATCATTTTTAGACCACTGCTTTGGACAAAAATCTAACTTAGTTGGATTTCCAAAACATCTGTGCCTGTATTGCTTTAAAACTCTCACTCCAGAGCCTTGAAGCAACATATAGGGAGCCCTTGGCCAAGCTGCTTTAGCAAGAATCTGAAAGAAGAGAGAAAAATAAAGTTGGAAAAAACAAATGTCCCATTTCTATGGAATTATATACCCTTGTTTTATTTTTCCATTTGAAAAATTGAGGTGGGGGAAAGAACACTCCAAGACATTTTCCCCAATGTGGAAAGGAAATGGGTGCAGTGGCAGACTGACTGGTATGTGCTATGGTGGAAACATTTCACTTCACTAAGGGGATACTAGAATTGTAGCTTCCTAGGGTTAGAAGGGATCCCAAATGACATCTAATCCAAACTCTATTTAAACAGAAGCTTTCTCCTACAGTGACATTAAAGATGGGTAACTTGCTGGCTTCTTGGAAGTAGCCTACTAGACTTTTGGACAGCTGTAATTATTCAGAAACTTTTCTCAAAAATAAATTGATTCATAAAAATTTGTCAAATGCCTCATTTACCAGGTCTAAATTTATGGTTTTATTGACAAACCTGGAGACATGACTCCAAGTCAGAGGTGAGATACTTCCTTTCACTTATTAGGAGAATCTTAAAGTAAGAACAGACCTGATTAACCATTTGAGTCAAACTTCTGAGACAATATAAGAATCCTCTCTACAATATTCCTGACAACAGCTGATCATTCAGCTCCACTTATTGGCAATGTGCTATGTCACAAGGCAACCTACAGCATATCACTTAAGAGATACTCAAACTGTGATCTCTAAGTCTATGATACTATGATGTACAAAAAGATAGATTTGAATTCAAAAGCTTCTTCCAGCTCTAAATCTACAATCTTATGAATCATTTCACTCCTCATTGCTTCAGCTTCCACATCTGTAAAATAGGTATAATAACAGCACCTAGCTCACAGAGTTGTTGAAGGAAAGAAAATTTGGCAAATCATCCAATGATCTCTAAATGTGAGTTATGATACCCTTTGAAACAATACAGAATTGAATTATTTCGAGAAAATTGTCCTGTATTCTCTAAGTTTTCTCGACTCCAAACTCAACATCTCCAGCTCCTTCATCTGTTCTTCATATGATATGGTTTCCAGACCTTTCATATTCTGTTTGCTCTCATCTGGATCCACTTTAGTTTGCCAAGGTCCCTTTTAAATAAGATGCCCAGAAATGAACTGCACACCACAGATAATGGTATAATCTGAGTGGAGGAGAATGGTCTCGTTTATTACCTCTAACAATCTGGAGATAAAACTTCTACAAATGTATCCTAAGATCATATTCACTTTGGGGCTGCCAAGTTATACTGTTGAATTATACTAAATTTGCAGTCTACTAAACCCCCTTAAGTCTCTCTGTCAAGTCTGATCTTCCCCACTGTATACTTTTCCTCCTGATTTTCTTGAAGTTGAGTCCAGAGCTTCACATTTCTCCCTGTTAAATTTCAACTTCTTGGTTAGGATCCATTCATTTCAGCCTGTGGAGAATGTTTTGAATTCTGAAGCTGTCATTCAAAATAAATCTTTGTAGCATTTCTAAAATTGATGCTTACAGGTTCATAGATTTTTGAGCTAGAAGAAATTTCAGAGGTCATCTAATCTAACCCCCTCATTTTACAGATGAGAATACAGAAGATGGTTAAAAGGCTTATCCAATATCACATAGAAAGACGGTATTTGAAACCAAATCTTATAACTCCAGAAATAGTGTTCATTCTACTATACCACACACATCCCTCACTCCCCTCTCAAACATCTTATGGTTGAGGTGATTGTTAAGATGAAAAAGGCAGCATGGGGTGGAGAGGACATGGCATTGAAGTTGGAATCATGAAGACCTGATTTTAAATCATGGGACCACTAGGTGGTGCAGTGGATAGAGTGTCAGGCCTGGAGGTAAGACTTACCTTCCCAAGTTCAAATCTAACCTCAGACACTTACTAGCTGTGTGACCCTCAGCAAGTCACTTATCTTTGTTTACCTTAGTTTCCTCATCTGTCAAATGGCCTGAAGAAGAAATGACAAACCACTCCAGTATCTTTGTCAAGAAAACCTCCGATGAAGTCACAGAGAGTTTAGACACAACTGAAAAACTACTAAACAACTGAACAGACACTTACTACTTATATAAAACTGTGTAAGTCACCTGACTACCCTGGGGCTCAGTTTCCTTATCTATAAAATGAGGGTGTTGCATTCAATGGCCTTTCAAAGTCACCTTTGGCTCTTTGACCCTTTGTTTCTATGTTTAGCAGAATAGGGCCCAGGACACTCTTGTGACATAATCTTAGAGTTCTCCATCTTGGGTGACATCAGTTCATTCATCAATATTCACTCAAAGGTCTTATTATCCAGGCCATATTCTCCACCAGGGAGAAATGGATCTGTTGAAGTATTGAAGGCAAAGACTATTTTCTACTGGTCCTTAGTTCAGTATACATAGCACACTTGGGAATGTGTACAGCCTGGGCCACATGGGCTGACACACCCTGTAGAGGGGAGTGGGTAGAGAAACATTTCCTTTTTCCTGAGAGAGAAGGGCCAGTGGAAATGCTCTCCTAGAGTATACCAAGTCGTTATGGTTACTTGACTTCTCCAGCATGACTCAGAAGCATGTGAATAGAAGCAGGGAAGACAAATGATGGAGATGATCCAGGATTGAGATTTAGCAAAGCATGACAAGTGATAGGAGGCAGTGGATCCAAGGGTAAAGGAAAATGTGTAGTTTAATTGGTCAACCCAAGAGTCAAGAATGTGACAGAGGAAAGTACATGCAGAACAAAAAAGTGGGCTAGGAGAAGAGACAGAAATGGAGAGATTAGAAGTTGTAGTGTGGTGGGAATGATATCCTGATCTCCCCACCATGATTTTTTCCCTTTTTTTAATTTTTATTTTCATTTCCAAATTCTCTTCTTCCTTATAGCCCTTCCCTCTTACACTGAGAAGGCAAGAAATAAGATATAAAACATATGAAGTCATACAAAATATATTTTTACATTAGCCATGTTGTAAACAAAAAAAAGCAAGAAAAATAAAAAGGAAAATATATGCTTCAATCTGTACTCAAAGTTCATTAGATATCTCTCTGAAAGTAGATGGTACTTTTTATCATGAGTCCTTTGGAACTGTCAGGGATCATTGTATTAATCAGAGTAATTAAGTCTTTCACAGTTGGTTATTGTTGCAATATTGCTGTTACTATTTACAGTGGTCTCCTGCTTCTGCTTATTTCACTTTGCATTAATTCATATAGGTCTTCTCAACTTTTTCTGAAGCTATTTTCCTCATCATTTCTTACAGCACAATAGGATTACATCACAATCACATACCACAACTTGTTCAGTTATTCTCCAGTTGATGTGTATCCTCTCAATTTCCAATTGTCTGCTATCACAAAAAGAGCTTCTATAAATATTTCTGAACATATGGATATTTTTGCCAGTTTTTTTTTCTTAAAAGGAATTGAAACCATTTTTGAGACTTGTCTCAGGGAACTAGAGGTTCAGGCTATTCACAATATGAACTGTTCATCTGAGTACAAAACAGCCACAAAGAGCTTCAGGTATGTTCTATTACATGGCTGGTGGACCATGATGGGAAACTCAGAGGCAGGAACGCTTCACTCAGTGGAATCAGCTCTAGGTGTCCTCCATGTGTGTTCTTGTTAAATATTTTTCCCATGCCATGGTTAAGTAAATTTCTTTTTACTATCACAAGACTTACTCATGTCCAACCCATAACACATAATGAAGATAAAAAAATAGGTTTAGGAAGGATAAGGCAGAGAGGGAGTCTAAGAGCTTATCTTGGAAAGACAGTAGAACAAAATAGAAAGGATGTTGGATCCAGTCAGGAGATCTAGCTTCAAATCCCACTAACTGTATGATCTTGGACCACTTGCCTAATTTCTCTGAAGATCAGTAACCTTGGTAAAACAGGAGTTATGACAACTGATTTCTGTACCTCAAAAAGCTTGTTATAAGGAAAGCATCTAGTAAATCTTAAGTTCTATATGAATTATTATCTCGTTCACCTCAGTCAGAATTACACAGAGATACTGAATTTAGAACTGGAAGGAAGTTCAGTGACCATCTAGCTTAATTCATACCCCCAAAATCTCCACAATAACACACTTGACAAGTAATCATTCCATGTCTACCTAAAGATCTCCAACCAGTATTGGTAGAACTGTGAGCTGATCCAACCACTCTAGAGAGCAGTTTTAAACTATGCCTAAAGGGCTATAAAAGATATAAAAGATACTCTTTGACCCAGCAATACTGCTTCTAGGACTGTATCCCAAAGAGATCATAGAAATGGGAAATGGATCCACATGTACAAAAATATTTATAGTAGCTTTTTTTGTAGTGGCCAAGAACTGGAAATCAAGGGGATGCCTATCAATTGGGAAATGACTAAACAAGTTGTGGTACATGAATGTAATGGAATACTATTGTGCTGTAAGAAATGGTGAACAGATAGACTTCAGAAAAATTTGGAAAGACTTATACGAACTGATACTGAGTGATGCGAGCAGAACCAGGAGAACATTATACACAGTAACAGCCACAGTGTGTGAGGACTGTGATTTTGATGGACTTAACCCTTTTCAGCAATTCAAGGACCTAAAACATTATCCAAGGAGTCATGATTCAAAATGCCATCCACATCCAAAGAAAGAATTATGGCATTGGAATGCAGAATGAAGCAGACTATTTTCTCACGTTGTATTTTGTTTTTATCATGGTTTTTCCCCATTTGCTATAATTCTTTTATGCAACATTACTAATGTGAAAATGTGTTTAATGGAAATGTATTCATAGAGCCCATATAAGATTGCATGCTCTCTTCAGGAGGAAAGGGGAAAGGAGGAGGAGAAAATGTAAAACTCATGGAAGTGAATGTTGAAAACTGAAAATAAATAAATTAATAAATTTTTGGTGAAAAAAGATTTCCAATGAGAAGGAACTCTCCCTAACCCCTGCCACCGCTGAAGCCAGCCCATTTCACACTGGGATACCTCTAATCATTAAGAAGATATTTTTTTCTTAATCTGAAACCTTGCCGCTCTGCATTTTCCATATGAGGAAACTGAGACAAAGGATGGTGAAGTTCCTTATATAAACTTCTGGTTTCTCCAATTCTACTATGTTTCCTCTTTAAACTCCATTCTCCAGCTGGGGATGGGTCACTCTTTGAAGACCAATGGGAAGATGAATCAAAATAATGAGCCTGACATGTATTGCTTCCAAGTCCTCTTAAGGTTGATCCACATCCAGGCCTGTCCAGGAGGAGCAGAGACCCTGTTGAGGAATCAGAGGGGAGCTAATGGGGATGGTAACTGACTTTATAACTAGCTGCTTCCTTTCTGAGTCAACATGAAAACATCCTCAGTACAATCGGGTAAATCAGAGAAAGGAAGAGAAATAACTGTATGACCCTTAGCAGCACATTCTTTTCCAGTGACACTCCCTCCCTCTCTGGGGCGCAGTGCCTGTGGGGTGTGTTGACGCAAAGACATCCCATTGAGTGCCTTGCTCAAGGAAAACTGAGATTTCATCTTCAATCCCATAAGGTTCCAGAGGTCAAAGGCAAAACTTGATGGTTGTTAAAGGGTAAGAATAGGGATGTCCTGCTCTAGTTCCTGCTTCTACAGAGTTTGATACTTGATACTTTGGCTCTGCAGAATGGTCAGTGGATGGACAGATAACAGCACATGCCTGCTCCATAGAAAAGGGTCACTTTATCCATCTTTCCAATCTACTTCATTCTTCTTAGGGGATGACCTCTAGGTCAAATTCACATTTCTGATTCTTCATGGTTAAGAAAGTCATTGGGGTATTTTCTTCAAATGTGAAAGACATTTGTTTTCCTTTTGACCATCAACATTATCATCATCCTCCAAAAGAATTTATAAAGAAGCTCTTTGCTTATGGCACCATATACAAAGAGCAACAGGGACTAGAGTTTCTTGTTTCAAGTTTAATTTTCTCTGTATACAAGAAATTAAACTTATCATGCTTGACCCTAGATTACACAGCTAGGGATTTCAAGGAAGAAAATTTTGGATCAATATGAATAAAGTCATAACAATTTGAACAGTTCAATAAAGGACTGCTTAAGGAGGTAGGGCTCACTATATTCCAGACTCTGTGCTAATCACTGGGGATGTATTGCAAGTCATAAGATAGTAGTAGTTCACAATCTGATGGAACAAATTGCAACATGCAAACAAATATGTACAAACAAGCTATATATAAGATAAATTGGATATAACCAAAAAAAGAAAGACACTAGAATTGAGGACAGAGATTAAGGTTGTTCAACCAGCCATATAAATCCCCCAAACCATTCTATCTATAAGCCCACATGTCTCTATCTCATCTCTAACGATAGCATGGGGGCTTCATCAAAGCCATAAGAAATCCAGGTACCCAATAACTATAGTTATTCTCTCATCTACCCATCTTCTAACACCTTCAGAAATGGAAATTGGAATGATTTGTTTTTACAAATTATATTAACTTCTAAGACTGATGGGTTCCCTTTCTAGCTGCTTAGAACTATAAGTGTAATCATCCATTTTGGAATCTAACTTAAGATTCTCCAGGACCATTGAGTCACCCATTGGTTTTGGCTGATGTTGGCTGTACCCAAGAGATAGCCACAGCAAAAGTCAGTCAGAGAAACAAGTGACTTGTGGCTAGAACCATACCATAAAATCACCAAATTTCAGAGTTGTAAGGTACCTCAAAGCCTGTCTATTCTAGTCCATGACCAAAGAAGAATCCCTGTAACATAGCAGAAAACTGGCTATTGATGCTTTGTCTGAAAATCTCCTATGAAAGGAGACACAAGCTAAGGATGTCCAGAGGCAGTCTATTGTTCTTTGGAAAATTCAAGTTGAAAGGAAATTTTCCTTTACTTCTAACTTAAATTTTCCTTTTTGCAACTTCTTTGCTTTGTTTCTACTATAATAAGGCCTTGTGGGGACAAGTAGAGCTAGACTAAAATTGTTTCCATATGTCATCTTTTCACAAACTTGAAGAAATCTATGTTCCCCTCATCCTTTGTTTCTGCAGCTAAATCTCCTCAGTTCCATCAAAGGAACATCATGTCATTCAGTCAACAAACGTTTGTTAATCTTTTGCTATGTGCCAGACATTGTACTAAATTCTGTAATTCTGTCAGGTTCTGTAATTCACTTTTCTCATTTTCCGTATGTTGCCCCTCTATTTAGAGACATTTACATGCATAGGGTTTGATGACAAATCCATTCTTCGATTGTGTCTCTCAAGGATTTTTGGTGTCTCCACTGCCCGTTATTCTTCCTACATCATCTTTACTAGAAACCATGGTATCTAGTTTGGTAGATGTAAAAGGTACAGTGCATGGAGTGCTGGGTCAGGAGTCAAAAAGGCATAAGTTCAAATCGAGCTTGAACACTTACTAGCTGTGTCATTAAATCTCCCTTAACTTCCTCACTTATAAAATGGAGCTAATAATAACACCTATCTCCCAGGAGTGTTGTGAGTGTAAAATGAGAAAATATTTGTAAAGCACCACATAATTTATAGCTTTTAGGGAGGTTTTTCTCTCTTCCTCCTTTTTCGGTTAAAAGATCTTTTTATTGTCAAGTCATTTTCAATCCTGTATGATTCTTCATAACCCCTTTA
>CM053770.1:478019624-478041465 GCA_028658325.1 Potorous gilbertii
GAGAGGGCAGATTGGTGATAGGGGAAATTAGAATGCTCGGAGTATTGGGGTGGGGGGAGGGGACAAATGGGGAGAAAATTTTGGGACCCAAAATCTTGTGAAAATGAATGTAAAAAGTTAAGTAAATAAATTTATAAAAAAAAAAAAGAAAGAAAGAAATGGCAAACTACTCCAATATCTCTGACAAGAAAACCCCTGATAAAGGGGTTATGAAGAATCATACAGGATTGAAAATGACTTGACAATAAAAAGATCTTTTAACCGAAAAAGGAGGAAGAGAGAAAAACCTCCCTAAAAGCTATAAATTATGTGGTGCTTTACAAATATTTTCTCATTTTACACTCACAACACTCCTGGGAGATAGGTGTTATTATTAGCTCCATTTTATAAGTGAGGAAGTTAAGGGAGATTTAATGACACAGCTAGTAAGTGTTCAAGCTCGATTTGAACTTATGCCTTTTTGACTCCTGACCCAGCACTCCATGCACTGTACCTTTTACATCTACCAAACTAGATACCATGGTTTCTAGTAAAGATGATGTAGGAAGAATAACGGGCAGTGGAGACACCAAAAATCCTTGAGAGACACAATCGAAGAATGGATTTGTCATCAAACCCTATGCATGTAAATGTCTCTAAATAGAGGGGCAACATACGGAAAATGAGAAAAGTGAATTACAGAACCTGACAGAATTACAGAATTTAGTACAATGTCTGGCACATAGCAAAAGATTAACAAACGTTTGTTGACTGAATGACATGATGTTCCTTTGATGGAACTGAGGAGATTTAGCTGCAGAAACAAAGGATGAGGGGAACATAGATTTCTTCAAGTTTGTGAAAAGATGACATATGGAAACAATTTTAGTCTAGCTCTACTTGTCCCCACAAGGCCTTATTATAGTAGAAACAAAGCAAAGAAGTTGCAAAAAGGAAAATTTAAGTTAGAAGTAAAGGAAAATTTCCTTTCAACTTGAATTTTCCAAAGAACAATAGACTGCCTCTGGACATCCTTAGCTTGTGTCTCCTTTCATAGGAGATTTTCAGACAAAGCATCAATAGCCAGTTTTCTGCTATGTTACAGGGATTCTTCTTTGGTCATGGACTAGAATAGACAGGCTTTGAGGTACCTTACAACTCTGAAATTTGGTGATTTTATGGTATGGTTCTAGCCACAAGTCACTTGTTTCTCTGACTGACTTTTGCTGTGGCTATCTCTTGGGTACAGCCAACATCAGCCAAAACCAATGGGTGACTCAATGGTCCTGGAGAATCTTAAGTTAGATTCCAAAATGGATGATTACACTTATAGTTCTAAGCAGCTAGAAAGGGAACCCATCAGTCTTAGAAGTTAATATAATTTGTAAAAACAAATCATTCCAATTTCCATTTCTGAAGGTGTTAGAAGATGGGTAGATGAGAGAATAACTATAGTTATTGGGTACCTGGATTTCTTATGGCTTTGATGAAGCCCCCATGCTATCGTTAGAGATGAGATAGAGACATGTGGGCTTATAGATAGAATGGTTTGGGGGATTTATATGGCTGGTTGAACAACCTTAATCTCTGTCCTCAATTCTAGTGTCTTTCTTTTTTTGGTTATATCCAATTTATCTTATATATAGCTTGTTTGTACATATTTGTTTGCATGTTGCAATTTGTTCCATCAGATTGTGAACTACTACTATCTTATGACTTGCAATACATCCCCAGTGATTAGCACAGAGTCTGGAATATAGTGAGCCCTACCTCCTTAAGCAGTCCTTTATTGAACTGTTCAAATTGTTATGACTTTATTCATATTGATCCAAAATTTTCTTCCTTGAAATCCCTAGCTGTGTAATCTAGGGTCAAGCATGATAAGTTTAATTTCTTGTATACAGAGAAAATTAAACTTGAAACAAGAAACTCTAGTCCCTGTTGCTCTTTGTATATGGTGCCATAAGCAAAGAGCTTCTTTATAAATTCTTTTGGAGGATGATGATAATGTTGATGGTCAAAAGGAAAACAAATGTCTTTCACATTTGAAGAAAATACCCCAATGACTTTCTTAACCATGAAGAATCAGAAATGTGAATTTGACCTAGAGGTCATCCCCTAAGAAGAATGAAGTAGATTGGAAAGATGGATAAAGTGACCCTTTTCTATGGAGCAGGCATGTGCTGTTATCTGTCCATCCACTGACCATTCTGCAGAGCCAAAGTATCAAGTATCAAACTCTGTAGAAGCAGGAACTAGAGCAGGACATCCCTATTCTTACCCTTTAACAACCATCAAGTTTTGCCTTTGACCTCTGGAACCTTATGGGATTGAAGATGAAATCTCAGTTTTCCTTGAGCAAGGCACTCAATGGGATGTCTTTGCGTCAACACACCCCACAGGCACTGCGCCCCAGAGAGGGAGGGAGTGTCACTGGAAAAGAATGTGCTGCTAAGGGTCATACAGTTATTTCTCTTCCTTTCTCTGATTTACCCGATTGTACTGAGGATGTTTTCATGTTGACTCAGAAAGGAAGCAGCTAGTTATAAAGTCAGTTACCATCCCCATTAGCTCCCCTCTGATTCCTCAACAGGGTCTCTGCTCCTCCTGGACAGGCCTGGATGTGGATCAACCTTAAGAGGACTTGGAAGCAATACATGTCAGGCTCATTATTTTGATTCATCTTCCCATTGGTCTTCAAAGAGTGACCCATCCCCAGCTGGAGAATGGAGTTTAAAGAGGAAACATAGTAGAATTGGAGAAACCAGAAGTTTATATAAGGAACTTCACCATCCTTTGTCTCAGTTTCCTCATATGGAAAATGCAGAGCGGCAAGGTTTCAGATTAAGAAAAAAATATCTTCTTAATGATTAGAGGTATCCCAGTGTGAAATGGGCTGGCTTCAGCGGTGGCAGGGGTTAGGGAGAGTTCCTTCTCATTGGAAATCTTTTTTCACCAAAAATTTATTAATTTATTTATTTTCAGTTTTCAACATTCACTTCCATGAGTTTTACATTTTCTCCTCCTCCTTTCCCCTTTCCTCCTGAAGAGAGCATGCAATCTTATATGGGCTCTATGAATACATTTCCATTAAACACATTTTCACATTAGTAATGTTGCATAAAAGAATTATAGCAAATGGGGAAAAACCATGATAAAAACAAAATACAACGTGAGAAAATAGTCTGCTTCATTCTGCATTCCAATGCCATAATTCTTTCTTTGGATGTGGATGGCATTTTGAATCATGACTCCTTGGATAATGTTTTAGGTCCTTGAATTGCTGAAAAGGGTTAAGTCCATCAAAATCACAGTCCTCACACACTGTGGCTGTTACTGTGTATAATGTTCTCCTGGTTCTGCTCGCATCACTCAGTATCAGTTCGTATAAGTCTTTCCAAATTTTTCTGAAGTCTATCTGTTCACCATTTCTTACAGCACAATAGTATTCCATTACATTCATGTACCACAACTTGTTTAGTCATTTCCCAATTGATAGGCATCCCCTTGATTTCCAGTTCTTGGCCACTACAAAAAAAGCTACTATAAATATTTTTGTACATGTGGATCCATTTCCCATTTCTATGATCTCTTTGGGATACAGTCCTAGAAGCAGTATTGCTGGGTCAAAGAGTATCTTTTATATCTTTTATAGCCCTTTAGGCATAGTTTAAAACTGCTCTCTAGAGTGGTTGGATCAGCTCACAGTTCTACCAATACTGGTTGGAGATCTTTAGGTAGACATGGAATGATTACTTGTCAAGTGTGTTATTGTGGAGATTTTGGGGGTATGAATTAAGCTAGATGGTCACTGAACTTCCTTCCAGTTCTAAATTCAGTATCTCTGTGTAATTCTGACTGAGGTGAACGAGATAATAATTCATATAGAACTTAAGATTTACTAGATGCTTTCCTTATAACAAGCTTTTTGAGGTACAGAAATCAGTTGTCATAACTCCTGTTTTACCAAGGTTACTGATCTTCAGAGAAATTAGGCAAGTGGTCCAAGATCATACAGTTAGTGGGATTTGAAGCTAGATCTCCTGACTGGATCCAACATCCTTTCTATTTTGTTCTACTGTCTTTCCAAGATAAGCTCTTAGACTCCCTCTCTGCCTTATCCTTCCTAAACCTATTTTTTTATCTTCATTATGTGTTATGGGTTGGACATGAGTAAGTCTTGTGATAGTAAAAAGAAATTTACTTAACCATGGCATGGGAAAAATATTTAACAAGAACACACATGGAGGACACCTAGAGCTGATTCCACTGAGTGAAGCGTTCCTGCCTCTGAGTTTCCCATCATGGTCCACCAGCCATGTAATAGAACATACCTGAAGCTCTTTGTGGCTGTTTTGTACTCAGATGAACAGTTCATATTGTGAATAGCCTGAACCTCTAGTTCCCTGAGACAAGTCTCAAAAATGGTTTCAATTCCTTTTAAGAAAAAAAAACTGGCAAAAATATCCATATGTTCAGAAATATTTATAGAAGCTCTTTTTGTGATAGCAGACAATTGGAAATTGAGAGGATACACATCAACTGGAGAATAACTGAACAAGTTGTGGTATGTGATTGTGATGTAATCCTATTGTGCTGTAAGAAATGATGAGGAAAATAGCTTCAGAAAAAGTTGAGAAGACCTATATGAATTAATGCAAAGTGAAATAAGCAGAAGCAGGAGACCACTGTAAATAGTAACAGCAATATTGCAACAATAACCAACTGTGAAAGACTTAATTACTCTGATTAATACAATGATCCCTGACAGTTCCAAAGGACTCATGATAAAAAGTACCATCTACTTTCAGAGAGATATCTAATGAACTTTGAGTACAGATTGAAGCATATATTTTCCTTTTTATTTTTCTTGCTTTTTTTTGTTTACAACATGGCTAATGTAAAAATATATTTTGTATGACTTCATATGTTTTATATCTTATTTCTTGCCTTCTCAGTGTAAGAGGGAAGGGCTATAAGGAAGAAGAGAATTTGGAAATGAAAATAAAAATTAAAAAAAGGGAAAAAATCATGGTGGGGAGATCAGGATATCATTCCCACCACACTACAACTTCTAATCTCTCCATTTCTGTCTCTTCTCCTAGCCCACTTTTTTGTTCTGCATGTACTTTCCTCTGTCACATTCTTGACTCTTGGGTTGACCAATTAAACTACACATTTTCCTTTACCCTTGGATCCACTGCCTCCTATCACTTGTCATGCTTTGCTAAATCTCAATCCTGGATCATCTCCATCATTTGTCTTCCCTGCTTCTATTCACATGCTTCTGAGTCATGCTGGAGAAGTCAAGTAACCATAACGACTTGGTATACTCTAGGAGAGCATTTCCACTGGCCCTTCTCTCTCAGGAAAAAGGAAATGTTTCTCTACCCACTCCCCTCTACAGGGTGTGTCAGCCCATGTGGCCCAGGCTGTACACATTCCCAAGTGTGCTATGTATACTGAACTAAGGACCAGTAGAAAATAGTCTTTGCCTTCAATACTTCAACAGATCCATTTCTCCCTGGTGGAGAATATGGCCTGGATAATAAGACCTTTGAGTGAATATTGATGAATGAACTGATGTCACCCAAGATGGAGAACTCTAAGATTATGTCACAAGAGTGTCCTGGGCCCTATTCTGCTAAACATAGAAACAAAGGGTCAAAGAGCCAAAGGTGACTTTGAAAGGCCATTGAATGCAACACCCTCATTTTATAGATAAGGAAACTGAGCCCCAGGGTAGTCAGGTGACTTACACAGTTTTATATAAGTAGTAAGTGTCTGTTCAGTTGTTTAGTAGTTTTTCAGTTGTGTCTAAACTCTCTGTGACTTCATCGGAGGTTTTCTTGACAAAGATACTGGAGTGGTTTGTCATTTCTTCTTCAGGCCATTTGACAGATGAGGAAACTAAGGTAAACAAAGATAAGTGACTTGCTGAGGGTCACACAGCTAGTAAGTGTCTGAGGTTAGATTTGAACTTGGGAAGGTAAGTCTTACCTCCAGGCCTGACACTCTATCCACTGCACCACCTAGTGGTCCCATGATTTAAAATCAGGTCTTCATGATTCCAACTTCAATGCCATGTCCTCTCCACCCCATGCTGCCTTTTTCATCTTAACAATCACCTCAACCATAAGATGTTTGAGAGGGGAGTGAGGGATGTGTGTGGTATAGTAGAATGAACACTATTTCTGGAGTTATAAGATTTGGTTTCAAATACCGTCTTTCTATGTGATATTGGATAAGCCTTTTAACCATCTTCTGTATTCTCATCTGTAAAATGAGGGGGTTAGATTAGATGAC
This sequence comes from Potorous gilbertii, assembly GCA_028658325.1. Lineage (NCBI taxonomy): Eukaryota > Metazoa > Chordata > Mammalia > Diprotodontia > Potoroidae > Potorous > Potorous gilbertii. The sequence goes on from CM053770.1 coordinate 478,025,910, forward strand.
CTCTGAAATTTCTTCTAGCTCAAAAATCTATGAACCTGTAAGCATCAATTTTAGAAATGCTACAAAGATTTATTTTGAATGACAGCTTCAGAATTCAAAACATTCTCCACAGGCTGAAATGAATGGATCCTAACCAAGAAGTTGAAATTTAACAGGGAGAAATGTGAAGCTCTGGACTCAACTTCAAGAAAATCAGGAGGAAAAGTATACAGTGGGGAAGATCAGACTTGACAGAGAGACTTAAGGGGGTTTAGTAGACTGCAAATTTAGTATAATTCAACAGTATAACTTGGCAGCCCCAAAGTGAATATGATCTTAGGATACATTTGTAGAAGTTTTATCTCCAGATTGTTAGAGGTAATAAACGAGACCATTCTCCTCCACTCAGATTATACCATTATCTGTGGTGTGCAGTTCATTTCTGGGCATCTTATTTAAAAGGGACCTTGGCAAACTAAAGTGGATCCAGATGAGAGCAAACAGAATATGAAAGGTCTGGAAACCATATCATATGAAGAACAGATGAAGGAGCTGGAGATGTTGAGTTTGGAGTCGAGAAAACTTAGAGAATACAGGACAATTTTCTCGAAATAATTCAATTCTGTATTGTTTCAAAGGGTATCATAACTCACATTTAGAGATCATTGGATGATTTGCCAAATTTTCTTTCCTTCAACAACTCTGTGAGCTAGGTGCTGTTATTATACCTATTTTACAGATGTGGAAGCTGAAGCAATGAGGAGTGAAATGATTCATAAGATTGTAGATTTAGAGCTGGAAGAAGCTTTTGAATTCAAATCTATCTTTTTGTACATCATAGTATCATAGACTTAGAGATCACAGTTTGAGTATCTCTTAAGTGATATGCTGTAGGTTGCCTTGTGACATAGCACATTGCCAATAAGTGGAGCTGAATGATCAGCTGTTGTCAGGAATATTGTAGAGAGGATTCTTATATTGTCTCAGAAGTTTGACTCAAATGGTTAATCAGGTCTGTTCTTACTTTAAGATTCTCCTAATAAGTGAAAGGAAGTATCTCACCTCTGACTTGGAGTCATGTCTCCAGGTTTGTCAATAAAACCATAAATTTAGACCTGGTAAATGAGGCATTTGACAAATTTTTATGAATCAATTTATTTTTGAGAAAAGTTTCTGAATAATTACAGCTGTCCAAAAGTCTAGTAGGCTACTTCCAAGAAGCCAGCAAGTTACCCATCTTTAATGTCACTGTAGGAGAAAGCTTCTGTTTAAATAGAGTTTGGATTAGATGTCATTTGGGATCCCTTCTAACCCTAGGAAGCTACAATTCTAGTATCCCCTTAGTGAAGTGAAATGTTTCCACCATAGCACATACCAGTCAGTCTGCCACTGCACCCATTTCCTTTCCACATTGGGGAAAATGTCTTGGAGTGTTCTTTCCCCCACCTCAATTTTTCAAATGGAAAAATAAAACAAGGGTATATAATTCCATAGAAATGGGACATTTGTTTTTTCCAACTTTATTTTTCTCTCTTCTTTCAGATTCTTGCTAAAGCAGCTTGGCCAAGGGCTCCCTATATGTTGCTTCAAGGCTCTGGAGTGAGAGTTTTAAAGCAATACAGGCACAGATGTTTTGGAAATCCAACTAAGTTAGATTTTTGTCCAAAGCAGTGGTCTAAAAATGATGACCTGTTTCCAAATGTGGTAATCCTTTTCAGTTCAATATATATTTTTTTTAAATCTGCACATGCCCAGAGAACAGTTCTGGCTCTTTGGTATGACTTTCCTATCATGGACACTTTGATACTGCTATATTGTTTTGTTGGGAGGATTTGGAGGGGGGGGGAAGCTATTTTTGTGATGTCTCTAATAGGAAATCATTTGACAAGGGGAAATGTATCATTAGCTTGGCGTAGTGGATAGAGTGCTGGATTTAGAGGCAAAAGGAACTAGGTTCAAGTCCTACCTTAGACTGATACTAGTTCTGTGATCTTGGGCATTACACTTAACCTCTCACAATCTCAGTTTTTTAATACATAAAATTAGGATCTGCTAATTTCCTAATAAAGTACAAAATAGTTTTCTTGAAATAATATAAGATAAATTTCCTAATTTGTGAAGTTTCTAATTTATAAAACTCCATAATGTTGTAAAGACCATGGCAAATTGTCTCTGTCTTGAAAAAAAACCTCATTGGATTCTATGGTCCTATTTCTCTCTTCCATTTCATAGTCAAACTCCTAGAAAAAGCTATCTCCATCAGTTGCCTCTACTTCTCCTACTCATTTCTTAACCTTGCTTCTGATCTTACCACTTGATTGAAAACTTACTCCGTCCAGTTGCCAATGATTTCTTACTTGTCAGATCTGATGTCATTTTCTCTCTCATTATCCTTTTCAACCTATCTGTATCACTTGACATTTTATGCTATTGATCTCCTTCTGCACATGGATAATTTCTCCTCTATGGGATTTTTCAACACTGTTATCTCTTGGTTCTCCTTCTATTTGTTTGATTGATTTTTCTTAATTTCTTTTACTGATTCATTTTCCATATCATTCTGAATAATTATGAGTGGAACCTCAAGGCTCTATCCTAGTATCACTCTTTGCAGATGATATGACAATGTACTTATGGAATCCCAGAGAATCAAGTAAAACTTGAAATAATAAACAACTTTGGCAAAGTTGCAGGTTACAAAATAAACCCACATAAATCATCTGCATTTCTATATATTATTAACAAAGTCCAACAACAAGAGATAGAAAGAGAAATCCCACTTAAAGCTACGGTAAACACTATAAAATACCTGGGAGTCTACCTCCCAAAACAAACCCAGGGACTATATGAAGACAATTGCAAAACACTTTTCACACAAATAAAGTCAGATCTAAGTAAGTGGAAAGACATCTGTTGCTCATGGGTAGGCCAAGACAATATAATAAAAATGACAATTCTACCTAAATTCATTTACTTATTCAGTGCCATACCAATCAAACTACCAGATAATTATTTTCTATAGTTAGAAAAAATATATCAAAATTCATCTGAGAGAAAAAAAAACATCCAGAATATCAAGGGAACTAAAGAAAAGAAATGCTGGGGAAGGTAGCCTAGCCCTACCAGATCTCAAATTGTATTATAAAGGAGCAAGCATCAAAACCACTTGCTGCTGGCTAAGAAACAGAAGGGTAGACCAGTGGAATATATTAGGTACTCAAGACAAAGTAGTCAATGAATACAGCAATCTACTGTTTGATAAACCCAAAGGTCCCACCTTCTGGAATAAGAACTTACTATTTGACAAAAATTGCTGGGAAAACTGGATAATAGTGTGGTGGAAACTGGGCATAGACCAATTTACTCAATAAGAAAGTCTAAATGAATACATGATATAGGTATAAAGATTGACACTATAAACAAATTAGGGAAGCAAGGAATAGTGTATTTGTCAGATTTGTGGAGAATGGAGAAATTTTTGACCAAACAAGAGATAGAGAACATTATGAAGTGCAAAATGGATAATTTTGTTTATATTAAATTGAAAGGTCTTTGCACAAACAAGCCCAACACATTCAAGATTAAGAGGGAAGCAGAAAACTGGGAAAGAATTTTTGCAACCAGGGTCTGTGATAAAGGACTCATTTATAAAATATATAGAGAACTGAGTCAAATGTACAAGAATACAAGTCATTCCTTAGTTGATAAACAGTCAAGGGCTATGAACATGCAGTTTTCAGAGAAAGAAATTAAAGCTATTTTTAGTCATATAAAAAATGCTCTAAATCACTGTTGATCAGAGAGATGCAAACCAAAACAATTCTGAGGTACCACATCATAACTATGAGATTGACTAACATGACAAAACAGGAAGATGATAAATGTTGGAGAACATGTGGGAGAGTTGGAACACGAATTCATTGTTGTTGGAGCTGTGAGCTGATTCAACCATTCTGGACAGTAATTTGGAACTATGCCCAAAGGCTAAAAAATGTGCAAATGCTTTGACCCAGCAATATTGCTTCTAGAACTGTATCCCAAAGAGATCATAAAAATGGGAAAGGGTCCCATATATACAAAAATATTTATAGCAGCTCTCTTTGTGGTGGCTCAAAACTGGAAATCAAAGGGATGGCCATCAATTGGGGAATGGCTGAACAAGTTGTGGTATATGAATGTAATGGAATACTATTGTGCCATAAGAAATGATGAACAGGAAGACTTCAGAGAGGCCTGGAAAGACTTACATGAACTGATGCTTAGTGAAAGGGGCAGAACCAGGAGAACTTTGCATACAACAACAACCACAGTATGCGAGGGATTTTTCTGGTAGACTTAGTCCTTCATAGCAAACAAGGACCTTAAAAATTCCCACTGGACTTTTGAGGCAAAATGCCTTCCACATCCAGAGAAAGAAGTATGGAATTGGATCATAGAATGAAGCAGACCATTTACTTTTGTATTATGTTTTGTTTTGTTTTATGTTTTCTCCCATTCATTTTAATTCTTCTATGCAACATGACTAAGGTGAAAATGTATTTAATAGGAACATATGTGTAGAACCTATATAAGATGGCACGCCGTCTTGGGAAGGGAGTGGGGAGAGAGGGGGGAAAGGAGGTGGAAGGAGGGAAAAAAAATCTAAGATATACGAAAGTGATTGTAGAACACCGAAAACAAATAAAAAAAAAAAACTAAAAAAAAGACTCTGTACGAGGCCTTTTTTTCCCCTCTTCTCTCTAGTCTATATAGTTTCATTAGTTCCATCTCTGTGTGGATGAATCCCAAATCTAGATATCCATCCTCAGTCTCTCCTGAGTTCCAATTGTATATCTGTAATTGCTTATTGGATATTTCTCCTCCACACAAACCTTTCACCCAAACTTCCCCATTTCTGTCAATGGACCACCATTCTTCCAGTCATTCCTCATTCTCCTTCTCTTCACATATACAATCACTTTTCAAATTTTGTTGTTTCTACTTGCATAATTTTTCTTACATCTGTCAACTTCTTTCTACTTATCTGGCCACTAGGTAGTTCAGTGATGACAGAACTTCTGAAATAACCTTCTCATTAATTTTCCTGCCTTAAGTCTCTCTTCTCTCTAATCTATACTTTATAGTAAAGTGTAAGTCTGACCATGTTACTCCCCCACTTGCCAAAATGTTTTCTTGCCCAGTGTACCCAGGCTTGAAACTTGCTTGGAAGTTTTATGTTCAAATCCTACCTCAGATACATGCTAACTCTGTGACCCTGGGCAAATAATTTAACCTCTGTTTGCCTAAGTTTTCTCATTTGTAAATCAAAGGGGTTAGACTCAATGGTCTCTAAAGTCCTTTCCAATTTTCAGTTTATGATCCTGTGAACTCCAACTCCTCTTTTTATCTTTATCTCTAATGCCCAATCTTTCATTAAGTCCCTATTAATATTTTATTCATAATATCTCTTATATTCTTCTTTTTCATTGCTACCCTAGACCAGGTTCTCATCATCTTCTAGCTGGATTATTTTATGCAACAGCACAATAACTAGTATCTTTGCCTCCAGTTTATTTTTCCTATGTTTTACCTTATACACAACTAGAATATTTGTCCTCAAACATTATTTATGGCTCAATAACCTACACTGGCTCCCTATTGCCCATTACCAAAAAAATCCAAAATCTTCTTACTGAACTCCAAGGTTTTCCATCAATTTACTTTTTCCCCCTCTCTCCCCATCATATTTCCCCTTTATCCTTTGGAAAAATGGAAAAAAATATACAAAAATTCACTGAAGAGAACTCATAAAAAAACTAATTGACCCAAAATTGAAAAGAAGGTTTTAAAAAAAGTTCATTGAAGATAATAATTCCTTAAAAATTAGAATTGGTTAAGTCAAAGCTAATTACTCCATGAGATATCAAGAAACAATAAAAAAAAATCAAGTGAATGAAAAATAGAGGAAAATGTGAAATGTTTCATTGGAGAAACAACTGACCTGGAAAATAGATCCAGGGGAGATAATTTAAGAATTATTGGACTACCTGAAAGCCATGATAAAAAAAAAAGCCTAGACAGTATCTTTCAAGATATCATCATAGGAAATTGCTCTGATGTCCGAGCACCATAAGATAAAGTTGTCATTGAAAGAATCCACTCATCACCTCCTGAAAGAAATTCCAATAAAAACTCCAAGGAATATTATAGCTAAATTCTAGACCTCCCAGGTCAAGGAGAAAATATTGCAAGCACCCAGAAAGGAACAATTCAAGTATCATGGAACCATAGTCAGGATAATGTAAGATTTAGCAGCTTCTACATTAAAGGACTGGAGACCTTGGGATATGTTAGGTTTGCAAAGGAGATAAGATTACTACCAAGAATCATTTCTGTGCAGAACTGAGCATAACCTTTCTGGGGAAAAATGGATAATCAATGAAATAGAGGACTTTAAAGCATTCCTGGTGAAAAGGAAGGAAGGAAGATCAAAGTATACTTAAAAAAAACTTTCATATTTTCTTCCTTCCTTCCTTTCTTCCTGTCTTTTTCTGTTTTTCTTTATAACATGACTAATATTGAAATGTATTTTACATGAGTGCACTTGGACACCCCATATCAGATTACTTGCTTTCTCAATGAAGGGGTAGGGGATAGAGGAAGGGAAAGAATTTGGAACTCAAAATTTAAAAAAATGAATGTTCAAAATTTTTACATGTTATTGAGAAAATAAAATATTAAATAAAAATAAAATAAAACGTAAAAATCTCAGCGGAAAGGCATTTGGAGCAGGGGATAAAACTCCAGAGGGTAGCTGAACCAGATTAAAATGTAATTGGGAAATTTTAACAAATAAATTAAAATATAATACAACATAGAAAATAAATGGTAACTTTTAAAAACAAAAACTGTTATTACTATCTGTCAAAAGGAAAAGCTTGTGACTAGTCAGCCACAATTGTATGTTTACTTGCATTCACATTGTCCACATAGATTGGCCTCAAAGACCCCCCCCAAAAGCAATTGCTCAATGAACCACATTTCAGTGATATTCAGCCAATGATGGATTCTACAAAGGAAAAACCTGTACTTTTTTAGTCTGGTTGTCCCGACTTTAGTTCAGGGTCTAGAAAGTTGAGTGCAGAAAGTTGAAAACTCAGCAGAGGAAATAACGTAGCCAATTAAATGGTTTTGAGCCATAACAAAGAGAGTTTTCCTTGGAAACTGTCTTTGTTTCCTTTAATCAAAAGCAATTCCTCTCAGGCTATTGGAAAATACAAACCAGAGCTTTGGTCATTTTGAATAGTCTGCTCTCTCAGATATCAGACAGTCAGTCAACAAACATTTATTGAGCTTACCGCAGGCACTGTGCTAAACACCAGATATAAAGGAAGATGAAAGAGTCTCTACCTTCCAGGAGCTCACCTTCTGATGTGGGAAATAATGTGTAAACAGCCATGTACAAACAGATGGACTGACCCCTTCTCCTGACTCCAAATGTAAGTATAGGATATAAGGGGCACTATCAAGGGGATATTAGCTTGTAGAAAGGATATAAGGGGCAGGATCAAGAGGATATTAGCTTTGTGGGAAATTGTTTCTCTTTATATGGAACCTAGAGCTAGAAGTGGCCTGAGAAGTCTTGTTGGCTAACCTCCCTACTCAACATTTTGCAAATGGAGAAACTGAGTCCCAAAGATAGCTAGAGACTTACCTAAGGTTATGTAGGTAAAAAATGGCAAAATTTGAACCTCAGGCCTTTCTCTCCAAACCCATTTTTCTTTCCATTGTGGCACTCTATTGTTGGGGTTTCTTGGTAGATCTTTCACTTCTTAGTTCACCAAGTGTTTTCATAAGGCCAGTGTGTGTCATTATTTATTGTTATTAGGCAATGGAAGCTTGATCAGTTCTAATCATCTTGTACTGTGGAATTGTGAAGCTTGTGTCATAGAAACGTCCAGTAGGTAGGACAGTGTGGTCAGGTAACTGACAAGCACACAGAAGTCAGGACTCACTAAGATAACACATTGGGCTTAGAACAGTTAGTTTCTTTTTTTAAAAAAAAAATATAATTTTATTTTTTTCAATGAACAACAATCTATTTTCTATCCCTCCCACTATTTTCCCATTACAAAAAGAAAAGAGAAACAAAATCCTTGTAATGTCAATGCATAGTCAAGCAAAACAAGCTATACCATGTGCCATATCCAAAAATTGTTTGTCTCACACTACATCCTGAGTCCTTCATGTCTCTCTGAGGGGATGGGTACCATTTATCCTCAGTGGTTATCTGCATTAATCGGAATTTGTAAGTTTTTCAAGGTGTTTCTTGCCAGTGTTGTTGTTACAATATACACCAAGGGTGTCAAACCCATGACCTACAATACAACACTCTCTAGATCAACCCGAACCAATTAAAATGTAATTGGAAAATATATGACAAATAAATAAAAATACAACAGAACATAAATGATATTAAAATGCGGCTTTCTAAATCAACATTTGCCTGAAAAGGACAGAGATTTTTTGTGTGCTTTAGAAAGAGAGTCTCCCTATTTCTATTTTTTAAATAGTATTTTTTTCAAATTACATGTAAAGACAATTTTTAACATTCATTAAAATATTTTGAGTTCCAAATTTTTCTCTCTCCCCTCCCCCTCCCTAATATGGTAAGCATTATGATTTAGGTTATATATGTGAATCATGTAAAACTTATTTCCGTATTAGTCATGTTTTGAAAAAAGAAACAGACCAAAAGGAAAAACTAACCATGAAAAAAGAATTGAAAAAAGCATGCTTCGATTTGTATTCAGAGTCCATTAGCTCTTTCTCTGGAGGTGGAGCATTTTCCATTATGAGTCCTTTGGAATTGTCTTGGATCATTGTATGAGTGAGAAGAGCTAAGCCTTTCATAGCTGATCATCACCCGTTGTTGCTGGCCTGGTTTCTATTTGAGCTTGATACCACTGGTATAAATTTTTCTCCTCTTCCGCCTCCTCCACTCTGACACACGCAGTTTCCATTATAGCACCTCCCCACCTTTTGCCCTGAAGCTTTCTGCATCAGACTGGACCTTGAACAATTTCAAATATTAACTGCACATTAATACAAGTACTTCACATCTGGGCTAAGGGCCCAGAATTATAAGGATTGTGGAGTCCACAAATCCTTAGAGGATTGAAGAAGCATCTCTTTTATTGCTCTTTCTCCATTCTCCATATACAACATCCCGTTTCCTGCATCCATGATTCTGCACAGGATTTTTATTATGCCTGGAATACTCTCCTTTCTCACCGTGGCAGAATCCCTGACTTTTCCAAGGCTCAAATCAAATATGACCTTATTTGTATAATATTTGCTGATCTCTTCCCACTTCCCACAGTGAGAATGAGAGGAGTTTCTTCAATTTTGCATATATCCTTCCTTTTCTCCTCTGTATATGTTTTTTCTCTTTCCTCCACCCCCATCCCAATATACACACCAGTAGAATGAATGCTATTGGAGGATAGAAGAATTATTTTCACTTTTATCATTGTATATCACCCTGCAAAGTGCCTAGAATAAATTGAGTGGGTATTTAATGAGTGTTAATTGAATGGGCAGCTAATTGACTCAGTGTATTATAGTTCCAGGCCTGGAATCAAGAAGACTCACCTTCATGAATTAAAATTTGCCCATGAACATTTACTAGATGTGTGATCTTGGGCAAGTCACTTATCCTTATTTGCCTCGGTTCCTCATGTATAAAATGATCTGGAAAAGGAAATGGCAAACCTCTCCAGTATCTTACTAAGAAAACCCCAAATGGGTTGCAAAGAATCAATCATGACTCAAACAACTGAATGACAACAAAAATTGAATGAACTTGTATTGGATGATGCCTGTCTGCCTTGAACTAGATTCTAGATTATTTCATGTGAAATTTTGAGAACTAATATGCTTATTTCATGATCCTGATAAGAAACATTGACTTTGAAGTGATTTTAGAGGTCATCTATACCAATTCTCTGCCTTGGATGGATCTCCTCTGCAGTGATTCTAACAGCAGCAACAACTGTAATAAGAAGTAGCATTTATTCAAAGTTAACTCATGTGTCAGACTTAATTAAGCTAAGTCCTGGGGATTCAAAGAAATATGAAAAAACATTTTCTACCCTCAAGGAGCTCATCTTTTAATGGGGGAGACAACAGGCAAACATTAAGAGTCAGTGTGGACAACCATGTACATACAATATACATAGAATGTAAATTGGAGTTAATCTCAGTAGAAAAAGCATTAACAGCTATGGGAACATGGAAAGGATTCTTGTAGAAGGTAGAATTTGAACTGAATCTTTAAGGAAGCCAGGAAAACCAGGAGGCAGATCTGAGGAGGGAAAACATTCCACCATGGAGAATATATACATGCAGTCCTCTCATTCCATGCCAGTACATTTAGAAGTAATAGCAATAAGGCCGGTGTTTCAGGGTCATGGAGTACTTTGTAGAGAGTAAAGTATAAGAAGACTAGAGGGGCAGGAAGGGGCCTGGTTGTGAAAGATTTTAGATCCCAAACAAAGCACTTTCTTTGATTTTTAGGGAATAGGGAGCTATAGGAGGTTATTTAATAGAGGGGCGATTTAGCAACCTCCCTTGGGCAGCTGTCTTGTTATCACTATTGGTTGGAGGAGACTTAACTACCAAATGGTGCAACCCTAAGAACTGAGGGAATGTAGCAAGCCTCATCTTGTGAATTACTCAACACACAGCGTTTAATGTTTCCTCGCATCACTTGCAAGGTTTGTTTTGGACGTCACCACATCAAGGCTGAAACAGCTTTATGGCTCATGGGAGGGCAATGGGCTTTGTAATGTCCCATCACAGGCACAGCCAGCCTGTTGCATATGCCCTAGGTAGCTTCCTTGTGTTAGTGTGCCCAGTGAAGGCAAGGGGGACTACATTATGGATGAGCACCCATCCATCAGCCAGTCCAGTATGTTTCTACCTCTTACCCCACTGTCTGTGGGTGCACTCAGGCAATGTGAGTCCACATAAGGACAACCTAAGGAAAATACAGTCAGGAAGAGAAATAGGGTACTGTATCAAAATAATGTTTGTATAGATGAGTTGGGGATTAGTGGGATTACAAATCAGCTTTATTGTAGATAGTTGAGAACTGACTCTAGCTCAAACTGGGAGCCAAGGACCCTCAGCTTGCTACATTTCACATTCCTGAAAGGGTAAAACTATAGTGGCTTTCTTGATCTCTGTAGGTGTGTTTATCCCTCTTTCTGTGTACATAACCCTTGGGAGAGGTGCCATTATCTAATCCCATCCTAGAACACCAGGTTCTTTATCTGTAGGAGACAGGGCTATTAGATTCCCTACCTCCTGGCACCCCAAGCACTCAGCTTGCCAGGGTTTCAAACCTTCTATCCTGGAGACTTGGTAGTTTTGGAAAAGTTACAGAAGGGAAGAGGGGAAGCTGCTTTGCATTAATTCTCTGTGCTGCCCTTGAGGTATTATGACTATGACTTCAGTTCATTACTGGGGTTACAGGCCTCCTCTCATAGATCAGGGAGACCTTTATTCTGAATTTTCCTTTGGAATGAGTGAAAGTCTAAGCCCCAGAGAACCACTTTAGAGTCTTGACCTGGGGTTTAATGACTTGAGTCAGTGGGATGAATTTGGGAAGACCTTTGGGGGTACTGGTTATTCTGTAGAGGTCAAGAGAGATTAAGAGAGTTGATGGCTGCTACTGATGTGGGAAGAACAGGGTAGGATAGGACCACAGAAGAGGTCACATGGGATGTGGATTGGATGGTAGTAAAGGGAAAAATGGGCCCTCTTGTCATTTCCTTTTCTAACCAATTACTCTTGCTGCCCAGGTGCTATGTACACTTGTCTCTAAGCTACTAAAGGACAGCAAATCTGTCAGTATCTTCTAAATTCCCAGCCCCCTTCAGGCAAAGCTCCAGTTGCTTCACTCTAGTTACAGCTCTGATGTCTCCTTATATAAGGGGTCTCAGATCCTTGGAAGAAAAGTAAGAGATGTGAAGAGAAGTTTAATTTGGAGAATTATAATTCACTATCAATAATACACCCTATGAATGGAAGCTGATATGAAAATCCTGAGATGATTTCTCTTGCCAGCACCTCCCCAGGCTAATAAGTATATGATTCAAAAGAGTAAAATTATTCTAACGTGCACTTAAGGAAAACAACCCAATAGGAAAATAAATCCTATGGTGGAAAACACTATAATGCTTTCAAAAGTCACATTAAAATGTTTCTTTGGATTTATCATAGAATCATAGCTGCTGCTTTGGATTTTCCAGGTCACTTCAGGCTACGTAAGGAGAGAATAACTTTGTGCAGTTGGTTGGATTTGTTATCCTGGAAAGTTCTTGTGTTTAATAATCTGTTAAGTTTTTGCCAACATATTCAGGCTGAGGAAAAGTTATCTGTGTAGGTAATCAAATGAGATAATATATGCAGGGTGCTTCATTAACCTCATTAATTATGATGCTAATAGATGACATTTACATAGCCTTCAAGATTTACAAAATTATTTATATGCTGTGTGTCATTTGGTCTCCATAACAACCTTATGAGACAGGTCTTATAGCTGTTATTATTACTACAAAAATCAAAGGCCTCTGCATATATTCAGACTCCTTCGCTATGCACCTGGTTATTTAAGTAGGTAAACAGACAGAGAGATAGATAGATGTATGGATAGATAATTCTAGATAGATAGATCTGTTGTTCAGGCATTTCAGTCATGTCCAACTCTTCACGATCCTGTTTGGAGTTTTCTTGACAAAGATACTGGAGTTTGCCATTTCTTCTCTAACTCATTTTATAGATGAGGAAACTGAGGCAAATGGGGTTAAGTGACTTGCCCGGAGTTACATAGCTAGTAAGCATCTGAGACTAGATTTGTACTCAGAAAGATGAATTTTTCTTTCTTTTTTCAGCCAGTACCAAAGTTTTTCCAAATTATTTAATTAATTCATTTTTAGTTTTCAACTTTCATTTCCCCAAGATTTCGAGTTCCAAGTTTCTCCCCATCTCTCCCCTTCTGCACTCTAAGATGGCATGCATTCTGATTACCCTTTTCCCCAGTCTGTCCTCCCTTCTATCACCCCTCACTCTTATCCCCTTCCCCCTTACTTTCTTGTAGGGAAAGATAGATTTCTTTATGCCATTGTATGTGCATCTTGTTTTCCAGTTGCATGTATAAACAATTTTTAACATTTGTTTTTAAAACTTTGAGTTCCAAATTCTCTCCCTTCTTCTCTCTCCATCTGTCCCCATTGAGAAGGCAAGCAATTCAACATAGGTTATACATATGTAATTATGCAAAACACTTCCATAATAGTCATATTGTGAAAGACTAACTATATTTTCCTCTGTCATATCCTCCCCCTGCTTATTCTATTTTCTCCTTGACCCTGTCCCTTTTCAGAAGTGTTTGCTTCTGACTACCCTCTCCCCTAATCTGCCCTCCCTTGTATCATTCTTCCACCATTATCCTTTTCCCCCTTACTTTCTGTAGGGTAAGATATCCAAATGAATGTGTATGTTATTCCCTCATTAAGCCAAATCTGATGAGAGTAAGGTTCACTCATTTCTTCTCACCTCTCCACTCTTCCCCTCTGTTGTGAAACCTTTTTTTTGCCTCTTTTATGTGAGATAATTTACGCCATTCTATTTCTCTCTTTCTTCTTCTCCCAATGTATCTCTTTCACCCTTAATTTTATTTTTAGATATCATCCTTTCATATTCAACTCACCCCATACCATCTGTCTGTATGTCTATCTATCTGTCTGTCTATCTATCTGTCTCCTCCAACTACTCCTCCAACTACTGAGAAAGGTCTTATGAGTTACAAATATCATCTTTACATCTAGGAATGTAAGCAGTTCAACTTTAGTAAGTCCCTTATGATTTCTCTTTCCTGTTTACCTTTTCATGCTTCTCTTGATTCTTTTTTTTTTCATCTTTAAATTTATTTATTTAAGTTTTCAACATTCATTTCCACAAAATTTTGGGTTCAAATTTTCTCCTCATTTCTCCCCTCCCCTCACCCCAAAACACCAAGCATTCTAATTACCCCTATCACCAATCTGCCCTCTTTTCCCTTATCCCCATCTTCTCTTTTGTCCTGTAGGGCAAGATAACTTTCTATACCCCGTTACCTATATTTCTCATTTCCTAATTGTATGCAAAAACAATACTCAATAGTTGTTCCTAAAACTTTGAGTTCCAACTTCTCTTCCTTCTTTCCTCCCCACCCATCCCCTTTGGGAAGGCAAGCAATTCAATATAGTCCATATCTGTGTAATTTTGCAAATGATTTCCATAATAGTCATTTTATGTAAGCCTAACTATATTTCCCTCTATCCTATCCTGCATCCCATTTCTTCCTCTCTCTCTTTTGACCCCATCCCTCCCCAAGAGTGTTGACTTCAAATTGCTCCTTCCTCCCATTGCCCTCCCTTCCATCATTCCCCCCACCCTGCTTATCCCCTTATCTACCACTTTCCTGTATTGTAAGATAGGTTTTCATACCAAAATGACTGTGCATTTTATTCCTTCCTTTAGTTGAATGTGATGAGAATAAGTTTCATGTTTTTTCTCTCATCTCCCCCTTTTTCCCTCCACTGAAAAGTCTTTTACTTTCCTCTTTTATGAGAAATAATTTGCCCCATTCCATTGCTCCCTTTCTTCTCCCAATATATTTCTCTCACCCCTGAATTTCATTTTTTTTAAAGATGTAATCCCATGCTATTCAACTCACCCTGCGCTCTCCCTCTCTCTCTCTCTCTCTCTCCCACCAGCTACCCAGATACTGAAAAAAAGTTTCAAGAGTTAAAAATATTGTTTTTCCATGTAGGAATGTAAACAGTTCAACTTTAGTAAGTCCCTTATGATTTCTCTTTGCTGTTTACCTTTTCATGCTTCTCTTGATTCTTGTATTTGAAAGTAAATTTTCTTTTCAGCTCTGGTCTTTTCATCAAGAATGCTTGAAAGTCCTTTATTGCATTGAAAGACCATATTTTCCCCTAAAGTATTATACTCAGTTTTGCTGGGTAGGTGATTCTTGGTTTTAGTTCTAATTCCTTTGACTTCTGGAATATCATATTCCATGCCGTTTAATCCCTTAATGTAGAAGTTGCTAGATCTTGTGTTATCCTGATGGTATTTCCACAATATTTGAATTGTTTCTTTCTATCTGTTTGCAATATTTTCTCCTTGACCTAGGAACTCTGGAATTTGGCCACAATGTTCCTAGGAGTTTCTCTTTTTGGATCTCTTTCAGGAGGTGATTGGTGGATTCTTTAGATATTTATTTTGCCCTCTGATTCTAGCATATCAGGGCAGTTTTCCTTGATAATTTCATGAAAGATGATGTCTAGGCTCTTTTTTTTGTCATGGCTTTCAAATAGTTCCATAATTTTTAAATTGTCTCTCCTGGATCTATTTTCCAGGTCAGTGGTTTTTCCAATGGGATATTTCACATTATCTTCCACTTTTTCATTCTTTTGGTTTTGTTTTGTGATTTCTTGGTTTCTCAGAAAGTCATTAGCCTCCATCTGTTCTATTCTAATTT
>CM053770.1:478041965-478074354 GCA_028658325.1 Potorous gilbertii
TACTGAAAAATTTCAGGAGTTACAAATATTGTCTTTCCATATAAGGATGTAAACAGTTCAACTTTGGTAAGTCCCTTATGACTTCTCTTTGCTGTTTACTTTTTCATGCTTCTTCTCATTCTTGTGTTTGAAAGTTAAATTTTCTTTTCTTTCCAGAGTTCCCTGGTCAAGGAGAAAATATTGCAAGCAGCTAGAAAGAAACAATTCAAGTATGGTAGAAATACAATCAGGATAACACAAGATCTAGCAGCTTCTACATTAAGGGATTGAAGGGTGTGGAATAGGATATTCCAGAAGTCAAAGGAACTAGGTCTAAAACCAAGAATCACCTACCCAGCAAAACTGAGTATAATACTTCAAGGGAAAAACTGGTCTCTCAATGAAATTGAGGACTTTCAAGCATTCTTGATGAAAAGTTAGCTATTATTATGGCTATTACTTCTTGGTATGTCCAAGTAGCTTTTTTCAATGAATAGACAAATATATTTTTCAAAAATAGATAAATGTATTTTTATCAAAAATGTTCACCTTTTTCATGGAGAATGCCCTTCAGGGAGTGCAAATGGAGCAGGACCTCACTACAGATGGTGAGGTCCTTTATTTGTGTTCACTGATGGCATTGTACTAAGTCATTCAGTTCCAAGAACTTCAAAGCGACTCCTCCAGTGAAATCCAGCACATTTCAATTCCTTGAAAAAAAACCCAAACAGATAAAAAATGCTTATTGGGTTGGCAATTCATTCATCATTCAGCACATCTCTTTCTAGATAGGGATTATGAGCTGAGTCCAGAATCAATAGTAGAAAGAAGATGGGATGGATGGTATTTGGAACATTATGTACCAATTGTATCTTCTCAAGTTTCCCCCAGCACAAATCCTTATTATTTTTTTTTTTTAGCACCAGTGTTCTGCTGGCAAAGCTATATGGCTACAAGTCATGGAACACTAAGATCTTGGAAGACTCATAATTGCAAATTATGGACCAATGGAGAAGCAAATATGTACATAAGCATGTTACAATATTGACTTGTGCTCACAAAGTGACACAGAAGATATCACTGAGGAAATGTATGATGTGAAAAGGAGGGAGTCAGGTCATGTAGTGAGAGCAAGGAATGAGAGATGGGTAGCCTGAGTACTATATTAGTTCCCATGGAATGTTAAGAGAACTGGAAGAAGTCCCCTTGCATATTAAGTAGGTCATTTATAAAGGAGATAAAGGAAGTAGTGGGCAATGATCAATAAGATTGAGAAGATATGAATATCTGGAGATGTACACCCACATCTGTGAGATGGCAGATGTATTAAAGCATTGATATATTTATTGATAGTTCCACTACAGTTCTACTCAGATGTCTCTCATGGAGGTAATCCATGAGGTTCTTGAAGTTTATGGCAGGAGAGTACTTTTTCTGTTTGGTCATACCATAATCAAAAGATTTTACATATGGTGACATATATATTGATGAAAGACCAGTCTAGTTAAGCTCCAAGAGATCCATCACCAGAATCTGAGACTGAACAGCTGTTCTTTTGATTTTCCTATTCTACACCTACATGAATCCAGAAACAAAAAAAGTCCTCAGTGTTTCTCCCTTCTTTCCCTTGATCCCCCTTTGGGAAATAATCAACTCAACAATGGAATGAATCCTGAAGCAGACTTGATGTGGCAGAGTCTGAGTATCCCAAACATGTTTGACTTCTTTATGACTAGCCTGGCCCTGGGCTTCATTGACTCCTGCCTTAATTGTCGGGCAGAACCAAGGATGGACATTTGCTCTATTACATGTACCCCTCTCTTCCCTCCATGTATTTCTCTGGGATTGAAAGTCAAATAAAAATAATCTTGGTTACTATGAAGGGCATGCCAATATAAGCCCACTCTGAATCCTTCTCCTTCTTAGTTGCAGGCTGCATGTGTCAAAGCTCCCTTCCCTGACCACCATTTCCTGCTTGTGCATACACACAATCTATCTCTCTGGTGTCCTTTTCCTATGCTTTTTGATTTTCCATTGTGCCCTTGGCAAACATTGTCCGATTGCTTATCAACACTCCTTCTTATTAGACCTACACCTACCAGAAGTCAAAGAAACTAAGTTTATAAGCAAGGATACCTATTCAGAAAATGTAATTTTTCAGTGGGAAAAAATGAAATTTTGATGAAATAAGGATTTCCAAGTGTTCCTGATGAAAAGAGATGACCAAAGCTGAATAAAAAAAAATTGACATTTAAGCACAAGATTCAAGAGAAGCATAAAAAGATAAATATGAATGAGAAATCAAGAAATTTAACAAGATTAAACTATTTACATTACTATATAGGAAAATGATATAAGGTAAGCCTCTAAGAACCTTTTCATCATTAGGGCATTTAGAAGGAATCTACATAGACAGAGGACATGACTGTGGGTCTATTATATGGAGGTGGTCTTAAATGAAGAACAGAAGGGTAAAAAAAGGGAAGCATGGGAGAAAGGAGGATGGAGAGAAAGAATAGGAAAAATTATCTGATGAAAGAGGTACATAAATACACAGAGCAGGGTATAGAAATTTGTTTCAATCAACAAGGAAATAGGAAGGAAAGGGGCTAAGAGAAAGCTAGTAGGGATAAGAAGAAGAGTAGATTAAGGGAGGCAGGGGTTAGAAACCAAACAGACTTTTGAAGAAGGGACAGAATGAAAAAGAGAAGGATAAATAGAAGAAAATAGGATTGAAGGAAATACACAGCATAACTGTGAGTGTGAATGGGATGAACTCACCCATAAAATAGAAGCAGAGATCAGAATGGATTAACAGCCAAAATGCAACAATATCTTGTTTACAAGAGATACACTTGAAGCAGAAATATACACATGGAGTTAAAATAAGGAACTGGAGCAGAATCTGTTATGCTTCAGTTGAAGTAAAAAAGGCATAGGTAGCAAACATGATTTTAGACAAAGCAAAAATGAATCTTATTAAAAGGGAGAATCAGGAAAACTACATTTTGTTAAAAGGTACAATGGACAACAAATTAATATCAGTTTTTATCATATATATGCCACATGGTATAGAAACTAAATTCTTGAAGGAAAAGTTAAATGTTGTCTTTATTGTTTTTCTAGTTAGAAACACATTTTTATTTTTAAATATGCCAATAAAAATGGGATCATGTTAATACATAAAAAGATTGTTACAATATTGTAAAACTAAGCAAGTAGGATACTTCAATTTATCATCTCAAACCTAGGTAAATCTAACTATACAATAAACAATAAAGAAATTAAGGAGATAAATAAAGTTTCATATGATACATGTTAGGTAAATATTGAGTGGGAATAAAAAGAATATATTATTTCTCATTTGTGCATGGCACCTTCACAAAATTTACCATGCATTAGGGCATAGAAATACCACAAACAAATGAAGAAAAACACAAATATTAAATGTACGCTTTTTGGACCATACTTCAATAAAAATTCCATTCAATAAAGAGTATTTAAAGCATAGATTGAAAATTAATTGGAAATTAAATAATCTAATTCTAATGAATTAGTAGGTCAAAGAACAAGTCATAGAAACAATCAATAATTTCTTTAAAGATCATGACAATAATGAGCCAAGATATAAAAATTTGGGGGATGTAGCCAAGGGAGTACTTAGGGGAAAATTTATATCTCTAAATGTGTTTATATCAATAAAAGAGAAAAAGAATAGATAAACAATTTGGATAAACAACTAAAACAAAACTAGAAAACCACAAATTAAAAATATTTAGTTAAACATCAAAAAGAAGTCTTGAAAATCAAAGGAGAAATTAATAAAATTGAAAGTTAAAAAACTATTGAACTAATTAATAAAACTAGGAGAAGTTACAATGAAAAAACCCAATAAAATAGATAAATCATTGGTTATTTTGATTTTAGAAAGAAGTAAAATTGCTAGCATCAAAAATGAAAAAGGTGAATGAACAAGCCATAGAGATGAAAATCAAAACAATTACTAGGAGTTATTTTATCCAACAATATGCCAAAAACTGACAATCTAAATGAAATAGATGAACATATACAAATAAATATAAGTTGCCCAGATTAGCAAAAGAAGAAATCAAACACTAACATAGCACTATATTAGAAAAAAAATTTATCAAATTAAAAGTGAGCTCCTTAAGTCCTTAGCAAGAGAATTCTACCAAATATTTAAAGAACAATTAATTCCAATGCCATATGAGATGTTTGAAAAAAAAAATTAGGTAAAGGAGTCCTGCCAAATTCCTTCTCTGACACAAATATGGTTCTGATACCTAAATCAGAGGGAGCAAAAACAGAGAAAGAAAACTAAATTCCTATCTCCCTAATGAATATTGAACAATTTTTAAATAAAATACTAGGAAGGAAATTGCAACAATATATCACAAAGATCATACATTAGGACCAGATTGGATTTGTACCAGGAATTCAGGACTGTCTCAATATTTGGAAAACTATCAGCATAATTGACCATATCACTAATAAAAACAAAAAAAATCGTAAGATTACATCAATATATGCAGAAAAGACATTTGACAAAACACAAATGTACATTAAAAATGCTAGAAAGCACCAGAATAAATTGAACCTTACTTAAAATGATAAACATTACCTGTAATGTATCTAAAACTAAGAGTAAGCATTACCTGTAAACTAGAAGCCTTTTCAATAAGATCAGAGGTGAAGCAAGGATGTCTTGTTATCATTTTACTGTACTAGAAGTGCTAGCAATAGCAATTAGACAAGAAAAAGAAATTGAAAGAATAAATATAAGCAATTAAGAAACTCAACTCACTTTTTCCAGATGATATGATGGCTTCTTAGTCAAAACAATAACTTTAGCAAAGTTGCAGGATATAAAATAAACCGACACATCAGCATTTCTATATAGTGGCAACAAAACTCAGCAGGAAGAGATAGAAAGAGAAATTCCATGGCAATTAACTACAGACAGTTCAAAGTACTACTTGTCAAAACACACACAAACTACATGAACACAATTATAAAACACTACACACAAAAACAGATCCAAACAATTGGAGAAATATGTATTGTTCATAGGTAGATCAAGTTTATCTATAATCAATAAAATGAAGCATGTGGATTGCATGATCTCTAAGGTCCCCTTCCAGCCTTAAATCTATGATCCCATGAGATGACATGAAAGCTAAAGATAAAAAAAAAAATTACCAAATATCAAAAAACTTTTCCTCATGGTATAATGAAAATAGGATTTGAAGAATTTGGGTTTTAATGTCAGGGAAAGGGGTCTAGCAGTGCCATATCTCAAACTATATTACAAAGTGATAATCAACAAAATAATTTGATACTTGATAGAGTGGTTGATTAATGAAATAGATTAGAAGAAAATAAGCACAGTAACCTAGTGTTTGATATACTCCCAAATCTTAGCTATTGGGGTAAAAACTCACTATCTGACAAAAACTGCTAGGGAAACTGGAAACTGGACAAAAACCTGGCACAGGTCAGCATCTCACACCATATACTAAGAGAAGTTTGAAATGGACGTATGATTTAGACAAAAAGGGTGATATAATAAGCAAAATAAAAAATAAAAGCATGGAAAAATTATTTGCCAGATCTATGGATAGGGTAAGAGTTCACAACTGAACAAAAAATAGAAAGGATCACAAGGAATAAAACCAATTAATTCTGATTACATAAAATTAAATAAGTTTCTTCAGGGACAAAACCAGTGCAGCCAAAATCAGAAGAAAAGCAGGAAACTGGGGAGGGAAGGATTTATAGGACATTTATCTAATAAAGGTCTCCTTCCTCAAACATATGGGAAACTGACCTAAATTTATAACAATAAGGGTCAATTCCCAATTGATAAGTGATCAAAAGATAAAAATGGGCAATTTTCAGAGGGAGAAATCAAAGTTGTTAACAGTCAAATAAAAAAATACTCCAAATAATTAATAATTAGAGAAAGTCAAATGAAAACAACTCTTAGGTAATCCCCAATCCATGAAATTGGCTAAGATGACAGATAAAGAAAATGACAAATGCTAAAGAGGATGTGAAAAAGTCACACTAATGTTCTGCTAGTGGAACCGTGAACTACCCCAACCATTTTGGAGGAATATTTGGAACAATGCCTAAAGGGCTTTAGAACTGTGCGTAAACTTTGACCTAGCATTACTGCTACTAGGGTCATACTCCAATGCAATCAAAGAAAATGGAAAAAGACTGATACACACAAAAATCAACTCTTTTTGTGATAGTAAAGAATTGGAAAGAGAGGAGATGCTCATTAGTTGGGGAATGGCTAAATAAGTTGTGGTATATAAAATTGTGTTGGAATACTATTGTGCTATATGAAATGACAAGCAGGATGGTTTCATTAAAACCTGAGAAATCATATACGAACTAATACAAAGTGAAGTGAGTAGAACAAGAAGAGCAACTTATACATGTATATATGTTGTTTCTGTCAAATAAAATAGAAACTCCTTAAGGGCAGAGATTGATTCATTTTTATCTTATTTCAGCACCTAGCATAGTGATTGGCACTGTGGAGACACCTAGTAAGTAGAATGTTCAGTTGAATTGAGTTAAACCAGAGAGTTGGCCCCATTTCCCTGAGGAAATGGATTTTTTTCAGCTACAGTAATTCATAAGATTGTAGAGGGGTTGGGATCTGCATCAGCTCAAGGGTTCTAGTAGGTCATAATCTGGATCAGTAAAAAGGTGGCCACCTGCGCCCTAGGGACACAGTGGGTAATGGAGAAATCTCATGAGGAATCCTCCCAATTCAAACTCCTTCTTGTCTTTGACATCAGCATCACAGAATGGGGCTGAGACCACTGTTTCACCCAGGTGAGGGCCATTCCTTAGGACATTTATATTGCCTTAGGGAGCAGGCTTCCTGGAAGGGGTGGGGAGCAGACAGAAGGAGTCCCCACCCCAATGAAATCATGTCTCCTTAAAGTATTAGTTGACAGTTAAGTGAACACAAAGCTCTGTAGGAACGGGCCTCTTGATGGGTGCCTTGGAAGCCTTAAGGAGAGAATTGCCAGGAATGGTGTGAGAGGGGCCCAGCCTGGGGATGTGAAAGGCAAATTTGTCTACTTCACAATTTTGCTGGAGAGGCCACCCTGGTTAGGACACCGCAACCACTCTTCAGCCCCCGAATCCAGAAACATTTTCATTTCTCCATCTGCCCTCAAGCTCTGTATCCTGAGCCAGACGGCAAGTCACTTGGAGCAACAAGTTCATTTTTTTTTTTTAAAGAAAAACAGACTGTGGTGAGGGGAAAAAAAATACTCGCCTGGAAAGCTCCAATGAGTGATATACCAGCAGTGGTGGGAGATTAAACAAGGCATCACAATGGTGCTAAATTCGATTTCATCACTGTGTATGCCTCCTCCTTTTGTGTGGGCAAACCCCATGTCTACTCAGGGATGCCAACAACAATAGGAGGTGGTTCAGAACAGACCAATGGAGCTGGTACTTTGGGTCCTCAGGACCTCTGTGGCTTTTGCAGACTTTCCATGTTGACCCCGGACATAAGCAATCATAATTTACATTTTTTTATAGCTCTTTATGTTTGCAAAGCACTTACCTCCCAATGATTTTCTGGAGCACATTAGAACAAGGATTATTTTCCTCATTTTATAGACAAGAAAAGGAAGACTGATATGTTAAGTGACTTGTCTATAGTCCCACAGCTCTGATCTGAGAATTCCGATTTAGGTCACCTGACTAAAGTTCAACAGTCTTCCCATTGAATTTCTTAAGCTCACAGAATCTGAGAACTGAATTCCCACCATAACATACTTGACAAGTAGTGGTGCTGCTTCTGCTTGATATTGCCAGGTTATCCTCAAGGAAATTCTGGAGTTAAAGTTCTGCCAACTCATTACCAGAACCAAGCAGCCACAAGGGAGAGAGGCAATGGATTTGGAGTCAGCTTTGTTTCTTGTGATCTGTGTGACCTTGACCAAGACATTACATTTGGGGGCCTCAGTTTTCCCATCCAAAAAATGAGACAGGTGAACTGTATGATCTCTGAGGTCCCGTTCCAGTCCCAAATCTATGAACCTAAGAGATGACATGAGCACTAAAGACAGAAAAAGAAAATCACTAAGTATCAAAGAACTCTTTCTTATGATATAACGAAAAGAAGTAAGGATCTGTGTTCGTATATAGTCTCTGCAACCGAGGGATTCTAGGCAAGTCATTTTTAATTTCTCTGGGACTCAGTTTCCTGATATGGTAAATGAAAGAGATAAGATGACCTTAGGAGGTCCCTTCTGGCTCTTACTCAATGATTTACTGACTCTTTCCAACCCTGAGTACTGTGGTACTATGGTAGGAGGCAGGGAAGATCAGGGTTAACTTCCACTTAGCATCACAACTCAAATCTCATGAACTTACTTCGAGGTGGTCACAATTCTTTTGTTGAAATGAAATTGTTATATTAACTATTATTCCAGGAAAGGTACTATTGCCTGATACTTGGAAATAGTGTGGTGGACAGGGATAATAACTGACATTTATATAGAGTTTTAACATTTATAAAGCATTTTACATAAAATATTTTATTTGATCCTAATAATAGAAGACACCTATAAATATTATCTCTACTCCCTTTTTTTCTCTCTCCCTCCTTCTCTCCCTCTTTCCCTCCCTCCCTCCCTTCTCACTCAGAACTGTGATTTCATGGGTTTAGGGAATTTTCTGTGAGAAAACTCTTCATGCTGATTGGCAGCTGTTAAATAATTTAGTCTGAGAGAGTTGACTGAGGCAGTCAGAGGTTAGTGATTTCCCGGGGTCATACATCCAATATATATCAGATAGAGGACTTGCACCCAGGTCTTCTTGACTCTGAGGCTGCTTTTCCATCTGCTGTACAATAATACCTCTTTACCCAATACTATGGATGGATAAATTGAGGTTCAGAGAAATTACCATGACCAGCTCAAGGTCACTCAGATAATAAATGTCAAGGATAGGACTTGAATCTATTCCTGGACTTATCTCTAGGTCCAGTACTCTACCTACTCTACCACTGCCTCTCTGTTGTAGTGATGAGTTGTAATGCCACTTGGTCTATGTTCTGTAAACAGTAGCTGGGCTCTGTGAAGATGGAGTGTAGGGATAAGTGGCCTGAAACGAATGTATGTAGCATTGTCATCAATGGAATTTAGAATTGCGTTAATAGATGAAACAAGCCAGAATCACAGGAACAACATACAATGTTGCATTGTTTCAAGGGTACTTTTAGCAATCTTTGAAACTCTCTGTACATGTGTGGGGGATATCCAAATGGGCTGGAGTTGGAAGAAAGTGAGGCTTGCTCAAGACATCTAGGGCAGTGTTTGTAGATCTAACTGAGGAGGAAAGCACACAGATCATGCCGTTTTATGGGGGCATTTCCATTCCAAAGAAAGCAAAATCATTGGAAACAAACAGTCTCCGTTAACATTTTTACAGGCTTTGAGATACTTTTCAGCACTTTTAAAAAATAATGTAGATATTAGTTTCAATGTTAGATGGAATGGCTATGCAATTTTAGTTTATTCTACACATTTCTCAAATAGTAGGGTATGGTAAACATTGGGAGCTCTCTGACTGCCTGGTGCGTCTGGCAGAGGGAGTAGTAGCCACTAGGCTTTCAGATAGATTTTGCAGTTTGAGGGCTTTGGATGATTATTGTAGCTCCTCAGAGTAGCAGGTTCTGGCACAGTTTCTGTCTTTCTCTCTCTTTTCCCCCCAACCCCCAACAAACACAGATTCTTTTACCCCTGGGAAATTTGCAGATCTGTAATTGCCTAAAAAGGTGGTTAATCTCGCCTAGATCCTCTGCAGTTCTTAGAAGAGAAACCACTAAAAATGGATGTAGCCTAAAGTTTCCACAAGTCAGAGGAGTAATTTCAACATTAATTGTTTCAAATAGCTATTTTAAATGGCTAATAAAAAATGTAACAAAAATAATGGTCAAGCACTTCGCAAATGTAAAAGTATGACATGTAAATATATCATAAAACTATTAATGTTAATACTGCTAAAAGAGTTCATCTGCTAGAATATGGGAGGCCTGTTGGAAGTATCTGCTTCCAGCCATTTTCAGTCTATGGGGAGGAACTGGAAGAAAACTTTGCAAAAATGAATTGCATGCAGCCAGCAGAGAGAGGCAAGGGCAAAGTTTTTGGTTTTTTAAAGAGCTGAGGGCACATGAAGGTGGCATCTACTTTGCATGGTATAGTGGGAAGATCCATGGCTTTGGATTCAGAGGTTTGTTGATGTACGGTCATGTTTTTCATTCTTATCTGACTTTTTGTGTGACCTCCATTTGGGGTTTTCTTGCAGAGATGTTGACTAGAATGGTTTGCCAGTTCCTTCTCAGATCATTTTTACAGATTAGGAAACTAAGGCAAACAGATTCAAGTGACTTGCCCAGAGTTGCACAGCTAGTAAAGAACCTGGGTTCAAATTTTGAGTCAGACACAAGACACTTGTGGGAGCTTGAAAAAATCACTTAACTTCTCTAGGGCTCAGTGTTCTTGTCTGTAAAATGGAGAGGTTGGACTAAATGATCTATTAGGTCTTTTCCTGGTCTATCTCTATGATCTCATTATATTAAATGCAGCATTCTGGGCTTGTTATCATTTCTCACCCTCTATTTCTTCGTTTGAATGTAACATGGAGGTATCCTGTATCTGAAAGAAGACATCCTGCCATCCCCTACAACGTGAGAGGCAAAACAACCTCTACATTGGTGTCATAGCTGCAACAAGTTGCATCTTTAAATATTGTGAGACTGGGACCCTTTGCTCTTTTTCCCCTCCTTCATTCCTTTACTCCTTTCAGAGAATAAAGGTCACATTCACCTACAGTACCAGTTATATCAACTGAATCACTGAGGTGGAAGGGCATTCTTCCCCTGCCCTCCTTTTTAGGCTTCACAGCCCCATGGAATGCTTGTCCTTCTCAGTGTCTAAGTGTAATCCCCATTAGACCCAAAATCAAGCCATGGCCCCCTTGGACTCAGGATTCCAGGCCTGACATTGCAGCCAGCTGATCTGGTCAGGAGGGCCGGAGAAGTCAGGGTTCCCTAGACTAGAGCTCAAGGATTTGGATGCTTTGGAATTGGAACTTGGGCCTTTTATCTATAGTAATGGCATAAGCTGTGAATATAAATTCTTTCATCTCTCCAGAGTATGAGGTGGTGCAAGCAAGAAGGGAGAGTACTCTTCTACATACTAAAGGGTATACTTATGTATTTGTCATACTTTTGAAATAAATATATAATTTTTGGAAAAGCTAATCTCACTGTTAAGTGGTTAAATGGAACTGAGGTACAGGGGACCCTTACAATTAGGGGAACACCATCATTGGGGGCTGCAGCCAATGGTACAGAGCTAGTATATCCTCAAACTCTCTTAAAGGCATTGGAGAACTCTGTGAGAGGAGTGAAATGTAGTATGCCTGGCCTTTAAGTAGTCATGGTCATATATATGGAAATAATAATTATGACCCTTAATGTCCATAAATCTAGAAAGAACCTCATAGATCATTTATTCCAACCCCTTCTTTTACAGATAACAAAACTGAGGTCGCCAAGTTAAGTTACTTGTCCAAGGTCACATAGCTAGTAAAGGGCAGGGATGGAACTCAAATACCAGTCTTCTGACGTGGTGCACTGAACTTTGGTGTCCACTCTCCTTTTTGCAAGGATGAAAGACTGGAAACCATATAGAGACTTATTCTTTTGTTTCCCTCAGGACTAAATTCCTTCCAGAGGGGTCCTAGAGTCAACTTAAATAGGCTCATGAGAGCTGATTATTAAATTATCAGTGTGAGCATTTACACTTTGGAAATGAGCAAATGCTACAAATTAGGGCTTGAGTGTATTGTTTTGTTGATTGTTTAGACTTAAAGAAAATAAAAAAAGAAAATGTTAAGAATGCCTATTAAATTTAAAAGTGTGTCATGGGTACTTTTTCTCCTTGGAGAATCTATTGTTAAACATTTACCAACAGATATCTAGCTCATTCCCATACTCCCACATCCATTTAAAGAAGATGAAGATGACTTTCAGTGCTTCTCAGGTTCAACATCTCCACCTGTCCCATTTATTTCATGTAGTCCTCCTAGCATAGAGGAAGACCAGTTGAATGAGGTTTAATGGAAAATGTCTTGGACTGGGAGTCAGGAAACCTTTTCATGCCCAGCTGACCATTGTTGAACAGTTGTGTAAATCACTTCATCAATTTTGATGATTAATTCATTTCTATGAGTCTCAGTTTCCTCTTCTGTAAAATAAGGGGTTTGGACCTAAGGTCCAAGATTCTAAGATTCTGTAACAGGTCTAAGATTCTGTAACAAAATAATTAACACTAAGGTGTTTGGGTTTTGATATGTTACCTTACCCTGTTGTAGGTTAACATGGGAATATGAATGTCTAGAAAAGGCAATTCTTAACTCAAAGAGACAAATCTTTAATGGTGGAATTTCGGGCACTGTGATGCTCACCTCAGTCTCTCAAATCACCCAACTCAGGTAAGTAGTCCTGGATTAGTCCCATTTCTCCCTTCCTCAAACCTCACAGATACTAGGGTTCAGCACTTAGAAGAGAGACAATGTGACCCACACCATCCATAGTCCTGTGCCAAATCAGGTTGTTTTTAAAATACTGTTAAGCTTAAATTCTCTAGGTCCTCAGGTCCCCACTCTAGCTATGTTCTTCACTGCACTATTAGGTTGAGTGACATACCATCTGTCTGAATTGTTGAGGAAGATTCTATTACATTTTACATGAATAGTTGAAAAAACAAAGAATATTAGAGATGTCTGAGCTTGTTCTGTTCTATAACCACTGACATTTAACCTTCCCCAGTTATCTGTATTGCCTTCCCCAGTCCATCACTAAGCCAAATTCAAATCTCGGGAATGGACTTCTATACTTGCATGAACCTGTGATCCCTCCATTAGTTCAGATTGCAACCCATCCATGCCTTCTCACCTGTGCGATTACTGTCCATGTTCTTCCATAGATCCTCCTTAGAATCTCAAAGAACAAGCCTTAAGCCCAATGCACTCTGGAGGTCATAGATTGGACAGGTCCCAGTCCACCTAGCACAGAGTGAATATAGTCACTAAATAATAATTATTTCTCTTTTACCCAGGAAGCCTGAGGGTCTTCTGCTTCCAATTTGATTTGTTTTTGTTATTTTTTTCTTTTCTTAAAAGGGGCCATGCCTAGAGTAACTACTTAAAGAGGCCTATTCATTGAATGGGTGTATCTCACTCAAAGTGAGAATCTGATAAGACTTTAGTCTAAAATGGCCAAGGTCCTACATTGCATGATGGGCCATCTCCAGTCATCCTGATGAATATCAGGCCACTGGACCTAGATGGTTCAGGAGGAGAAAGTGAAGCTGGTGACCTTGCACAGCCCTCCCTCCCTCAAATCTGTCAGGTACAAGTCATATCATCATCTTGATGTAAGAACAAAGGACAAACACAACCTGTGTACTTAACTGATTCCATGGATCCACCACTCTATTGCTTAACCAGTACCAAATAGTTCTGATGATTATTGCTTTATAATATAGTTTTAGATCTAGTATTCCTTTGCATTTTTCATTAATTTCCTTGATATTCTTGACCTTTTGTTCTCCCAGATGAATTTTGTTATTTTTTTCTCCTCTATAAAAATTTTTTAATAGTTTGATTGGTATGGCATTGAATAAGTAAATTAATTTAGGTAGAATTGTCATTTTTATCATATTCGCTTAGCCTACCCATGAGGAATTGATATTTTCCAAATTATTTAGATCTGACTTTATTTGTGTGAGAAGCATTTTGTAATTTTGTTCATATAGTTTCTTGTGAACAATATATTACAGAATTCTAGTTTTAAATCTGCTCTACTATCTGCTTTCATTTTATGGATGAGTTCATCCCATTCACATTCAGTTATGATTAGTACCTGTGTATTTCCCTCCATCTCATGTCTGCCACCCCCATTTATATTTTTCTCTCTCCTTTCATCCTGCCCCTCTTCACTATTTTGTCCACCCTTCTATCAGCCCTCTCCCTTTTCTTTTCCCTTTCCCCTGCTTCTTCTGTCTTCCCTTCTATGAGCCTCTCCCCTTCCTTTTCTTTCCCCTACAGCTTCTCTGTAGAGTTATACAAACTGAGTGTGTATGTTATTCCCTCTTTGAGCCATATCTGATGAGCAAGGTTCAGATAATGCTCACTCTCTCCCTTCTTTCCCTCTGTTGTAATAAGTCTTTTGCACCTCTTCATGTCATATAATTTATCTTATTCTGTCTCCCCCTTTCCTCTTCTCCCAATATAATCTTTTTTCTTCACTGAGCTTTTGTACCTACTTTTGAAGCTGTTGACTCTCTTGTATAACTTTTCATTTCTTTTCCCAATTTTTCTTCTACCTGTCTTATTTGATTTTAAAAATTATTTCTAAGATCTTTTAAGGCTTTTTGGGCTTGAGACCAATTCATCTTTCCCTTTGAAGCTTCATAACCCTTAATTTTTTTAATATCATTGCATCAGTCACCTTATACCCACATCTTCTGTCTGTGTACACTCCTTCAAACTGCCCTATAAGAGATCCAGACAAGTATCATCTTCCCAGGTAGGGATAAACAGTTTAATCTTATTGAATAACATGGTTTTCCCACCTTCTTTACCTTTTTATGCTTCTCTTGAGTCTATATTTGAAGATTGAAATTTTCTGTTCAGTTCTGGTCTTTTCATCAGGAAAGTTTGAAAGTTCTCTATTTCATTGAATATCCATCTTTCCCCCTGAAAGATTATTCTCAATTTTGATGGGTAGCTGATTCTTGGTTACAAGCTTCTTTGTCTTCTAGAATATCATTTTCCAAGTTCTCTGATCCTTTAATGTTGAAGCTGTTAAGTCCTGTGTAATCTTGACTAGTTCTTTAATATTTGAATTGTTGTTTCCTTCTCACTCCTTTTCTTCTTGACTTGATAATTCTGGAATTTGGCTACAATATTCCCTGGAGTTTTGATTTTGGGATCTCTTTCAACAGGTTTTCAGTGGATTCTTTCAATTACTGTTTTACCCTTTAGTCTTATGATATCAGGGCAGTTTTCTTTGATAACTTTTTGAAAGCTGCTGTTCAGGCTCTTTTTTGATCAGCACTTTCAGGTTGTCCAATAATTCTTAAAATGTCTCTCCTGGATTGGTTTTCCAGGTCAGTTGTTTTTCCAGTAAGGTATTTTACATTTTCTTCTTTTCTTTTACTTTTATTTTTATTTGACTAATTATTTATGTCTTGTAGAGTCATTAGCATCTGCTTGCCCAATTCTAATTTTTAAGGCATTATTGAGCTTTTGTATCTCCTTTTCAAGCTGCTGACCCTCTTGCATAGCTCTCGTTTCTTTTCTCAATTTTTCTTCTACTCTCTTATTTGATTTTTGAAATCCTTTCCAAGATCTTCTAAGAAAGCTTTTTGGGCTTAAGACCAATTAATTTTCACCTTTGAAACTTCACATGTAGGCATTTTGACATTGTTCTCCTATTCTGAGTTTGTGTTTTGATCTTCCCTGTTGATATAGTGGCTTTCTATGGCAAGACAATTTTCTGGGTTTTTTAAACTCATTTTAAAGCCTATTTCATGACTTTTAAAGTTGAGTTATGCTGCGGGGGAACAGAGGTCACTATCCCAAGCTTCTTTTGCTGGGGGCCAGGGGCCTGCTCACTGGCTTTTCTGAACTGGGGCCTTGGGTGCTGATGACTTGCCCACTGTGCTGGGATGGTCCAGCCCAGTTGGACCTGTTGTATTGGGGATTCCTGAGCTGGCAGTTGGCATCTAGGTGGTGCAGTGGATAGAGCAACAGTGCAGGAGTCAGGAGGACCTGAGTTCAAATCTCACCTCACTCACTTAACACTCACTAGCTGTGTGAACTTGGGCAAGTCACTTAACCCCAACTACCTCATCCTAGGTCATCTCCAGTCATCCTGGTGAATATCAGATCACTAGATTCAGATGGCTCTGGAGGAGAAGTGAGGCTGGTGACCTGCACAGCCTTCCCTCACTCAAAACAGTCAAGTGCAAGTCATGTCATTACTTCTCTGATGGCATGGTCTTCTTCAGCAATGAAGGATGAACACACACATACACACAAACACACACACACACAGACCTCACAGATGGCCTGCTGTGCCACTAGCCTGTTGTGTCAGGATCAAGGGATCTTGGTTTCTGGGCTATGCTGTGGCTAAGAACCTCCCTCTGGCTTTTCTGGATACCCTCTGTGCTGGGCTGTGCTCCACTTTTACCCAAGTGAGACACACCTTTCCTTAAAACCTTATAAGTTACCTTAAGCTGGAGAATTGCTTCACTCTATCTTTTCGTAGTTTCTGTCACTCCAGAATCTGTTTAGATGCTTGATTTAATGTTGTTTCCAAAAGAAAATTGGAAGAGCTCAGGCAACTTCTTGGATTTTCACTGTCATTTTCTTTTTGCCCCCCTTCAATTTTGTAGCTACAGAAACAGGCACTAGAGGTTAAGTGAATTTCCCAAGGTTCCCATTGGTCTCAAGACCAAAGAAACTCCACATAGCAAATAAGCATCTGAGGTGGGATTTAAACTCTGGTCTTCCTAACTTCAACTCCAATGCTCTATACACTATGCCATGCCACAGGAGTGGAAGAGACTATTTTGGTGAGTTTGCATTGCCTTTTTTGTGCTTCTCTTGATTCTCATGACCAAAAATCATCATATCTATCAAATAATTTTTAAGATAGCTGTACATCCATGGGACATATCTTGATGAGGGAACCTTTAAGTGGTATTTTTCTCTACATAGTCAAATGCTTTGAAAACACATAACCATCTGGAAAGCAACATGGAATTTTATGTGTTATTATATAATATTAAATATTATTAATTTGGAATTAATATGAAATTTAAAAAGTGACTACAATGTCCATACCTTTCAGAAATTTACAGATGAGGTACATACTTCAAGGAAGTCAAACAGAAAAAGGAGCCATATACAACATAATAGTCATAGCAGTACTTATGGTAGCAAAGAATTGTAAACAAAGTATTTTTTGGGAAAGGGTGAAACAGATTGAGGTATATAAAAGTAAGAAAATATTGCAATACCACAAGAAATGACAAATATGAGGAATATAGAGAAACCTGGGAAAATATGAGTTGAAGAAAAGAAATAAGCTGAATCTGGAAAACAATATATTGTATATAATGACTATATGAAATAGAAAAATAATGTTTAAAAAACCCCCTGAATTCTGAATGAATAGAATGACCAAGTTTGAGTTGAGAAAATTAACCTTCCCTTCACTGAAGGAGTGTGTGTGTGTGTGTGTGTGTGTGTGTGTGTGTGTGTGTGTATGTGTGTGTGTGTATGTGAAATGTTGCATTTGTTATTCATCAAGGTTATGTTGGTTGTTTTGCTAATTGATTTTTTCTCTTTAAAAATTATTATAAGGGATAACATGAGGTAGGTGAGCAAGAAGGGCTATATTCAGAAATGAAACTAAAATAAAAACAAAAGGAATCAATTTTGAAAAAGAAAATGCAACTTTCTGTAATACCAAGCAGTATTCAATACAATGGAATCTTGTATTCTGTTTGTCTTTCAGTCGGTTGTTTGATCATGAAGATGTGAAAATACAATCTGTTATAGAAAGTAATTTGTCTGCCTATCACCTTTTAATATTTTTCTCAAAGATTTTCTTTTTTTAATATATAATTTATTTATTTTTCAGTTCTTAACATTCACTTCCAAAAGAATTTGAATTTAAAATTTTCTCCCAATCTCTCCCCACCCCCCACCCCAGGACAACATGTACCTCATCCACCCTTTCCTTCAGTCTGTTCTCTCTTCTATTACTCACCCTTCTTCCATCTCCTTTCCCTTCTACTTTCTTGTAGGGCAAAATAGATTTCTATACTCCATTACCTGTATAACAATTTCCATTTGCATGCTAAAACAATTTTTAACATTCATTCTTTGAGTTCCATATTGTCTCCCTCCCTCCCCACCTACCCTCATTGAGAAAACAAGCAATTCAATATAGATCATACATGTGTAACAATACAAATCACTTCCATAATATTTATGTTGTAAAAGACCAACCACATTTCCCTCTGTCCTATCTTGCCCTTCATTTATTCCATTCTCTCTCTTTTCCTGTCTCCCACAAGAGTGTTTGCTTCTGATTATCCCTGTCTCCAATTTGCTGTCCCTTCTATTATCTTCCCTCTCCTATCCCCTTCCTCTTTGCCTTCCTTCAGGGTAAAATAGATTTCTATATCTAATTGAGTGTGTATTATTCCTTCCTTAAGGCAAATCCCATGAGATTAAGGCTCAATTATGTCCTTTCATCTCCCACCTCTTTTCCTCCATTGTAGAAGCTCTTTTTTCCTTCTTATATGTGAGATGATTTGCTACTTTCTACCTCTCCCTTGCTCTTGCTCCTAGTACATTCCATTCAACAGTAAATTTATTTTTTGAGGTATTCTCCCTACATATTTAGCTCACCTGTGCCCCCTATCTTTGTCTCTGTCTCTCTGTTTCAGTCTCTGCCTCTCTCTCTCTCTCTACACACACACACACACACACACACACACACACACATACACACATGTACATATACATACACACACATATATAACATACACTTACATACTCATACACACCTACAAATATATGTAGCTGTATCTATATCTATCTATATTCCCTCTACCTACACTAATACTGAAAAACATCTCAAGAGTTACAAATAACATCCTTCCATGTAGGATTGTGAATAGTTCAACTTTAACAAGTTCCTCAAGTCTTCTCTTTCTTGTTTACCTTTTTGTGTTGCTCTTGATTCTTGAGTTTGAAAGTCAAATTTTCTATTCAGCTCTGATCTTTTCAACAAGAATGCTGGAAGTCCTCTATTTCATTGAAATTCTATTTTTCCCCTAAAGTATTATACTCAGTTTTGCTGGGTAGAAGATTCTTGGTTTTAATCCCATCTCCTTTGACCTCTGGAATATCATATTCCAAGCCCTTCAATCCCTTAATGTTGAAGCTGCTAAATTCTGTGTAATCCTGATTATATTTCCACAATACTTTAATTGTTTCTTTCTGGCTGTTTGTAGTATTTTCTCCTTGACCTGGGAATTCTAGAACTTGGCTACAATATTCCTAGGAGTTTTTCTTTTTGGATCCCTTTCAGAAGGTTATGGGTGAATTCTTTCAATATTTATTTTACCCTCTTGTTCTAGAACATCAGGGCAGTTTTCCTTGATAATTTCTTGGAAGATAATGTCTAGGCCCTTTTTTTGATCATGGTTTCAGGTAGACCAATAATTTTTAAATTATCTCTCCTGGATCTGTTTTCCAAGTCAGTTGTTTATCCAATGAGATATTTCACATTGTCTTCTATTTTTTCATTCTTTTGGTTTTGTTTTATAATTTCTTGTTTTTTCAGAAAGTCATTAGTTTCCATCTGCTCCATTGTAATTTTTAAAGAACTATTTTCTTCAGTGAGCTTTTAAACCTCCTTTTCCATTTGGCTAATTCTGCTTTATAAAGCATTCTTCTTCTCAGTGTCTTTTTGAATCTCTTTTGCCATTTGAGTTAGTCTATTTTTAAAGATCTTATTTTCTTCAGCATTTGGGGGGGGGGGTCTCCTTTAGCAAGCTATTGACTCCCTTTTCATGATTTTCTTGAGTCACTCTTATTTCTCTTCCCAATTTTTCCTCCACCTCTTACTTGATTTTCAAAATCCTTTTTGAGCTCTTTCATGGTCTGAGACCATGGCATTTTATTTTTTTTGGAGGTTTTTGGATGTAGAAGCCTTGGCTTTTATATCTTCCTCTGATGATATGCTTTGTTCTTCCTCATCTGAAAAGATGGAAGAAAATACCTTTTCACAAAGAAAGTTACCTTCTATAGTCTTATTTTTTCACCCTTTTTTGGGCATTTTCCCAGCCAGTTACTTGACTTTTGAGTCCTTTGTTAAGTGGAGGGTGTACTCTAGGGACCTGTAAGTTCTCAGTTCCTCCAAGGTGGCACAATCAAGGGAAAGGAGTTTACTCCCCTCCTGGGCTGTGCTCTGATCTGTGAGCCACCACAAGCACTCTTTTCTACTCAGGATCTGTGAGTAGGATTCCCTCTCCAGAGCCTCTATCAGCCTCACCACACCAGCTCTCCTCTCCCCCCAGGCCTGCCACTTAGGACTCAGACCCAGATCAGCTACTTAATTCCCCCGGGGTCTTTAGGCTGAGGGCTCCAAAAGTGGCTGCTACTGGCCCAGAGCTGGGATCTGATCATGCTCCCCTCTCACCTAGGTAAAAGACCTAGGTCTCATTGACATTTGAAGCTGTCTTTGGCATTTGTGGGTTGGGAAATATGGGAACTGCAGCTGCTGCCTGTGATTCCACACCTTGAAGCCTGCTCTAGTCCTGTCTGTGCCGTGGGCTGCACTCCACTCTTAACCTGGTGTGATAGACCTTTCCTGTTGGCCTTCCAGGCTATCTTGGGCTGGAAATTTCTTTTACTCTGTCATTTTGTGGCTTCTGCTGCTCTAGAATTTGTTTAGAGGCATTTTTTTTACAGGTAATTTATAAGCTATGTGGGGAGAGTAAGAGCAGGTCATACTTCTACTCTGCCATTTTGACTCTGCCCCCCTCGAAGGTTTTCTTGATACATACAGAGATCATTCTTATATTTTGTAGAGATGAGAAAATAAGTGCTTTGCTCAAGAGTCATTGATGCTTTTTTGATTACCTTTCTTGAATAATCACACAATATATCATTTGTCCAGTTGTTTAGTATCTTTCTTTCTTTCAGGTACTATGAAAAGCATTCCTCACTTTTAAAAGTTGTATTGCTTGTAACAATGAGTCTTCATCCATGTCATTTTCTCTGACCATGGGTGTCCCCTAAGGCTTTCTTCTGGACCCTCTTTTCTCTGTATACTATCTCATTGACCCTTGGTACAATTGTCATTCCTATCTAGGTGATTCTAGAACCTATACACCCAGCTCTAGTCTCTCTACTGAATTCCAGTACCCTATCAACAAATACCTCTTGGATATCTCAAACTGAATGTCCCACTAGCTCTCCTGCCAAGGAACAAATATGTTTTAATTCCATGGCTGTAGTTGCCTTCTGTAGTGATCTTTAAGCCCAAGAATATAAAATCTGACACTACTTCTATTTCTTCTCACTCTATTTGCCAGGACATGATGGGACCAGTTGCCAAGATCTTAGATATTTTGCTGTCAAGCTTTGAGGCAACTTTTACATGCTCCTCTTTCACTTTTATCAAAAGGCTTTTTAATTCCTCTTCACTTTATGCCATCAATGTGATATCATCTGCATGTCTGTGATGATTGATAGTTTCCCCTAGCAACCTTAATTCTAGCTTTTGATTCATCCAGCCTGGCATTTTACATGATGTATTCTGTATATAAGTTAAATAAATAAGGTGACAATATACAGTCTTGTTATACTCTTTTTCCAATTTTAAACTAATCAGTTGTTCCAGATTGGGTTCTGACTGTTGCCTCTTTGCCTACATACAGGTTACTCAGGAGACAAGTAAGATGATTTGGTACTCCTGTCTCTTTGAGGACTTGCCACATTTTTTTTTGGTAATCTACTGTCAAAGGCTTTAATGTAGTTAGTGACACAGAAGTAAATGTTTCTCTAAACCCCCTTGCTTTCTCATAATCTAACAAATGTTGGCAATTTGGTCTCTAGTTCTTAAGCCTCTTTGAAAGCCAGCTTGCTCTTGTGGCAGTTCTTGGTTCACATATTGCTAAAACGTAGCTTGCAGAATCTTAAGCATAACCTTGCTGGCATGTGAAATGAACATCATTGCTTGGTAATTTGAACATTTTTTGGCATTCCCCTTCTTTAAGACTGGGATGTAAACTGATCTTTTCTAATTCAATGGTCACTGAATTTTCGAAATTTGCTGGCATCTTCAGTGCAGCACTTTAATAGCATCATTTTTTAGGGTTTTAAGTAGCTCAGCTGGAATACATTGTCCTGCATATTGTTCTTCAAACATGACACCCCATTTCCCATTTTCATGGCCTTTCTCTCATGCTTGTTCTTAATAGTGACTTGCCTGTGAGATTATATTACATCTATTCTATATTGTATTACCTAGTTATTTATATATTGTTTTCCACTGGAATTGTTGACTGAAAAACAAGTTTTTGAGTAACCTACTGAAAGAGTACTTTGTAAGGTTTAAAAGACAAATTTTCCCCAAGAATCCTGTGAAGTAGATGGTTTATCCTGCAATCTTATAGTGCTAAAAGTACTCATTTTCTCAGAGAGATATATATATGTATACACACACACATACATACAGATACATGTATGTATTCCTGTCACATGTTCTGTGATTTTTGTCTATGTCCTCCCATTAATGCAACAGAGGTTCCTCACTTAAGTCCTGGGAGGGGAGTGTCTTGAAATTATTTTGATATTGTGTGGAGACCAGTTGGTCATTTGGACTATCCCTACATAACTGTTCCCCTACCTGTTTTTTCCTGGAGTATATTTTTATGATGAAAGTTACTTCTCCCAGGAAGTTCCTTTATAATGTGCTGCAGATTGTTTATACTTTCTGTTGCCTGAGCCTTAGTTTTAGATTTAGTTCTTCTACCACTAGAATATTTCATGACTCACATTCTAACAATGTTACTAAAAGTTGTGGTCAAAGATCAATTTATTCTCTCTCTCTCTCTCTCTCTCTCTCCCCCTCTTTCTCTCCCCTTCTCCCCCCTCATTCAATCTCTCTCTCCTCATCTCATTCTCTCTCTTTCCTTTCCTCTATTTCAATTTCTTCTTTCTTCTTTCCTTGCTTCCTTCCTTCCTTGCCTCCTTGTCTCCTTCCTTTTCTCATTCTCTCTCTCCTTCCTTCCCTCCTTCCTTCCTTTTTTCCATCCTTCCTTCCTTCCTTCCCTGTCTTACTTAGACTGGAAGTGAAACAGCCACTAGTGGGCCAATCCCATTGCTGATAAGCATAGAGACCTTGGTCTACTCTTTTTCTCACCTGGGCAAACCTGCCCTTCCTTAGCCAGTCTGGTGGCACACTTCTCTTATTGGTGCTATATTTAAATCAGACATCCAATCAATTTAAACCTGCTGTAGTTATTCAAGAACTCAAGTTGTAACCTTCCCAATAGCAGGAATTTCAGGCATTCACCACTAAATCCAGCCTTAGCTGTTTACCAAAGACAATCCAGCCTTCTCCCTTCTCCATTCAACTCTGGATCCAACTTACCAGTCATCTGTCACCTTTGTCTCAAATATATGTACAAATGGATATGAGGCATAAAATGCATTATTATGTCCATTTTGTTGATGAGGAAACTCAGATTGAGAGACCAGTGTCACTCAACTAACAAATGTTGGAGCCAATACTGAAATTCAGGTTTCTTAGCTCCACAAATCCAGGACTTTTTACACTACATCATATTTCATCTCTATAATAATGAAGAGGATCTTGAACATTGTAGAAGCATGGGAATTTTCAAAAATAAGATGCTGGAATCTACTTCTTTTTAACTGCACAAATTAGTTTAACAGCACAAACATAAAAGCCTTAATAAATAGCAGCTGGATATTCCTGGGAAATTGCAATGCTTTTTCATTTAGGAGATCAGCACTTCATAGGTGGGTTTATTAGTCTGGGAAAACTATATCAAAATCCACAATTTCCTGATCTTTCTTTTCCATCTAAGTTGTACTTTCTTTGAATGGAATAGGCATAGGGTTACAAATTCAATTCAGTTCCACAAATAGGTTTAGATATTGGTAGAAATTCTCTGCCAGAGAGAATACCCAGGAATAAAATAACACTAAAAGTCTAAAAATGTAAACACTATTAATTTTTTTCAATATTATTTGAAGTCTAAATTTCCTTTAGGTATATGTGCATTCTGGGGTGGGACTCAGGGGAGATGGAAAGGGGAGTAAGAGACTTTCTGGCATTTCCTTTGATGGACTTAATTCTACTTCCCTACTTTTATGGGGGTCCATGACACATGGAAGGTACTTAATATTTCCTGATTTATTGCTTACAGATTCTCAGGGAGAGAGAATATCCCTCAGAAAAGATGAAGGTTAGTGCTATTCCTTATTGTTCCATCCTCTAAGTCTAGGAGAAGGTTCTTTTTTCCTAAAAAAAATATTTATTTATTTTTAGTTTTCAACTTTCATTTCCACAAGATTTTAAGTTCCAAATTTTCTCCCCATCTTTCCCCTCCCCCACCACAAGACATCATGCATTTTGATTACCCCTTCCCCCAATCTGCTCTCCCTTCTATCACACCCCTCCCTTTCCTCATCCCCATCTTCTCTTTTCTTGTAGGGCAAGATAGATTTCTGTACCCAATTATCTGTGTTTCTTATTTCCCAGTTGCAGGAAAAAACAATTCTCAACATCTGTTCCTAAAACTTTCAGTTCCAACTTCTCTCCCTTCCTCCCTCTCCACCCATCCCCGCTGAGAAGGCAAGCAATTCAATATAGGCCATACATGTGTAGTCATGCAAAAGACTTCCATAATAGTCATATTGTGAAAGACTAACTATATTTCCCTCTATCCTATCCTGCCCCCTCACTTATTCCATTCTCTCTTTTGACTTTGTCCCTCCCCAAAAGTGATTATTTCTAATTACTCCCTCCTCTCATTTGCCCTTCCTTCTATCATTCCCTCCCACCTCACCTATTCCCTTCTCCCCTACTTTCTTGTAGTATGAAATAGATTTTTACACCAAATTGAGTGTGCATATTATTTCCTCATAAGCCAAATGTAATGGGAGTAAGCTTCACTTTTTCCTTCTCACCTTCCTCCCCCTTTCCCCTTCACTGAAAAATATTTTTCTTGCCTTGTTTATTAGAGATAATCTACCCCATTTTATTTCTCCCTTTCTCTTTCCAATATATTCCTCTCTCGCCTCTTAATTTTATTTTACAGATATCACCCCTCCCTCTGTCTACCCCTCCAACTACCCAAATATTGAGAAAAGTTTCAAGAGTTGCAAATGTTATCTTTCCATGTAGGCATGTAAACAGTTCAACTTTACTAAGTCTCTTATGAGTTCTCTTTCCTTTTTACCTTTTCATGCTTCTCTTAATTATTGTGTTTGGAAGTCAAATTTTCTATTCAGTTCTAGTCTTTTTATCAAGAATGCTTGAAGGTCCTCTATTTCATTAAATGACCATTTTTTTCCCCGGAAGTATTTTACTCAGTTTTTCTGGGTAGGTGATTCTTGGTTTTAATCCTAGTTCCTTTGATTTCTGGAATATCATATTTCAAGTCCTTCAGTCCCTTAATGTAGAAGCTGCTAAATTCTGTGTTATTCTGATTGTATTTCCACAATACTTGAAACGTTTCTTTCTAGCTGCTTTCAATATTTTCTCCTTGACCTGGGAACCCTGGGATTTGACTACAATATTTGTAGGAATTTCTCTTTTCAGATCTCTTTCAGGAGGTGATTAGTGGAGTCTTTCAATATTTATTTTGCCCTCTGGTTCTAGACTATCAGGGCAGTTTTCTTTGATAATTTCATGAAAGATGATGTCTAGGCTCTTTTTTTGGACCATGGCTTTCAGGTAGTCTCATAATTTTTAAATTTTCTCTCCTAGATGTATTTTCGGGGTAAGTTGTTTTTCCAATGAGATATTTCATATTATCTTCTATTTTTTCATTCTTTTGGTTTTGTTTTATAATTTCTTTGTTTCTCATAAAGTCATTAGCTTCCATGTGTTCCACTCTAATTTTTAAAGAACTATTTTCTTCAGTGAGTTTTTGAACCTCCC
Source organism: Potorous gilbertii (assembly GCA_028658325.1). Lineage (NCBI taxonomy): Eukaryota > Metazoa > Chordata > Mammalia > Diprotodontia > Potoroidae > Potorous > Potorous gilbertii. The sequence continues at coordinate 478,067,809 of CM053770.1, forward strand.
TTTCCATTTGGCTAATTCTGCTTTTTAAAGCATTCTTTTCCTTATTGGCTTTTTGGACCTCTTTTGCCAGTTGAGTTAGCCTATTTTAGAGGTGCTATTTTCTTCAGCATTTTTTGGGTCTCCTTTAGCAAGGTGCTGACTCCCTTTTCATGCTTTTCTTGCATCTCTCTCATTTCTCTTCCCAATTTTTCCTCCACCTCTCTAGCTTGATTTTCAAAGTCCTTTTTGAACTCTTCCATGGCCTGAGACCATTGCATTTTTATTTTGGAGGTTTTGGATGCAGAAGCCTTGACTTTTATGTTTTTTTCTAGTGGTAAACATTGTTCTTCCTCATACAAAAAGATGGGCAAGAGCACCTCTTCACCAAGAAAGTAACCTTTCCTAGTCTTATTTTTCCCCCTTTTGGGTCTTTTGTCAAGAGTAAGTTCTCAGTTCTTCCAAGGTGGCACAATCAAGGGAGAAGAGTTTGCTCCCTGTCCTGGCTTGCAGCTGAGATTCAGATCAGTTGCTCAATTCCCCCAGAGGCTTTACACTGAGGCTCCAACAATGCATGCCATGGACACCAATACCTCAACTACTGTTGCCTACTGCTGCCACTGCCACTGCCACTACCACTGCCTGGGGCTGGGGCTAGGGGAGGTGACTCCCCTTGTCAAGGAGGTGAAAAAGCTCTCTCATTGATCTTTGAAGCTGCCTTTGGTACCTGTAGGTTGAGGGATCTGCCAATCATCACTGCTGCTTCTGGCAGGGATTCTGCCCCTGAGGCTTACTTCAACCCTGCTCCTCCTGGCACTGGGTGGCCAAGGCTGGGCTGGGTTTCATTCTGCATCCGTGTGACAGACCTTTCCCCTCAGTCTTCCAGGTTCTCCTGGGCTGGAAATCTTCTCCATTCCATCATTCTGTGGCTTCTGCTGCTCTAGAATTTATTGAGAGTCTTTCTTTACAGGTATTTTATTGGCTGTAGGGGAAGAGTTAGAGTATGTGTGTCTTTCTACTCCACCATCTTGGCTCTGCCCCTTTTAAATTAATTTAGAACAGTATTCTGAAGAGTTCCCCTAGGTTTCATCAACTGCCAAAGGGGAGCCATTACAGAAAGAGTTATCAGCCCATGTTCTAGTAATAAAGAGGTGAGACTACTCAGACAAAGACTCTTTAGAGACCTGTATCTTTTGCATCTTGCCTATGACTTCTGATCTATTCTGATCATGTGCTAGAGTTTCCATGCTTGTATCTCTATTCCCTTGAGATCTGAAATAAGTATGATACTTTCTATAGTCTAGATTTTAGACCAGACCTATGGACTAGTGTAAATGCCTCCCCATGTCAAGGAACAAGCCAGTTTTGAATTAAAGCATCCCAACTTTATTAACAATAAAACGTTGCCTCCTGAATCCAGTCAAATGATTCATTGAAGCTCACCTTCTGACCGAAACTGGATCTGGAATGAATGAATGATCAGTATGTCTCATTATAAATGGCTGCTAAAAGATAACTTCAGTCAAACAACATGCATATATTAAGAATTTACTGGGTGTCAATTACTGTGATACCTTCTGGGGTTAGAGATTAAAAAAATGAAACAACTGCTACTTTTAGGGAACTTGCATTCAACTGGAAAAGATGGCATGTACATCTACAAGTATATAGAAAATAAATATAAGGGGAATAAAGACAAAATAAATGCAAGGCAACTTGAGGGTATGGGACTAATAGGTGAGAAGATGGAGATAAAGAAAGAATTTATATTGAAAATGGTAGTCATCCTGTATACTCAGGGAATAAAGAGACACATTCTATGAGGGAGAAGTAAGGAGGTAGAGGATTGTAGGCATGAGGGGTGGCCAGGACAAAGGATCTAGGGACAGATGATCATGTTCCAAGGTCAGAGGACAGCCAGTCTTGCTGTATTGTATAGTGCAGGAAGGGAATAATTCTGTGATAAAGGAAGGGTAGTCACTTGTATTTCCAATATTGCTGAAGATGGCTAAGCAGGCAGGTTCTTAATGCTACAGAGCATTCAAAAGAGAATAAGACATAGTCCCTGCCATGGAGCTTACTGCTTAGTAATGAGATTGACAATAAAGAGAGCATAATGAAGAAAAGGACTTTGAGGTTCTGCAGGAATAAGGATTTGTGAGTTGCATTTGCTACACACTTATGACTCATTTTCATTATAGTCTGTGCTTATTTGTTGAAGAGTGAATCCCACACTGATAGGGATAATGTTGTGTAGCTACTGTTTATACTATGTTATTTTACTAAAGCCTTTTCTATCAGCTAATTGCATCTACTGGCTTATTTTTAATGGAAAGCACATTGTTGGGGACTCATGAGTTGTAGTCAGAGAACACAGCCTAGCAGTGTTATTCTAAAAATCCAAGGTAGTAGTTTTCGCTGTGGAGATGCAATACACAAGAATTAGTTCAAGTTAGGGTTGTAGCTTAGGTGAGATATTATGTTTACACTATTTACCTCATGAGAATATTTTGGGGGAAACTTAAAAAAATTTAACAGGCTATATAAATTTGAATTATTATTTCTGTTCTCTTAGTGTATTTATGGAATAATACAGTGGCTCCCAAATGTCTCTAGAGGAACCAAACTCCTTAACATGTCACATATCTATCCAATTTAATTTCACCACACTCCCCTTCACAAACTCTATGTTCCAGCCAAACTGGATTACTAGTTGTTCCCTGAATTCTTCCTCCATCTTCTGCCTACATTCATTCTCACAAGTTGTCCCCATGCCCAGAATACACTTTCTGAGGTTTTATTTCTTTCAATTCTTGTGCTTTTTCAAGGCTCAGCTCAGGTGCCAATTCCTCCATACCTCCTTCCCTGACCACTTTAGTTGTCAATGTTCCTACTTTCCTCAGTTTCCTTGTATTATACTTATTTGTCTATGGGCTGCATCCCTTAGTTGAATGTAAGCTCTTTTAAGTCAAGAACTACTTTTTTTCTTGTATTCTCAGTGCCTAGCACAGTGATTGGCATACAATAGGAACTTATTACATATTTGTTGAATTTAATTGAATTGCTTTGAGAGCTGGAAGATGGAAGATGACCTTGTAGTTGAGGGTAGAGGCAGGAGTCCTTACAATCTGTACTAGTAGAAGGTTGACCTCTGATTCAGGGAGACCTGGCTTCGAATCTTACTTTTAACTCGTACCAATTGTATGACCTTGGGAAAGTTACTGAACCCCTCAATGTCCCAATCAACTCTAAACCTACAGACTGCAGAGCAGATGTTGATCTGAATAGGTGGAAAACATTTCCTTACTGGAATCTAAAAAACAATGAAATAATTCATCTTGTCATTAAAAAAGTTAGAGATATAACTGGGAATCTTCTACCTGGAATTATTTTAGTAGACAAGAATGCCTTGGCAAAAATGATAGTCTGACTTTAGGTTCAGCCATACTAGGAGAAAGAGAAGTGACTTTTCCCCAGAGAATTCTGCCCACATCTTTGGTAGGTATAGGAGGGAAGGTGGGCCTTAGAAAAGGAGAGCTGTGGCATATTTGTGCTGTATAGAACTATCATGTGAGGTGTGGTAAGACCTTTTAATGTAGAGAGGAAGTATACACTCCTTGCCTACAGAGAACACATATAGCCTTCTATATGCTTGCACCCTGGGACAAAGACCTGGTGCCCAGTGAGAGTTAAACCTTTGTTCACTCTCATAGTATAGATTTCTACAACTGAAAGGAAAGGTTTGGGCTTGAGGGATTATCAGGCATGCCTATCTATACTCAGAATAAGAATCTAGGTACTCACTTCTATTAGTGAGAAAATTCCAAATAAGCAAAACTTTCATTCAAGCAGCAAGCAAATACTGACTTTTAGCTGCAATTCAAGTGGCACATTTCCCAAAAATTATAATCACAAAACTCTCCATAAATATATAAAGTTCGATGCCTTTGTTCATGGTACATTCAATGTGGGTCTGAGTCTATCCACAAAATGTATTTAACTTAGCTGAACTGGAGTACTAATTGGTACCATTGAGCAGCTGAACTTTGATTGGATGGAAACAGATTTTATTGCAGTGAAGTTTTTCTTGTTGGCTCAGAGAGAGCTGGTTTCTGGAGTCTCTCTGCTGTCAAATCATTGAAAGGCCATTTGCTTTTGGAATTCATTGTTCCGAAACTAATCTGTAGAAATGCAGCTAGAGAGATCTCCCCCCCACTTCTCCTCTTCCCCTTTCTCAATCCCCTCAATATTGGGTTCATAGGGAACAAGGCTGTTGGCCAAATGTCCCCCATAAAGATAGATCAGCAAATATTGCTAGGTTGGTTATGCATTTTGGATGTTAAGAAAACCTAGTTTAAAATTAGACCAGGCTTATGAACTCTGGATTCCTCTCTTCAACTTTCTTACTTGGAAAAACTACAAAAGTCAGTTTTATGGTTCAGGGGTTGGTGGTGCAAGGAAGTGAACTGCTGAAAAAGTAGAAATAGTAGGTGCCACTGTTGTATATTCTCTGGCAATGATATGGCTGAGATGGAAGGGACCAAGGACTCAGTGTCTTCATCTGTAAAATAAGAGGAGGGAACTGAGAAAAACAAGACCAAATCCAACCCATCACCCTATTAAAAATTCTCCAAAAGTAAAATGGACTGCTTTGGGAGATAGTAAGTTCCCCTTCACTAAAATTCTTTAATCAAATGGTTGATGACTACCTGCCAAGGATATTATAATTAGTATCCATTCAGGTTTGAGTCATGTTAGGTGGTCATCTCTTTCTACTGGGATTCTGTGAGTTTCAGACTAATCAATTTCTAGAGCACCCTCTGGCTCTCAATCTTATAAGATGAATGGAGATAAAAGTATAGGGAGGAAGAGAGAATAGTTGCAAACAGACATGAGAGAGGACTCTACCAGGAGGAGAAAAGGGACAGAAGCTTAGGGCAGAGAATAAGATAGTATCAGTTGCTGGCAGAAGCAATAGAAGATCCGTGGAGATCTCGCCACAGCAAGATAGTATATGACTTGGGAAACACAGAGAATGATGCTAATTCCTGCAAATGCAAGTGAGTATACTACGTCATAGGACTCATTCCCTCCATGTCCCTGATTCTGCAATCTACCATTGGTCTAAACTCCACCCTGGATGTTTTCTTTCCCCATCTGCCTCAAAATTTCCTCCCTAGGTTCATACTTGCCTACTCTTGCAGATACCAGTTACTTCTAGGTATTCCAACTTCCCAGTATCACCCCCTCAACAGGCACCAAAGTAAATTGAGTGATCTTTTCCCTCAGACACCTGAAACAAAAAGTCTTCATCTCCCTTCACAGAACACATTTTTTCATTCACAGAAACATTAATCAGTGGGGAACCTCTCCCTCAAAAACAAGGTCTTTGTCTTCCTCCCCCTTTTAATCTTTCCTGACCCATCCATTTCAGGTTCTTATCTTCCTGACAAACCACAGTGCAGGGGACACCTTCCCCTCATTGCTAACCCTCAATTTGACCTAGACACATCACACATTCACCTCTTCCACCCTGCTCTTTCTCCTTTTTCACTCAATTTCCTATTTTGTAATGTAGTCCCACAAAACAAAACATTTATTCACCTGTAGGCAAGAGGTCACAAGATTCTGTCCATAATGTCCCAGACCTGACTCTCCACTGTTACCTCTGCCTGATTTTCATCTTTACACTTCTCTTCTTATGTTCCTTTAGAAAGAAGGACCTTAATGGTCCCTCTACTGTCACTCTGTTGTTGTCTTTAGCTTATGTGCTCATTCTGTGTTTCTTTTGCCTGCGGTGTTTGAGAAGCAAATAATCTCTTCTGGTTTGGTTTTCTTTCTAAGATTGTTTCAAATGCCTTGTTGTTAAATGTCCATCTTTTATTATTTAAGATTAAGCTTAGTAAGTCATGGTGTGTGTAACCAGAGCTCATTGGAACATATATTCCATCCCTTTCTGGTATTCTGGTGGGTACAGAGTAGTCTTGTGTTGTTGGAATTGTCTTTCCTTTGTGTGCATGTGTGTGTGTGTATGTGTGTGTGTGTGTGTGTGTGTGTGTGTGTGTGTGTGTATTTGAAGACCTTTCTCATGTTTGCTTGCGAAACTTGTTCTTTCAGATTGAATTGTTAAATTTAACCACGTGTCTTGGAGTTGTCATTTTTTCCTCTCTGTGGAGATGACCTATGAAGTCTTCCAACTGATATTGTACTATCTACATTCAGAAGTTCCAGGAAGTTTTCTTATATTATTTCTTGCAATACAATGGTTGTTTGATATGTGTATTTCAGGGAAATCTACACTTCTTAGATTATCTCTATATATTGTGTCTTTCAGATCAGTATGTTTTGCTTGGATGGCATATATTCTTTTAATGTTACTCTTTTGCTTCTTTTCTTCTAGATTTTCCTCCACTTCTATGAGTATTTTCCCTTCTTATATATTATTTTTTCTTTAATTTTTCTAGTGAGACTTGCCATCACAGATTGAGGTTTTTCTATTCTGTCAATTATTGTTGTGGCGCAGGCTATAAATTCTGCTCTTACAATTCTATTTATTTTTCTTTTTTTTTT
>CM053770.1:478074854-478204902 GCA_028658325.1 Potorous gilbertii
TTCCTCATCTGAAAGGATGGGAGAAGATATCTGTTCACAAAGAAAGTAACCTTCTATAGGTTTATTTTTTTCCCCCTTTTTGGTCATTTTCCCAACCAGTTACTTGACTTTTGGGTGCTTTGTCAAGAGTAGGGTATACTCTGGGAATCTGTAAGATCTCAGTTCCTCCAAGGTGGCACAATCAAGCGTTTACATTGGTCTGGGAGCAGAAAGAGTTTTTTGTGCCCAGAATCTTAGCAGTTTCCTCTCCACAGTCACTTGGCCTCCAGTTTCACCCTTCCTATTGACCTTCCAGGTTGTCCTGGGCTAGAGATTTGTTTCACTCTGTCATTTTGTGGGTTCTGTAGCTCTAGAATTTGTTTAGAGTCATTTTTTACAGGTATTTTGAGGGTTTTGAGGGAGAACTCAAGCAAGTTCCTACTTTTACTCCACCATCTTGACTCTGCCTCCTCAAGTTGAGTCTTTCTTAGTCCAGGCCCAGCACTCTCTATTCCCATCTATCTATTTCCAGACACAAAAATAGTGGAAGATGATGAGAATTAAGAATTTCAATCGCAGAGGATGGCCAAACAAGACATAGAATTAATATTTTGATTCCTTTCCATTTGATTCAATTCAATGCAACAAAATATCTCCTAAACCCCTACTACTACATAGAAGGCATTTTACCAAGTGTTGGGGTTACAAATATAAAAAAAAAACTGTTCCTGACCTTAAGGGAGTTAAGGATCATTTTCTTCCTTCTACCCTTAACTTTTGACCTTAAGGGACTTAGATTCTACTGAGGTAGGGATGAGGGTAGGTGTGCAAAATAGATGGTGATGAGATTTATGAACTCTGGGCAAATGTGTAAGTCCTACAGGTGTGTTGTGGGTATCTGGACTTGTCACCATGATGCTGAATTGAAATTGGATAGTCTGGTGTGTTTGAATGCTTACCCTGCCACTTATGAGCAGTGGGATCTTCAGTAAGTATTGAACCTCACTTTTCCCCATCTGTAAAATGAGAATGGCAATAATTATAATACCCAACTCAAAGTTTTATTTTTAGGACCAGATGTTCCTTAGTAGCTGTATGATATTGGCCAAGTCATTTAACCTCCTTGGGTCTCAGTATACTCATTTTTAAAATGAAGGGATTGATCTAGATGGACTCTGAAGTCCCTTTCATTTTTAGAAATGTGATGCCATAAGCCTCTGAAATAAGTTAAATGCATGGAAAGTGCTTTATATCTTTCAAGTGCCATGTAAATGGAAGCTGGGCTGTAAGGTGGTGCAGTGGATAGAGTGCAGGCATGGAGTCAGGAAGATTTATCTTCCTGAATTCAAATCTGGCCTCAGACACTTACTCTCTGGGTGATCATGGGCAAGTCACTTAGCCTGGTTTGCCTCAGTTTCCTCATCTATAAAATGGGCCAGAGAAGGAAATGGCAAAACCACTTCACTATCTTCACTAAGAAAACCCCAAATGGGGTCATGGAGAGTCAGATATGACTGAAAGATGACTGAACAGCAACAATAAATAGAAGCTATTGTTGTTATTGTTTTAAAGAAATAATGTTGCATTTACCACTCTTCTAAATACTTGAAATGAGCACTTGTATTGGTTAAGAGAAGGCAGAATTCTGATGTTTACCATCCTGAGTTGGGACTAGAGGTCCTAAGATGTCCCAGATGGCCTCCATATGCTAACAGTCTGATCCTTCTCAATTCCTTGTGTATTCAGGATGCAGATTTGAAGAGCCCCATAGGTTCTCCCCCCCTCCCTTTTATGTTTATACTCTCTCCATTCTGGATGTGTGTGTTCTGTATTAGTTATATTTTTATTGCTTTTCTTTGGACAAAGCTTCATTCAATGCACAAGCCATTGGAGATGACTTTCTCTTTTTGACTCACTAAATACACACAAACCACAGGCCAATAAGGCGGTGATTAAAGGTCTTTATACAATAAATCTCTCATTGACTAGAGCTTTGCTTTCTGTTACCACAAGTCATCAAAGCCCTTTGATGTGTGTTGAGCCCTCTTGCTCATAGACCTCAGCTTTATCATCACTTAGCAGGGCTATGAATCTTAATACTAGTGTGAATGTGAAATTTAGAAGAGGTCATGTCCAACAGGAGATACACAGGTAAGTCATCTTGGAGTTCAGGTTGGAAAGTCAGACAAGAAAAGGGAGGTGGGGGGAAATTTAAATGAAAGTTAAGTCTTGAAGAAAGGAAAAGAAAATCACCAGAGACTGGGAAATCTTTCCCAGCTGGAGACCTTGCTCTATGCTGAGTTCCTGGGCCAATATATGTAGTTGAGGTCATTCCTACCTTGAAAGGCAACAATAGATACAAGAAAAATAGAATACATCTTACTTAGGGGCAGACATACATACACTCTGGCCTTTTGGTGCTTATCCAGTGCTGAATTATGGGCCAAACTCCAAAAAGTTCAAATTGCCCAGTGATATGTATTTTCCAGAAATAAATGTCCATGCCCTGACTCAGGGCTGAGTTTATGGGGCACCAAATTTCTGGTGCAAATGCAAGCAATTCACTCCATTATCTGTATATTTGACCTTATGCAGACAAAGACAAAAGAATTGCTTTGGGCTTATTCGTTGAGAGGGGAGCTAGCTGTCCATCAGTTCTGATATTAGGTGGTTTGAGTTGTTAGGAACAGTTTTCTAGCAAAGTTCCCCCTGGAGCAATGGCAAGTCTCATTTTTCATGGTTTTCATAATCTTCTTCCCAAAATAGACCAATATTTTTTGTTTAATGGATGAAAGAGAGATGGTAATTATGACAACAACTCTTTTAGTCCCAGAGCTGAGCCAGCTAAAGAGCAAAGGAATGGAGATGGATTTTTTTTCTTTTAAAGTCACATTCTTCAAATAGTACAAACTGTAAATAAACCCTATAGTGCCTGCTGAGCCCGAATGAAGTGGTGGAAACACCACATATGGGCAGTAGAGAGCCCCAGTTTGGGTTTTTCAAAATGTTTTAGAACACTCCTGACATGGCCTGGCTGTTGGAAGCCATCTGCTTAAAAAGGAATGAAGACAAACTCTTGGCGGTTGGTGAAGGCTGCCAGTTTTACGCACTTAATTTCAAAACCTCTCATTCGCCACTGCAGCAACTGCCCATTTTCGGATCAAGGATAAGTGCTTAGGAAGAGCTTTTTGGGTCTTGGATAAGCTGTCCCAGTTAGAGTAAGCATTAATTGTTTAGTTGTTTTCAGTTGTGTCCAATTCTTTGTGACACCTTTTTAAGGTTTTCTTGGCCAAGGTACTAGAGCAGTTTTCCATTTCTTTTCTAGCTCATTTTATAGATGAAGAAACCAAAGTAAACAGGGTTAAGCAACTTGTCCAGAGTCAGACAACTACTAAGTGTCCAAGTTAAGTTTTTAACTCAGGTTTTCCTGACTCCAGGACCTGCATTCTGTCCTCTATACTGCCTAACTGCCCCTAGTTTTATTGAACACAGCTTAAGGATCATTGCAATATAGAAGGAGATGAGTGCTTTGACGGGCCTTTCTGAAATTTCAGAAGTGGGAATCCGTTTCCTCTAGTGAGCACATATTATATTTCCCACATAGAATGCAAGTACCATGAGGATAGGGACAGTTTTCCATTTTGTCTTTGTATCTTCAGAACCTTATAAACAACAGGGGATTGTTGGAAGAGATGCTCGTTGGATTGGAACGGATTTGTCCAAGTTCATATGGAGAGTGAAAAACCCTGAACAGGGTCTATGAGTTCTCCAGATATTGCTTAGCTCACATCCAAGTCACTGATCCTCATCTCTATTAGCTGAATAGACTTTGCTCAGCTAACATAGCTCAGATGGATCAAAATGGAAGAAATTGGTTATTTCAATAGATTCGACCCTCTCCCATTAGACTGTCTCTTGACATTTTTACCATTTCCTCCAGAGGGCAGAGAATCACATCAGGCAGGAGCCCAGTCAGAGGCCCAAATGATCAAGACAAGTGTGGGTGTCCTGTCAAATACAAATTTTATAACAAAAGTAAGTTGAAATGCTAATTACTATTTTTTTTTGGGGGGGGTAAGTAACAATAAGTTATTTCCCTACTGATTTAAGACTTATAAGGTGTTTACTTCATGACCCTCCCCCAAAAGGGGGTACCGTGGGATACACACACACTCATTTGGAGGGCTGAATTCTGTTATGACCATTAGGGCATGACTCATTACTTTTATAGTAGCAATGTTTGTCATTTACATACCACTTGAAGGATGGTAAAAAGCACTTTGCATGCTTTTTCTCATTTCATCCTCATGACCTGTGAAACAGGTCTTAGTGTTACTCCCATTTTATAGATAAAAAAATGGAACCGTAGACTTGTCTAAGATCATATAGATTTAGAAAGTGTCTAAGGCATAATTTGAACCCAGAACTTCTTCTTCAAATTGAGTATTGCTTAATATATACTTGTTTCCTTCCTAATTCAGAGGACAGATCACTTAAATGTATTTTGGCCTCAGTTTCTTCATTTGTAAAATGAAGGAGTTGGACTAGCCGGCCTGAGATTCCTTCCAACTCTAGACCTCTGAAAATATAATCCTAAATCACTACACCAGACTGCTACTGTTTGGAATAGTTGTTCATCCTTATATATTTTGTTTCCCTAGTTAGATTGTAAGGCCTTCAGGTGTAGGGAATAGCTTATATTTTTCTTTCTCTCCTCCACCTCCTATCTAGCAAGCAATCAGCAGACATTAATAACCACCTATGGTACACATATCAGCCAGTTAATAAGCATTTATTAAGTTCCTCCTATGTACCAGGCACTGTGCTGAGCTCTGGGAGTACAAGAAGACTCAAAAGACAATTCCTGTCCTCAAGGTGTTCGCTGTCTAATGGGGGAGACAAAAAGTAAACAAATATGTACAAGCAAGGTATAGACAGGAACAATAGAAAATAACAGTGAGAAGGCAGTAGAATTAAGAGGGATGGGGAAAGGCTTCCTGTAGAAGAGGGGCTTTTAGATGGGTCTTGAAGGAAGCTGGGAAATCTAGGAGGTAGAGATGAGGAGGGAGAACATTCTAAGAATGGAGGATAATCAGAGAAAATGCCCAGAGTCATTATTCACTCCATAGCCAGGAAGTCAGTTGTCACGGGACTGAAGAGTATGTGGTGGGGAATAAGATGTAAATATAAATAAGACGTAAAAATAAAATATAATAAATAAAATAAAAAAGAAAATAAGGCATAGTAAAAAAAATAAAATAAAAGATAAAAATAAGTAAGGTGTAAAAAAATGGAAAGGTAAGACAGGGCTGAGGTGTGAAGGGCTTTGAATGCCAAATAGTATTTTGTATTTGATACTGGAGGAAATAGGGAGCCATTGAAGTTTAAGGTGTGTGTGTGTGTGTGTGTGTATGTGTGTGTGTGTGTGTGTGTCACATGTGCACTCATTGGTGGTGGTAATGGAAGGGTGGAGGGGTGGGGAAAGTGTCAGACATGGTCTAAATCACTGGCAGCTGAATGGAGGATGTATTGGAGTGGGGAGAGACTTGGGGCCTGCAGAGCCACCAGTAGGCTATTTTAATAATACAGACATGAGGTGATGAGGCCCTGCACCAGGATGCATAACTAAAATTTTTTGAGTTTTTAAGAAAAAGAAAAGATCCACACGCAATTATTGTCTCCTCCCATTACTGTGGATAATTTAGAATTAGCTGCTAAATATGATTACTTGGGTCTAATGCTAGCCAAAAGATCTTCCTCTCCCTGACAACCTATATAAATACATAACACAGACAACTGTTCAAGATGGCAGTGATAGTTGGCATTAAGAAAGGACAAGTGTATCAGAGGGGAGAAGGGGACATATTCAAGAGATGTTGCATTGCTAAAAGAATACTGTATATAGGGCTTTTTCATGAAAAATCATTCTTGGATGATGTGGAGGGTGCTGGCTCATACCATCTGTGTGACATCAGACTAGTCCCTCTTCGGATCTCATTTTCCTCATCAATAAAATGAGAAGATTTCACTGTATGGTCTTTAGGATTCTTTGCAACTCTAAATTCCTCCATAAGTAGTATATTGTCTCATTTTGGCAAATGAGGGAACTGATGTCCAGTGACAAAAAAAAAATGGTTTGTCCCATGGTCACCCAGCCAGTATGTATGAGAGCCATGATTTTCAGCCAGGTCCCAAGATATCAGGTTCAGACCTCTTTCCACCAAGCCACGCTCCCTGTCAGCACGGAAAGTCTGCAGCTTGGCTGAGCACTTGGAGAATTATAATTAATGTTTTCAGACTCTGGAGAATAAGCTTTTGCCTTCAGTAATCTTCTGGCAAGAGTTAACTCTAAGGTGTAACTGAAAGAATGTGGAGTGGGTTGGATCCAGCAGGAGGGGCCGCCCGGCTGGATGCGGGTATTGCAATCAGAAGACAGCCCAGTCCGAGTTCCAGAGCCCTTTGAGGACGTGCCAGGGCTGACACATGTTTCCAATTCTCAGATGTGATCTTGAGACAGTATACAAGTTGCACTTTCATTCTGTCAAAGTGAGAGGAATGGCAAGGTCGAGATAAAGGGAAAGGCACTGCTATTCTGGAGGCTGTGCCTGGCAGGGATGGCCAATGCCAGCCAAGAACAGGAGCCCATCCCCAGTACCAAAGTTTCACCTCTGGAGAGCTAACCATAGAGAAGGCATGCCCTTCCTCCCACATCGAGCTTTCTCCCAGATGGGTTTTCTTTCACATCCCTTTGGGTCACAGAGAGAATGGAGCTGATGTTTTTGGAGGACTGTTCTTCCAGTGTATGTGTTGGATTTTGGAGTAGCATGTTTAAGTGTTCAGCCTGGAGATACCACACATCTTAATTCTGTAGAAGGTGACATACAGTTTAAAACTGAAGAGATCTTAACCCTGTATGTTAGTGGTATTTACAAAGTTTTGGACAGAATGTTTCCAAGTTAAGCTGAGTCAAGACAAAGGGATGCTTTTTATCCATTCAGCGGAACCAAGTTATCAGAGATGCCATCTAGTATATTGGCAAGAGCATGAGCTCTAGAGTCAGAGGACCCAGGTTCAAATCTACTCCCTAATGCTTAGGGCTCCTGTGACCCTAGGGAAGTCACTTGTAGTCAAGAGGGCCTGAGTTCTACTCCTACCCCAAATATTTCTTAGCTCTGTGGTCCTGGCCAAGTTACTTAATCCCTCTCAAACTCCATTTCCTCAACTTCAAGATGAGAGACTTGGATTAAATGGTCACTGAGGCCCCCTCTATCTACAGATCTATGTTCCAATGAGCGATCCTTGTTAGCATACTCCATACTGACACTAATAACTATAGTTACCATTTATACAACTCTGGGGTTTGCAAAGAACTTGTCAAATTTTGCCTCATTTGATCCTCACCATAACAATGATGTAGGAGTTATTATTCATTTTACATGTCACTGTACAGATGAGGAAATTGAGTCTGAAGGAAATTAACGACTTGCTAAGGATCAATCACAACTATTCAGTGTATAAGAAGGTATTTGAACACAGATTTCCCTGACTTGAAGTCTTCCAATCTATCCACTGTATCACACTGCTTCCCATTATGAGGAGGATCTAGAGACTGAGATTGGAAATAGACTCTTCCCTACTTCTCGTTTATTCTCAATGCATTAACAAATATGGTAGATGATATTAATGACATATTTCTATCATGCTTTTCCTACAAATCTATTTTAAGCAGGTATTTAAAGACTATTATCTTTGTCACTATTATTAGTGATAAATCATATGATACTTCAAGGTTTGTAAAGCACTTTATGTACATTATCTTATTTAAGTCTCTCAACAACACTGTGAGCTGGTGTGAAGAGGAAACTGAGGATCACAGAGATGAAGGGACTTACCCAGAATCACAGTAAATGTCTCAAGTAAAATATGAACCCAGATTTTCCTGATTCTAAGTATATCAGTCCCTCCATGTTGCCTTTTGAAGTAGTGTTATTTTCAATGAACACATGAGGAAACTGAGGTTCAAAAACCCAAAAGAAGATGCCTATGGCTACTTATTAGCTGTGTGACCCTGGGCAAGTCACTTAACCTTGTTTGTCTCAGTTCCTCCTCTGTAAAATGAGCTGGAGAAGAAAATGGCAAACCATTCCAGTATCTGTGCCAAGAAAACCCCAAATGGGTCATGAAGAATCAGACATGGACTGAAATGACTGAACAACAACCTGGTCCTAGTAAATGTCAGAGCTGGGAGTTGAAGCCAGGGGTTTTGACCCCAAATGAAATACTCTTTTGTATTATACCATAGCTGTACTGATTGCCTTTTGTATATAATAACCATAAGATCCCTAGAAGGGCCCTTTGAGGTCATCAAGGCCAACCCCTGTCATTTGACAGGAGTGAAAAGTAAGTCCCAAAGAGGTCAACTGACTTACCCAAAGCTCTGTGAAAGACCCTGTGGCAAACCCAGCAAAACATAAGGACAGTGTGTAGTCTTAAGATATTTCTATCTTGGTTCACCTGTCTCTTGGGGGTTGGGAAGAGGGTGGGGAATGAAGGCAAGTTCTGCCTGATGAGGAGAATTGGTTGGTGTGAGCAGGTCTGTCCATTTTGCTCCTGAACTTTTGTCAAGGGAAAGAGAGCTCCCCTAAAAACTGTTCCCATGAACCCAGGTGAGCTTTAGGAAGTTGAGAGCTTGTCAGAATTGGACAGGAGTGTATTAGAGCAAAACAAATTCCGCGTGTTGGACACGTGGAAACTCTCAGAGCAAGTGGTTTATAAATCTGCCAAGTGGCCAGGGAGTAAACACATCAGGAAAGAAACATGGCACAGCTCCCCTGCAGGCGATGCACGCAAACTGAAAACAGACCTTTCTCAGCCATCTGCCTCATGAGAGCCATATGACTGGATTCAAGAAGCATGCTTGAGGTACCGAGAAAGATGGGGCACCTCAGCAGAGGCTTGTGGGAGCAGCCCAGGCTTCTCCTCCCCTGGGAATGGAGTCCTGGCCTTGGAGTCAGGAAGACATTCTTCTTCATCATTGACTAATGACCTTATGTATAAGTAGGGTTAATTAGCTGTTTGGTCCCTGCTGAAAATCTGTATCCACATTATAGGTCTTCTGCTTTAGGAGAAGCAGATTTCATCTGGGTCTGGTCCTCTAGCAGAGGAGGGGTCAGAAGGACAAGTATGGGATATTAGCCAGAGTCAGGCAGCATATTCATCTCATTTCTGGGAACCGAGAGTTTTGCCTGAAGCTGAAAAAGGCAAAGGATTGTATCATTTGGGAGGATAAGAAGGGGTCTGCATGCGTTTATTTGGGCATTGTGGGGGATGCTGTTGAGGGAAGATGGAAGAAGAGGAAGAGAGGGCCTTAAACTTTCAGTTTCAGAAGAAACTAGACAGAAAGGGCCCAATGGACATGATGCTGGAAAAATGCCTTTGGCTGTGCAACTGTTGTTCCTCTGCACAGAATGATGTGAAGTTTTGGGGTGTTTTCCAACGTGAGTTGGAGCCTGCACATTGCTGGCCTCTGTGTCCCTGAAGGCAGCCTGGGGTAGGTCTATCAACCACAGCTCCCTCCAGTGTGTGGGAGCAAGAGACCAGGCAGCTGAAACCACCAGACTAGCATTGCTCTTGAATTCCTCCAAGTAGGGTATAGCCAAGCTGATATCCTTCTGTGCTGTGTGAAAACATTTGCTCCCATGCTGGGACTCCACATTTCAGCTCAGGGCAAATTTTGCTTTTGAGATAAGTGAGGTGTGGGGAGAGTCAGGGACCAGATGTTGCTGAGATCCTCTCACACCTGGTGACATTGGAATGAGAGCCATGGTATAAACCCTGATGCTAATAGCCTCTTTCCTACCAACCAACTCCTAGGGAAGTCAGTAGGTTCAGGTAAATTCTTTTCTAAACTTTCATTCCAGGTGTCTTCTGGAATTGCCTAGTTTTAATTTTTTAAAAAACATCTTTGGAAACTTTTTTTTTCAAAAGTCCTAATTGCCTTGTGGGCAAAACATATCCTTCCAGTGCAGTGTGTGGTGGTGTGACAACTTGTAAGGGAAACCTGTCCCAGGCAGGAGCTTCCTGAATAGGATTTCTCCTGGGGCCCTTTTAACCTTCTCTAGGATTTGTTAGGGCATGTCAATACTGCACAGGAAAGAGGCCCCAGCAACTAAAGCTGGGAAGGTCAGATCCCTGGATGCTCAGAATCCCTGTTGCTTTTTACAAGCAGCAAGAGAAGAGGAAGTGAGCTCTTGGTGGATGGAGCTCTTTCTCCCTCTCCATGGTCCCTATCTCAAATAGTATCTCAGCACAGAATGTTCTTGGGATTTCTTTCCCATAAATCTTTATTCTGGTTGGAGTAACTTTGATAGAAAAAACAGGGCACATTTCATCATGTCTTTCAGACCAAGCTCCCTGTTTCTCATCTCCCCAGTTCAGTCATGGGGGTAGGGAAGGAGAAAGTTGCAGAAAACATTAACTACTCAATGCATATTTTTCTTGAAAAGACTTTGGCCAATTTTCATAGGGGAAAAAAACTGGGAAAGAAATTTCACTTGGGGTGGGGGGGGGGAGATAGAATCAAAATGCTAAATGTCAGTCAATTCTGGGGCTGTAAAAGTAGTTTTAGGAGAAATGCAAGGCACCTAGGGAGAACACAGCCTAAGTGAAAAGATCCAGGCTAGCTAGTTTTCAATCTTGGAGTCACAGACATAAACTCTCTCATCTGATTATAGTCCCAATCTGAAAAGAACTTCAGGGATCTTCTGGTTCAACTCTCTCATTTTTACAGATGAGGAAACTGAGATTGAGAGAGGTTTAAATAACTTGTTTAGGGTTATGCAGTTAGTATCTCTGATAGGATTCAAACCCAGGTCTTCTTGAGTCCAATTCCAGTGTTCTAGCCACTAAACTCTCAGGCTCTGTGAGTTCAGTTTCCCTACAATGCTCATTCTGCTGCTACAGGCACTGTAGCCTAGTGGGAGGATCCCCAGATAAAGACTTAGGAGCTCTGAATTCTTGCCCTGACTCTTATTTCTTCCATTTTATTTTTTAAAATGAAAAGAGAACAAAATCATCTTTAAAATACTATGCCTCACATTTTTTTAATGATCTGCCATGATTTTCCCCTCACCTAAGTAAGGGAGTTAGTTACTACTAGTGTTACTCAGAACAAGAAGTTACTTAGACTTCCTAATCCTTGATTTTCTTACTTGGAAAATGGGGATAGGAATATCTGCCCTTGCTACCTCACTATATTGTGGAAAAAATAAGAGATATAATGGTGGAACAATAGCCGTTGCTGGATTTGGAGTTTCAGTTCTACTCAGCCACTAGCTATGTAACTCTGGGTAAGTCACTTTAATATTTATGTGCCTCAGACAACTCCATGGGGCTTGTCTCCTACCTTATTGATGGATTGGATATTCATGGAAGGAGTTAAGTTTATGAAACTGCAGATCTTTTCTGGGTCTGTAAAATGAGATCACGAATATAAAAACATTTTGCTCATCTGTTATGCGTTACACATGTACAGGATTAGTTTGATCTGAAAAAAATGAGAAGGGGATAAAAACTTTGAATTTATTGGGGGAACAAAAGAGCAGAATAGACCCTCATGCTGTCTGGGAAGAGACTTCTTTTTTTTTTCTTCTCTTTTTGTTTATTTCCTCTTCTCCTGCTTATTTCCTCCTGCTGCTTCTTGACAGAAGCAAAACCTGCTGCCATCTTTGGAAACTTATGATCTCTGCTGAATGGGAGAACCTAACTCAAGAATCTTCTCATATGCCCATAAACTGATTTTCTCCAAAAGACCTGTGTAATTACTGTTGGTGGCAAGTGAACATATGGACTTTTGAAGAGGGGTGAATCTTCTTGGTGGGAAGACTTTTTAAAGTCAAAATGTTTTTGCTGAACCTGAAATAATGTCACTAGAGGACAAGCAAGGACAAGTCATAGTAATGAAGGCAACTTTAAATGACATAGTTTATGCATGGCACTTTCCAAACCTGAAAACTCTATACCTAAAAGCTTTATTGTCACAATTGTCTAATGTGATAGGTCTAATCTGATGGAGGATGGTTACATATTTAGGCAGATTTTCAGCAAAAAACGAATTCTGTTTTCTTTCACTCTCTTTCCTTTCTTTTCCTCTCTTTCCTCTCCCTTCAGTTGCCACCTAAATTTCTCTCTCTTAAGTAGGTTGTAAATTCTTTGAAAGTGTGGAATAGTGGAAGGAGGGTTGGATTTGGAATTAGAAAATGTGGGTTTAAATCCTACATCTCTCATTTATTAAGGTGTGTGTGTGTGTGTGTGTGTGTGCGTGCGTGCGTGCGTGCGTGTGGGCGCGCGCGCGCGCGCGTGTAGGAGAGAACCTGGAAAATTCATTTAACCTACCGGGGCTTCAGTTTTCTTGCTTGCAAAATGAAAGAGTTGATCTAGATCAGAGAAGTTGATCCCTCCTCCACTGCAACCCAAACCAGATTAAAATGTAATTGGGAAATAATTAACAAAGTAAATAAAAATACAATAGAACATAATGTTAAGATGTTTTCTAAGTCAATAAGCTGCCAACAAGAATTCTTATGTATAGTTTAGTGGACCCCATTTCAATTTCAATTTGATATCAGTAGCCCAGTTGATCTCCAAGGTCCCTTTCATTTTTAATTCTGTGATTCTCAGGGACAGAAATCTCTCTTTTCATGACCTATGGACTGGCTCCATAGTACCTAGGAGAGCGCCATCCTCCTGCATGCTACACAGACATTCAGACATACTACAATAATATCAGTTATCCATCTAGTGGCTTTGTATAGATGAGAATCCAAAAACCTCAGACTATTTGATTTTTACATGAAATCACATGAAAGAATGATTTCTCTTCCTAATTAAAATTTTCTCAGGCTGATATCTAAAGTTATTTTGTATTCCCATAATGGCTAATGGGGAGAGGGGTGATTGGAGTGAATTCTTAGGAGATACGAATTAAGGATTAGAAAACAGAAAAACAGAAATCACTGTCATTGATAACCTACCTCAAGAAAACTAAGAGTTGGTTACAGCAAGGTGATGAAGTAACTGAAGCATAGGATGTTTCCAAAAAGTTTAATAAATAATGTTTATTTAACTGTATAAACTATAAATACACCATGCAATTCTTATAATTTAAAATAATTTACAGGCTGAGGTAGGGAGGGGCTAGGAGAGTGTTGGAGGGCAGGGGACCAAGGGCTCGCTCCAGCCACGTCAGGGTCTCCCAGTCTTCCTGCTGAGAACACACACACAGGCAGTGTCGATCCGGATGAAACGCCACGCCGCCTGCTTGCCCTCCATGGTCAGGGCTTTGACAAAGGTGTGCGTGGTGGTACAGTAGGAGTTCCAGTGCTTGGAGTCAATGCCTCGACACCCGCTGGAAACGGGTTTGGGGTCCCTGCACTTTGTCTCAAAAAAATACTGCTTGAAGACGTTGTTATTGATGTTGACTTCCGCGAGCACCGTCACCTCCTTGCCCTTGATGTCAGTCGCGGTGTTCTTGTCCCCAACCCACACGCTGACGCTGTCGCACACCGAGAACTCACCCCGGTGGAAGACAGGGTGGGCTGACCGCTTGCCCCGGTGAGTCCGGTTGAGGGGGGCAGAGTCATCGGCAAAGTCCAAGTCCTGAGCATCCGCGATGACGGGTGGGGGCTGAGTGCTGAACAGCACCCGGGGTGAACGCAACCGCCTCTTTTTAAAAATCTTGGGGTCTACAGTGACGTTAAGAGTCTGCCCGGCTGCCCTGCTATCTACTGGCCCGGCTGGGCCGCTGTGGGTTGTGTGGTGAGCTGTGTCTGGGTCATGTGGAGGCTTAGTCCGGTGGGGTTGGGGGATGGAGTGCCCTGCTGTACCATCGTCTTCCGTCTGGGATGTTGCCTGTATGCCGATCAAAAAAGCTGTGATCAGAGCGTAGAACAACATGGACATCACTCTGTGCACCTGGGAGGGAACAAAGACAGGTGGTTACCATGGATGGATTAGCCGATCCATCTCCTACAAAGAACATCGTCCCTGTAGCCTGTGAGTTGACCTGTATCTTTACCCTTTTCTAGGACGTCCTTACTCTTCCCCAACTCCCCAGTTCATGTTACCCCTTGATGCCTCTGCAGATTTCATTCCCTGTCTAGGAAGAACGTCTTCCTCACCTCCAGTTCCTACTTCCTTCAAGGCTTAGTTTACACGCCATCTCCTATATAGAAATCCATCCTGATCTCTCTAACAATAATAACAGCTCTCTAATAACAGCTAACATTTATAGAGCGCTTTAAGGCTGGCATAGCACTTTGCAAATATTATTTCATTTTCTTTTCATCTTCACAACCCCATGATGTAATTATTCCCATTTTACAGATGAGGAAACTGAATCAGAGGGAGGTTAAATACTTTCCCAGAGTCACACAGCTAGTGTCTGAGGTGAATTCAAACTCAGGTCTTCCTGACTTTAAGTCTAGCTCTCTATCCGCTGAACTTCCTCTAGACCATGCATTTTTAATAGTTGCATTTAGTGTGTGTGTGAGTGTGTGTGTGTGTGTGTGTGTGTGTGTGTGTGTGTGTGTGTGATGGACCTCCTTGACAGTCTGATAAGCCTCTGTATATCTTCTCAGGATATCCATGTGTTTTGATATGGGATTAAAAAGATAATCAATTATATTGAAATATGATTGTAAAAAAGTTCATAGACCCAGTTTAAGAACTCCTCCAAATTTTCCTGTATATACTTCTTTTTTAGTTTTATTTAGTTTATTTTTAATTTGCATACTTTTTTATTTTATATTTTTAACTTAATTACTTCTAATAATAACAGTTGCTGTTTGAATATTGCTTTAAGGTTTGCAAGGAGCTTTACAACCATTACTTCATTTGGTCCTCAAATGTGAAGGAGGTGTTATTTTTGTCTCCAATTAATGGATGGGGAAACTGAGGTTCGGAGAGGTGAACTGATTTGCCCAGGCTCACAACAATTTATCTGAGTGAAATCTGACAGCAAGGACTGGCTGTTTTTTGTCTTTTTTTGTTTCCCTAGAGCCTAGTACAGTGCCTTTCATATTGTTGGCTCCTATGAAAGTTTATTAAATTGTATTGGATTATGTAAGAAGCAAGGGATTTACCCAAACTCTTGGGGAAGGTCATCATATTCTTATGTATCCCAATTTTTGGTCATGGTCTACTGTAGGTCATTATGGAAACAAGGGGTGGTACTGGTGGTTGGGACAGGAGGAGGAGTCAGGGACATTTTTGTGGCTTGTAGGCTACGTTTCCAGCACTCTTTTCACAGAGCAATTAAAGGTCTTAGACAACCAGGGTCACCAGACTGGGCTGTTCTGGGTTTGGGCCGCTTGTGTTCAGAGCATTCATTGCCAGAGCTGGGACAAGGCTTGGGTGTTCCCTAGACAAAGATTGGAAGTTGCATTCTCCATCTTCCCCCAGTTCTTCACTGGAGGCTTTGAGCTTTCTATCACATGCCCACTTCACCTATGACAAAATAAATACTTATTTGCCATGGAGAGAGGAATTTTCTGGTGGCAAAAAAAAAAATGTGCATTTGTTAAAAAAAAAAAAAAGTGGGCAAACCTAAGAAGTTGTCCCTTACTATTTCCTACTCCCCTATTTAGTCCTCCACAGCGAATGCTTGCCCTGCTATTAAACCTGTCCCCGGCAGACATGTGTGTGTCTTACAGAGCCAGTCCCATTCTCTTCAGGGAGGAAACCTGGCCATTTTCCCACTGCTGGGAGCTGGGGATATGACGGTGCCTCTTTTTTCATGCCTGTGTCTACGTCCCTGGTCTCGTTTTGCACCAGGGCTCTAGAACCCTGGTGGGAGGTAGAAAAGGCCATAGGTTCTATACATATTCTCCTTCCTACCACTCTCAAGCTAAAACAGGGGTTCTTAATCTTTTGGGGGGGGTCATGGATGACTTTAGTAACCTGGTGAAGCCTATGGAGCCCTTCCTGGGAGAACAGTTTGTTGCCTGCATTCATGATAGAAGGAAATGCTAAACATCCATTAGACTAGTGAAAATAATATTTAAATTCACAGACATGGCCTGCCATTGAAATCTATACATGGGTCCCCGGTTAAGAACTCATGAGTTAAAACTATACACTAGACTGCAGAACTGAAGTAACCATAATTTTCAGAAATACATATCCACTCCTTCAGAGCTACAGAACTCCTTGCTTGGTAAACATCCCAAGAACCACTTTCTGTCCCTACCACAACTGACTTTCTGAGCTATACAGTCTCAGGTTCAGTTCTCCCTATCACCAATCAAAGCTCAGATCAGAGATGAAAATCTTAACGTCATAGATTTAGAGATAGGAGGGACCTTAGAGGTCATGCAAATTCAACCCACTTCTTTTACAGGTATGGAAACTGAGGTCTACAGAGAATGAGTGTCTTGCCCAGGGTCATGTAGATAGTAAGTGACTGAGAGAGGATCCTCAAAGATCCTCTCACTGAATCTGTCTCACTTGCAAGTGTTTTAACTCTCTACTTTTCACATTGATTTTCTCATTTGATTTGTCACAGAAGCTGAGGTGGAAGGGACCTCCAAGGATGTCTTATCCAGTCTATATCTGAATAGGGAATCCCCTGGAAAATAGACCTGACATCTTCTAACCCTGCCTGCCTGGTGGTTAGAGAGGTGAGGGGTTATTATTCCTGTTTGACAGATAAGGAGCTGCTGCATGGAGAAATGAAGTGGCTTGCCTAAGGTCATACTCAGAGTAAGCACCAGAGCCAAGGGGGACAATTCAGATCCCCTAGTATTCTTTCCACTGCACTGCCCTGCCCTTCACAAGTTAGTAATTATGTCCATTTATCAATGACAAAGAAAGGATGCAACCCAGTCCCCCTCCTGACCAGAGTGAACATTCTTCTGCATTCAGGGCAGTTCTGAACTTTTTTGGGGGAAGATTAACCAAGTCTAGGTATGAACATACCAGCTGAGCTTGAGGGCTTCCTGTGGAGGGGGCAGATGCTATGAAGAGAGAAACAGGCTCAAATAAACCCTGGATATTTGCTCTTCTGGGTGGTGCTGAGCATACTTTTCCTGGCCTCAGCTGCCCCCGTCTCCTCTAACCACCCAGATTCTTCCCATTTCAGTCAAAAACCCAGGTCTCTGCCTTCTCACTCAGGGTTCAAATCCAACAGGGCATTCTTTATCACACCCTCCATAAAGGAGTTGATGAGGCAGGAAAGGAGCCAACCCAACAGCTCTGGGATGTGAATGACATGAGAAAATCTCCATGTGGGACTGGATCCCATTCCTTTTCTTGTCTGGGGTTGTTTCTTTACATTCTCCTGACCCAGCTCAGTTCTCTGGTTTTTGGGTGTCAATAGACCTTGTTAATGTGTCAAGCCATGTGGGATTGGATTCCATTCCTCTTCTTGTCTGAAGTTGTTTCTTTGCCACTCCTGACTCAGCTCAGTTCACCAGCTTTTAGGTGTCAACTGAACTTGTTAACGTATCAAATCATGAACTGAAATTTCAGAGCACTGAAATTTCCCCTCTGGATTCAACTTTGTTCCTGTATCCGGACTTCCATCTTTACGAACTTTGTGACTGTGGGGGAGTTACTTCACCCCTCTGATCAACATGTTTCTCATGTGTAAGATACTTGTGTCACCAGCCTCCCAGGGTTGTTGTGAAGAAATTGCTTTGTAAACCTGAAAATGTCGCATCAGTGGTATTATCTTATTATGGCACCTGACAATAATGATAGCTAGCTTTATATATCGCTTTCCTGTTTGCAAAATCCTTTACGTATTACCTTGTTTAATCCTTACAAAAGACCTGAAAAGTGGATCCTATTATTGTCCCGATCTACAGAAAAAGAAATTGAGATGGAGAGGAGCAGTGACTTACCCTGGGTCATACAGCTGCTAAGTGTATGAGGGAGTATTTGAACTCAGGTCTTCCTGCCTTCCTGCATTCCATTTCCTATGACACCCTGCAACCTCTCATATATATTCCCTTAATTACACTCCTGCTACTACTCTGCTCTTAGGAATGGAGGTGACCTTGGGATCTTAGGGGCTGTGCCAGTGGAGAATAAACCCTACTAGCTCCTACCAAGCTTGAAAGGAGTTGGGTTTGTGCCCAGGAACAGACTGCATGTCTACCATCCAAGGGCCAGCTCGCTAAGCATAGACAGATTGATCCCCAGGGACCTGGGCACCAAATGGTGGATTTTTTTTTCTTGCTACAGCAACTCACAAAGATCATCTCCTAAGGGCATGGAGAGGGGAAGGGGTGCAAACTGTCCACAGGAGACACACTCACACTCATGAAATTAGGGATCTCCACATTTTTTTGTTGTTATTATTTTAGGTATCTCTAATCATACCTTCCCCCTACAAAAATATCATGTCATGGAGGGCAGGGGCCATACGACAATAGATGAAGAGCTAGAAGGAGCCTCAGAGACCATATGGTTCAACCCCTCATTTTCCATAAGGAGACTGAAGCTAGGAAGGTGATATGTCAGTGCCTGAAGTCACATGAGTAGAAATAGTAGTCAGAATTAGAACCCCAGGTGTCTGACTTTAAAGCAGGGGGTAGGACCCTGCTTGTGGTAGGTGCTCAATAAGTAACCTTCAAATTACTCAAAGAATGGGAAGTAGGATTAGGGGCTAAAATAAGTCACTGTCTGATTTCTTTTCGTTATAGTCTTATTCCTTTCAGATCTCATCAGGGCTGTAAATAATGATGTTGTAATAACTGTTCCCTAAAAATACCTGGGGGGAACATAACAATGTAACTAGAAAACTGGATGGGGAGACTTCAGGAAGGGCCCCGGGATGTCTGCAAATATGACAGTGGCCCTGAATGGCCCTGTAAGTGCACACAATCTGTACAAGACACAGACTTTCATCTTTGCTAACTTGTGTAGATGTCAGGGAAGCCAACATTCCAACCAGATGTCCCTTTCCTTCTTTGTTGTCATTCTTCAAACAAATCTGATTTGGCCTTGAGATACTGGAGCACTGTCTGGAATGCCATGCTCAGTTCTGGGTATCATGTTTTAAAAAAGACACTGGCAAAATGGACAGCATTTGGAGCAGGGGTTATTCATCTTTTTTTTGTATCATGGATCTCTTTGGCAGTCTTGCGAAGCCTATGGAACCCTTCTCACAATCACATTTTTAAATGCACAAAACAAAACATATTGAATTACAAAGGAAACCAATTGTATGAATGCAAATATGTAGTTTTTCACTCTCCAAGTTCATAGACTCCCTGAATTCTATCGATTGATCCCAAATTAAGACCTGATAACATAGAGTATGATAACTGAGATGGTCAAAGGACTGAGATCCTATTGTATGAAAGTCAGTTGAAGGAATGAGAGATCTTTAATTTGGGGAAGAGATGTCTTAGGATAGGGTAGCTCAGAGGTGTGCTAGAGTCAGCTCATACTGCCTTGAAGGAGCCCATTGTTAAAAACTTGGAAAAACTTATATGAACTGATGCAGAGTAAAGTGAGCAGAACCAGGAAAACATTGTACATAGTAATAGCACTTCTGTATGAGAATCAACTGTGAATGACTTTTCAGTAATACAATGATCCAAGATAGCCCCCAAAGACTCATGATGAAAAATGCTATCTGCCTCCAAAGAAAGAACTGATGGCATCTGAATACAGACTGTATCAACCTTCCTTCCTTCCTTATTTCCTTTCTTCCTTCTTTCCTCTCTTTCCTCTCTCCCCACCTTCCTTTCTCCATGTCCCCCCTACCCCTCTCTCTTCTTTCCTGCTCAGATTTTCTTCCACAAAATGACTAATATGGAAATGTTTTACATGATTGCCCATGTATAACCTATATCAGATTGCAAAGTATCTCAGGAAGTGGTGAGAGAAGGGAGGGAGAAAATTTGGAAGTCAAAACTAAGAGAAATGTTAAAAATTGTTTTATATATAATTGGGGGAAAATAAAATATTATTTTTTAAAAAAGAGACCACTATTAAATTTTAAGTATGAACACTGACATCACAAAATCCATAATCACTATAAATTGAAGCTAGATGTTTTGTTGATTGTCTAGACTTAAAAGAAAGATGAAGAAAATGTTAACAATGCAGATGAAATGTGTGTGTGGTACACATAATTCCCCCTCCTCCCAAAGCTGGTTGTTAAACATTTATCAGCAAGTGTCCAGGTGGCTGTCTTCAAGAATATGAATGATTTTCATGTGGAATAGGGATTCAACTGCTTCTGCTTGTCTCCAGAGGGCAGAGCTATTAACAATGGGTGGAAGTAAAAAAGGGGACTTGTGGTGTAGTAGATAGAGCACTGGGCTCAGGAAGCTCTAAGTTCGAATCTTGCCTTAGACATTTACCCTCTGTGTGACCAAATCACTTGCTTGCTCCAATGGGCCTCCATTTCCTCACCTGTATAATGAAGTGGGTGGACTTCATTACCAACTCTCAGGTCCTCCCAGTATAATTCTGCAATCCTAATGTAGCACATTTCAGACTTCAGTAAGGAAAAAACATCCTTTGTTTTTGAGTAAAGGCTGGATGTTGGATGGGGGTCCCAGCCCAGAAATGGTTTTAATTGGGGATCCTTCCAACTCTGAGATACTGTGTGAACTCTGGCAGACAAAAAAGGAGATAGTGGCATGGCAGGACTCCTAACCTGCTTTTCTCTATTTTCTTGGCTCGCTTGTTGACCTGGAGATGGAATTCAAGGGAATAACTTGGGGATGTTAATATCTAGTTAGTAGATTATCCAGACCTTTTAGTTTTGTATGTTTTCCCTTATGTTCCCCTTCTTTCTGTCAATCACATTCAATGAAAGCTGGCCTTGGGATCCTAGGATCTAGATCTCCTTCCCCAGCTTTAATAATAATCATTAATATTTATCACTAACTAATGACAAATATTTATATAGTGTTTGTTGCAAAGTACCCCACATGTTATCTTATTTCATTTTAATCACAACTCTGTAAAGTACACACTATGGTTATCCCCATATTACACATGAGGAAACTGAGACAGAGAAAGATTAAGCAAAATGTGTTCGTAGTCATGCAGCCTAGAAAATGACTGAGGCAGGTTTGGGACTCAGGTCTTCCATACTCTCAGTCTGGAAGTCCATTCACTGTATTCCACCTGACTTCTTGCATCATACTTCCATCAGAGGAAGAACATGTACAGGGAAAAGCAATGAAACCCATCATCAGTCTGGTTTTATACTCATCAGCTTTGATCAGTCTTGACAGGCAGAAACTTGAAACTCTTAAGAGATCAGAACAGCTCACTTAGCTTTGTTCCACCAAACCCCACAGCCAAGGAGTCAATTCAATTCAATTCAACTCAACAATCAAGTTAGTGGCTCTGACCCTGACCTTAAGGGAGTTTTTTAATCTCTGTGGGGTTTAGTTTCCTCACCTATAAAATGAGAGCATTGTCCTTGGCCATGGATAAGGTCCCTTCCCACTCTAACACTACAATCCTATGATCTCTAAGTCTTCAAGAGGCATATACTTGCCAGCACTATATTCTACATATAGATAATTTAAATAATTATACATATATATGTAATATATATTATAAATATATAAATATATGTATCTATATATAACTTAATAGAAAATAGGTGATCCTGGTAGATGTGCTGAAATTTAGAATTTGATGACATTTAATCATAACAGAAACATGTGGAAATTTCTGACTCCTTGAAATGTCCTGAGTATGTTTCTCACAAATGGGGGGGAATGGGTAGAGAGGAAAGATTTTTCTTTTTTCTTCTTACATGTTTTTCTTAAAAGTTGGAATAAGAAAAATTTTCTTGAGATAGTAGCATTTTCCATTAGATTTTGTTATCTCTCTTCATTCCTTCTACAATGCCAAAAGATTCTTTTTGTTTTTAAGTCTGTGCCCTTTATTCCAGTGATATCATTTAGTAATTATGGTTGAAAAGAGAAACATTCTCTCCTTGGTTAGTGGTGAACAATGGAAGGAGCCATATACGTTTGTTTGTTTATTTAAAGCAAAACAAAAAGCTGAGCCAATGATGATCTTGCATCCTGCTCCACCAACCAACCTGAGTACTACCAAGGCCTGGCTGTGGGAGAGGCAGCTAGAGGCAGTGGAGTGAATGACCACATTCAACACTGGCTCTGGAGTTAGAAATCAGTCATTTTTTTTCAGTCATGTCTGAGTCTTCATGACTCCATCTGGGGTTTTCTTGGCAAAGATACTGAAGTGGTTTGCCATTTCCTTCTTCAGCTCATTTTACAAATGAGGAAAGTGAGGCAAATAGGGTTAAGTGACTTGCCCAGGGTCACAGAGATAGTCAATGTCTCAAGTCAGATTTGGACTTAGGAAAATGAGTCTTCTTGACTCCAGGTCTGGTACTCTATCTACTGTATCACCTTGCTGCCCCTGGAATCAGAAGATCTGGGGTCAAATCCTGCCTCTGGTACTTACCACCTTTGAGACTTTGGAAAAACCACTTAACCAGAGAGGCCTCAGTTTCCTGAGGTGAGAAATGACAAAGAAGGCCTCTGAAGCTCTTTCCAAATTCCAGAACTATGATCCTATGAATTATACATTTTATTTACTTTGCCCCACCCTGGAATGGAAGAAAAATGGCCAAAAATAAAGAGGCAGGTCAGAATGCCCCTTTGGCCTGGTTCTGTCCTCTTTTATCATCTTCCCATAATTCTGTCTGGAAGGGGCACCATCTGCTTAGCTTTGTAGTTGACTGGTCAGCTTAATCAGCACTTTCCAATCATTCACCTGGTCAAAGAGCCCTGGCCAAAAAAACCCAGAATACCCTGCTATAGATTCCTGTCCAAAATCCACCTTACCTGACTAAGTAATGCAACAGCTGGATTGAAATAAGCAACTGGCCCACATATTTGAGCTGGTCTTTGTGGAACTAATGGCACCAAAAGACTTGGCAAAGATGCTTAATGGGAAGGAAGTATAGGAGGGAGTAAGAATTTCTGCTAAAACAAGATAGGAGCCAAGAACTATGTTAGTGATTCTCAGACCACAATTAGACCAAGGAATCAGAAAGATTAAGTATTTAGAGGGAGAGGAAATTTTTGCTGCTAAATGACAATTTTTCCTCCTCCCTCTTCTATGTCTTCTTCTCTTCTTCTTTTTCTGTCTTGCTATGTATCATCTCTCTCCCTCCATTCTTAGAAAGGCTTAAGGATCACTTTTACATTTCTTTCTCTCTTCCTTCCTCTTCCTTCCTCCCTCCCTCTGCCTGCCTTCCTTCCTTCCTTCCTATTTCTTACTTCATTTGGCCCCTTCTCTAAAGGAAAGCTGGCCCATTTTCTTCAGCTTAATAAAACAGACTCCCTTGGAGAGCAAATGATTCTATGGACTTCCCAATGGTCAGCGAGAACCGTTCTAAGGCTCCCCTTAACATATTGATAGCATGGTTGAGTTGGAAGGGCTTTGGTAGATTATCTCATCCAACCTCATCATATCAGAGATGAAGAATAGGAGGTTAAGAGAAAAAGAGACTTGCTAAGGTTGCCTAGCTAGTTAGTTGTAGATGTACAGCTTGAACTGTGGCTCCCTGGGGTCCAATGTGCTGTGCATTCTACTATGCTTTATGTAGAAGCATCTCAGGTATTTGGTATTAGAATAGTGAAGAGGAGACTAGAGTAAAACCCAGAATCACCATTTCTTCATTAGGATTTATTGGAAGGTCTGCTACTCAAGATGTGCTCCTTCCATAGGAAGAAGACCTAACTCAAACCTATTTAAAAATCTACTAAATGACAGAGTAAGGGAATGTCTACATAGTCTTCAATATCCAGATGAAAACACAGCCAAGTGCTCTGCATGCTTTGTCTCTGTGACACTACATAAGTATTTAGATAGATGGAAAATAATTAGATAACTGATTTTTTCTGCTAACACCCAAATATTGTGCCCAATGTAGATCTAGCCTAAATGGCCTCTGAGAAGAGAATGTATGTGCATGAGAATTCGGCACAGGTGGCACAAATTTCCAGTTTGTATGTCTTTGGGCACCTCCAACTCTGTTGGTCACCCTCAGAACACATGCATGTTCATTGAATTAATGGAAAAAGAATCTATGACCTCAGTCCATAAATCCTGAGATGGGTGAAGGGAAATTCAATGACATCTAAATGACTTCAAATGAGCCAAGGTCAGCTTTGAATGAACATGACTGATGCTAGTGGGCCATTTAGAACAAAAGGCCCTGAATTCAGACACCATGCTTGTGGGCTAGAAGCTTAAAGGTGAGATGGCTCAGGCCCATGTAATGCTGGGAAAGATGGGGTCAGGAAGAAGGTCCCCTTAGAGAAGTCTTCTCCCAGGCAGGTTTGAAGACCTCTATGTGCACGTGTTCATTAATACTGACAAGTCCTCTCACATCCAGTTCATAATCCAGGCCCATATTAAACAGCACTTGAGCTCAAAAGTATTTCTTTTCCTCAGTCTTAGGTTCATTTCACAGCTGTCCAGTCACTTTCCTGCAATGCAAGATTCTGGTGGTGCCTGGATGATCACATGAGCTCTTACCTCAGTGTGGCCTGGACAGAAAGCTGCTCCACAGGGAAAGCTTTTATTGGGTCCAGACGCTGAGCTGCATTTGGGTCCAGCATGCCATCCAACCCCTCAGACTTCACAGTCAAGGGCCAATGGCGCCTCAGTCCAGGACTCTAGAGGAGGAACAGCACTTATATCAGAAACAATGACTCATTAGAATCAGAAATAGGAATCCCTGGTATTATCAAAGTCCCAAGAAGGTGAGATCAGCCCCAAAGGATAACTGGACATTTACCTAGTGGCCTGTGTATTACCTGTAACTTTTTTATTTCTCTATGAGTGAGTGGGTGGGTATAAGAGAGAAGAAAGAACAATAGGTCTTTTGCTCCCAGAAATTCTATCCTGTAGTCTGTGGATTGGCTTAGGCGATGTCTTTAGGAGAGAGGGTTAGTCTATGACCCTTGTGCCAGGATTAATTCCTTTGGTTTGTTCTTGGGCATGGTCCATGACTACTTTTATACCCCAAAAAATGACTTCAAATCCAACAACAGATTCATGTGATTGCAGACAGAGGCACCCTTATCAGATGACAAAAATGAAAATCATTTTGTATGCTACACATTTGCAGAAATAGAACCAACTTTGGAACAGTATAATGAGGGTAAATCAAACTGAAAAAAAAATGCCCTGACAATTCAGAACAAGTCAGTGCTTTGAAGTCAACTCAGATGAGCAATCACAGCAAATTAAAAAATGCAAGTATTTTAGAGATAAGGGTAAAGTTTTTATGAAAATATGACAGAAATCTCAGAGAACCAGACCATAGTTCAAGTTTTAGGACTCTAGAGATAGAGGGAGAGGAGGAAATGACTGAAGGGGAGGAGGAGTGTCATTTTGTATTTAAGTTGTTAGTACTGGAATAGGATACAATTTCTTGATCCCCCTCTTGCCCCTCAAACAATTTTTAAAGGTCTGAATGGGGGGGAGGATGGGAAGATACTAGTTTGGTATTCTTTCTCACCTAGTCTCCATTTTTTTCCCAGAACTGAGAACAAGTGCTCTCATCCTGCTTCTTCCATTTTTACCTCTCATTTTGGGGATTAATCTTTGCCCCCTGCCCTCAGCAAACCTTTTGGATGTATATTTTTCCAATGCCAACACACAAGAATTATCAAAAAGGAGTTGAAGAAGCTGTGTCCATGTACTATAATCATTTTCACCCTTTGAAATAATACCCCATCTCTATGGTTCTTTCCTTACAACAAGTCTTCAGTAAGGTAGGTGGTATGTGAGCTGCTGTCTCCATTTTATGGATGAGAAAATGGAAGAATTAAATATCCTCTAATCAAAAAAAAAAACCAACCTGGGAATGCCCCTCCCCTTTCCTGCCTCAAGCACTGAAATTTGGTTTGGCCTCAGGAAATGCCTGAAAGCACCTCTCTTAATTAGATTTGAGGCCTAGAGAGGACATTTATCTGGAAGTCCTTAGAGAGAGTCAGATGCTCATGGGGAAAGATATTGAGTTCAGATTGTTTCATATCATAGCTTGGTTTCTGGAGGGAGGTATGCTCTGGAGAGGTATGAGAGAAAAGATCAGGATTTATCTACTTATGGAGGACATGAGCAGTCATAGTAGAGTAGGGAAAAACTCAACCAGTTCCTCATTCAGAGTTCATGTTGATGAAACCTGCCAAAATCACTCTTTCACTTCTCCATTTAATAAGTTCCTTTAGTGAGCTGACATTTTCCCAATTCCAAACCTGACCTTGTTGATTGGAATACACTAAAGTTGAATCCAAGGTAGGGTAGTATAGTGAAAAAAAGTACTAGAATTGGAGCCAGGAGGTCAGCCTCTGACACCCAGGAGACAGGTGACCAGAAACATATCACTTAACCTCTTTTCAGTTCTTTCATCTATAAAATGAAAACCACAAATACCTGTAATAATTACCTTACAGGATTGATGGTGAGGAACAAATGAGATAATGAGCATTAAGTGCTTTGTAAACCATCAAGTTTTCTACAAATGTCAGTTGTCATCATTTTTGGATCCTATTCTATGCCTGGCATCTCAGTCTCTCTTGTTGGTTCAAGTTGTCCATCCTTAGTTTTCAAAGAGCACCAGTGACATCATGAGGGTGCTAATTTGCCAGTGAATTGAATTAAGTGAGAGAGTTGTGCAAAGTCATTGGTCTCACTCTCTTCTGGCTAATAGAGTCCCCATGGAGATAGAACGAGGGAATTCTCCTTCAGCTTGGATTTTCTAAGCTATGCTTGCTTGTATTGGAGGTATTTCCTGGTGGATAAATTAATTCTAGCTGTGTCTCCTACCTTGACTTGACTGCTTGAAGAGGGGAAGGGATATACAATCTGTGAGAGACTGATCACCCGGTTCCTCTAGAATGTCTTTGTATCTGTGACAAGCATCTTGGCCTCCACAGTCCAGGTCAAGATTAAGTTCAATAGTCTGAATGCTAACACCCTCTTTTGTCAGGGCATCTGACCACCTATTGCTGTGCCAGACTGTAGCCTCAATTTCAGTTTCTTTGATCCCTTTTCCCATATCTTACAGAGGTTTATTAACTGTGTAACAGTAGACCAGTTACTTAACCTCTTGGGGCCTCAGTTTCCTCATCTGTAAAATGATGAGTCTGGACTAAAGGATCTCTAAACTCCAGTGTTACCCTAAAGTCTATGGATGAACATGAAAGGGCTTTCAAAATAGCAGAGCGCTACATAAATGAGGCAGTGTAGTGGGTAGAGTACTGAATCTGGAGTCAGGAAGATGACTTTTTGTGACCAAGTCACTTAATCTTACATAGGTCTCAGTTTCCTTATCTGTAAAATGGAAACAATAATAGCACCCATCTTTCATGGTTCTTGTAAGATCAAATGGGCTAATATATGCAGAGTGCTTTATGAATCTTACACTCTTATATAAATGCTGGCTGTGGTGATGAGGATGATGATGATGATGATGGTCTTGATGATGGTGATGGATTGCTGTCCATGGTTTCTCTGATATTGCTCCTCATTTTACCAGCGTAGTTCAGAACCCCACCAGTTAGTGGACAATATTTGTGAATTTCTATTTTAACTCTCTAATGTTTTGTCTTGTTTTGTTTTCAGACTCTAGCATCCATTGGGATGAAAGGGAAAACTAACAAGGCATACGAGATTTAATTTATCAATATAGAACTCAGAGCTAGAAATGTCCTTAGAGGTCACTGAATCTATTCCTCATTTTAGATAACAAAAGTGAGGCCCAGAGTGGGAAATAATTTGCCCAAGGTTACAAAGACTGAAGAAGGATTTAAATCCAAGTCCCCTGATGCTAATTTCAGGGTTCTTTTCCATGGAAGGAGAAGGGAAAGGGAATTGACATTTGTATAGCACTCTGTGTGCCAGCCATTGTGCTAAGCTCTTTACAAATATTATCCCATTTGACAGAGACCATTTAGTCCTTCTCACAAACCTAGAAGTAAGTGGGGTAGAGACAGTTAGGTTCATTTCCCAGAAACTGAGCCTCAGTGGGGTTGAATGATTGACCCTAGACAGCCCCACTGGCAGAAAACAGAGTCCAGAACCTAAAGCTCCTGTTTCCCAGGGCGGTATTCTCTACACACCACAATAGTTCCATGTGCCATTTATTGTGGAAGGATTATTTTGGGAACTGAGGATTAATAACCTGACTTTGGAGTGGTTGGAAGGCTCCCACCAATATTCCACTTTCCCCTCCTGGTCTCACACACACACACACACACACACACACACACACACACACACACGTAGCCCAGCAGGAGTATAGCATCAAGAGTTTCTGTAAGAATATGGACACAAATCAGGGTTTACCTCTGCATCACACCCCTCCCTCTCCATGTGTCACTGAGAAAGCAAGGCCTTCCGCTTTGTACTCCAAAAAGCAAAGGCTGAGCTTTCCAGCTGTGAACCTGGATGCAAGGTTCTCCTGTGAGGCTGCTCCAGTCTTCTTATACCTTGCACTGCCTATCGCCATCTACCTTCCCCCCATTCTCTGTGATCCAGTGACATTGATCTCCCTACTATTTCTCAAACAAGACAATCTATTCTCTCAACTCTCACCATTTCCCTTGATTGTCCACATTTCTGGAATGCTCTCCTTCCTTAATCTCCACCTCCTGGTTTTCCTGTCCACCTTAAATCCTATCTTCTACAGGAATCCCCCATATCTTCTCAATCCCCCATAATTTTAGTACCTTCCATCTGCTGCTTACTTCCTATTTGTCCTGTCCATTGCTTTTTTTGTACCTTGTTGTTCGCATTTTCCCCCGTTAGATGGACAGCTCCTCGAGGGCAGGCACAGTCTTTTGCCTTTCTTTTGCCCCAGTGTTTGGCACAGTGCCTGGCATGTGGCAGGCAATTAATAAATGTTTATTGACTGAAGGGAAGCACTGACAAATGAATTTCACTTTGTGCGATAGGAGTAGTCTGGAAAATTGGAATGAGATTTGACTTTTAACTCATTCATTTAAAAAATTTATTAAGCACATAGCACCTGCAGCACAGCCTTGTACAGATGTTTGGGATAAATAATGAAATTAAAGAGAATTGCATCCATCCCATTACGAAGATAAAGTAATTTGGATATGGTCTAGTTAGCATTCTATAAAAGGTATTGAGACCCCACCAACATAAAGAATATGAGTTTTGACTACAGTACTTTACACATGGTAGGAATTTAATAAATTCTTGTTGACTGCCTGGGGTCAGAAGATCTTGGTCAGATCCTACTTCTGAGAACCTATGTGACCTTGACCTTAATCTCCTTAGACCTCGGTTTCCCCATCTGAAAGTAAGGGGAGGTAGTAGAAAAGATGATCTCTGAGGTCCCTTTCAGTTATAAATCAATGAGTGTGATCTATGATTCTAATATTCCTCAAAAAGTTCATAATCTAGTCAGGAGAAGTAATGATAGAAATAATTATTAATATAGTTATAGTAAATATATTTAATATATAAACCTAATTTAAATAAATCAAATTATAATAAAGATAATGATAGAAATATAATAGCAACTAGCATTTACAGAGAAAGAGCTTAGAGATTTGCAAAGCACTATGATATCAATTCTGTGAGGTAGATGCTATGGTTATGTCCATTTTACAGATGAGGAAACTAAGACATAGACAGATCCTTTGCCTAGGGTCAAACCATTAGTGTCTGAGGTAGAATTCAAACCCAGATCTTCCTGATTCCAAATCATGTCCTCTTCCCACTATGCCATTCCCCTGTCTCATCACAGATAAATATAATTAGAGTCAGAGAAATGCACCAAAGAATCACGAACTCTCATGAGAACAGATGTGGGAGAAATTAATTCCAGGATTTTATGAACGAAGTCGAATTTTACCTGGATTTTGAAGGCTAAGTGGGATGCCAACAAGAGTAAGGGGTGAGTGGGAGAAGACCGTCCAAGTAATGTGAACAGGTGTGGAGTTGGGAAAAATGGAGACAAGTATCTCACTCACCTCTCTATTACCATTTTAAATATGCCAAAGCAGACTTCTGGGTCACTTTTACAACTCCTAATGTGAATCCCTTTTTAACTCTACAATCTTTCTGTAAAATCATTTACGTATCCTAAATTTATTTCTGGGCAAATACAGTCTTGTATATTCTTGGGTCTTCAGGGAGGTATATTGGGTGGTAAAAGGAGCAGGCAAGAGTGTTAATGATTATCTACACAGCCTAGCCTTAATAAAGGGATGTTCATCATCCCTTGATAATAAATTTGACACATTCCATCAAATGATGCTGGAGAATTAGCAAAGGTATTTCTTTTTGGTTCAAATGATCCACTATGGATATGGGAAAGACCCTAGATTCCCCTTTACAAGTGGTTTATGCTAATGAAGTTTCTTGGGCAACTTTTCTGACCTCTAAAGGCAGATCAACTATCAGATCCAGGTCTAACAGGGCTTGCTGAAGGGAAGAAGGTGGATACAATAGGAGGGAGCACATGTGTGCATGTATGTATGTATGAAAGAGAGACAGAGATAGCAAATGCTCTATAGGGTAGACTGGTGGTCCTATTAACCCCAGGGCTCATCCTGTTTTTTATGGTATTACTCATAATGGGAAGGAAGAACACAGGCTTGGAAAGCAGTAAACTAGGAATCATGAGCTTTCAGCTTTAATTTGGGCTCTGTACTAATTAGCTGAGAAACCTTAAACTTAGCTGTCCCACCTCTCAAGACCTCTTGTTTCCTCATCTGTAAATGTGGAGTAAGGGGTTGGTCACACCAGCTGATTCTATATAAGGCCGTAGTCTAGACTAATGCTTACCCTTTAGCCTAGCTAAGTCTTGATGATTTTATATCAAGTTCAGCTAAGAGCAAATATTTCAAAATTAATATCCTTTTTCAAGCCAGACCTTAATGGAAATATCAGGTTTTCTGTGAGTTGTTATATATCCAAGGAATGATGGCCATGTGACTGAAGCCCTGACTATTCACTCATCTGTTTCCTTAGTTCCAGTAGTTCTGAAGTTACTTTTGGTCCAGATTGAAAGATCTCATGGATCATCACCCCCCTACTTTCTATCACTTTCTTCTCAATGTATCCTCTGTCTGCCTTTTCAATTCTCACTTACCACTGCAAGAAATTCCTTACTGGTATGATAGGAAGACTGATATTATCTGTGATGGAATCCCATTGAGATATATTATGAGTAAATGATTTATTCCAGAAAGAAAAGTAGGTATGAGGACAGTCCTTGGGGCTATCTCAGGGATACTTAGAGATACCTACACTGACTTTTCTGATCTTTTCAACGGATAGTGGAAGACAGCACTGGATTAAGAGAGGGGGAGGCTCACCATTAGAATGGGAGCTCCTTGTGGACAGGGGCTGGTTTTTTTTTTGTATTCCTATTGCTTTCTCAGCACAATACCTGGCATATATTAAGTGCTTAATAAATGTTCTTTTATTGATTGAATTTGATCAATTCCAAAGACTTGGGTTTGAATTAATCCTCTGTCATCTGTTACCTTGGTGACTTATAACCAACTAGGGCTGCACAGGATCATAGACTTAGATCTTAGGGATCTTACAGGATCTTTTCATTTTACAGATGAGGAAACTGAGTCCCAGAGAAGGAAAGTGACTAGCCTACAGTCACATAGGTAGCAAACAATGAGATTTTACCCAGGTCCTCTTCTTCCAAATTCAGTGTACCATACTATCTTCATTTCTTCATCTTCAAAAATGAGAATGTAGTAAGTGACCTCTACACCCTCTTCTCTTCAGATCCATTGTGACTAGGCATGCTTCTTTCTTTAATCTGTATAGGTGTATATGTTAACATGCATGTGTTTGAAGATTATCATTTATATGTATGATTGAATGTCAAGGATTTAGGAAGACCACCCAAAGGCCCCCCTTCAGGCTGACCTTCCATGTTTCTACCTTTCTATATGTTTTTGAAGTGAATGCTTGGGAAAAATGGCCAGTTCAGATGCTGGAAAGCTCCTAAAAAAGCAGTAATGTAATCCTGACATCAGTAAATTGGTAAAGCTGGGATTCAAACCCAGGTCCTCTCATGCTAAATCCAGAGCTCTTTTCACAAGACCTTCATGTAAACATAGAGCATGTTACCTCTCACTGGACATATAAAAGACTGGTTATCCCCTTGTCAGATACGTCCTTCCTGGGTGTCAGTTTCATCACCTGGAAAAATGAGGGGTTAGCCATAGATGGCTTCTTAAGTCACCTCCAACTTTGTCATGCTATCATTCTGTGATTTCTCATTATGGAGAAAGTTGGAACTTTTGTGGAATGAGGAAAGGCTACACCAATGTACTTCTCTAGTTCATTTCAAGGATCTATGATTCCACTGGTACGGGACTTCCTTCATGTAGGCAGATCCCAGCCCATCAATTCCTGACATAGTAAAGAGTCTTCATGAACTTCTGTGGCCAAAACCATTATCAAGTCAGGGCTAACCTTCTGGTGATGAATCTCTGAACTTAGTGGGATGGGTCTTCAGATGAACCTGCTTGGTTCTCCATGCTAGAACTTAAATTCTCTTGTCATCAGTTTCAAGAAGCCAGGGTTACCTCCATATCATCATAATAAAATAATCACGAGAACCATGACATGGCACTTTTAAGATTGGCAGGCTGCTTTATAAACATCTTATTTTTAGCTGTATCTCCTTTATAATATGAGATAGCAAAGTATGAATTTATTTAGCGTATGCAAATATAAAGTATCAATATGATAATGACTGTTATCATTACCATACCACAATTCCCTCCTTTCTCTGCCAGCTCTTATTCAGAGTACATGGCTGTGGGAAGGAGGGGGATGGAATTTGGGTACTTGCACTCTGGATGCCCAATTCATTTTTTCAGTCTAATCTCCTTATTTTGGCCTAATCAGGAGCTTTCTAGTATGGAACCTGACCATGAGGTTTGCCAATTAGTGGGCTTTTTAGTTTCATGGAATTAGAAAAAAAATCACTTTGGTTAGTTTCAACTGATTGCAATGTTTGAGAAAATACAACATGTTTAACTGTCTAGTGGTTTTGGCATATCCAACAGGAAAAT
Organism: Potorous gilbertii; assembly: GCA_028658325.1. Classification (NCBI taxonomy): domain Eukaryota; kingdom Metazoa; phylum Chordata; class Mammalia; order Diprotodontia; family Potoroidae; genus Potorous; species Potorous gilbertii. The sequence goes on from CM053770.1 coordinate 478,107,944, forward strand.
AGCAGACCTAGTACTAAGGCCTTGGGAAGGCATTAAGAGCTCGGAAAATTGCCTTGTTTTTTAACAGAAAAATTTTAAAAATTGACAGTTTCAGAGTATGTCCCTTTCAAAGAGAAGAAGTCCAGTGGATTCCTTGTGGGGAGATCCTGGATCAATTTCAGAAACACTTGCCAGTCACCATCAGCTGCCCTTTGGGTCTCCCCAGAGACAAAAGCAGCTTAAAGGAGAGGCCATTGTGGTTGGCTGACCTTGAAACTTCAGACTCAAAGGGACTTTGATGTGTCTGTCAGCGGTCAGCTATTGTTAGAGGCTGTCCACAGAGGACATGCTATTTACCTGACTGGGCTCATGGTATGTGTAGCAGCCTATATTACAGAGAAACTGTCATAGAACAATGCCATTAATGTGGTCAACACATAGACAGCTAAACACAAAGCAGCCTGCCATAAGGACAGTATATTTCTGTAAGCCTACACTGCTGAAATAGTAACCCTCATCGTGTAGCTTAGTAATACTAATGACATATCTATAATCTCTCCAGCAGTGCCAAAAACAATCCAGCAATTTTTCAAACTTCTTTGAGACCCTAAGAAAACATTTCCTTGGTTCCAACTGGCTGATCCTTAAACCACAAGAAAGATCTGTTTCTGTTATGTTTTTGGTCTTTCTCTGCTCTGTACTTTGTTTACTCATGACTGAGTGTAAATAACAGCACCGTCTAAGTTGACCACTCAGGTGAGTTGGTGGCAAGTTTTCCATTGGATGATTCTAGCCATACAGCTTAAGGCTGAAACCAAACATGGCATCTGGACTGGCTGCTCAAGATCCCAGCTCTTTATCCCCAATGGCCTGATCAGATTAAATGTCCTTTGTTTTTCCTTTTCTTTCTCAGTGTGAGGTATGTTTTCCAAGCAATAGGTCAAGCAGTGTTACAACACACAAGCGTATAATGCAATTCAGATGTCATTTAAGAATAATCAAGGGAAGCTGCATCCCTTAAAAAGATCAGGTCAGAGACTGACTTGAAAGACATGGAGACTTAGGGGCTTTCTGAAAGTCAACACAGTGAGCCCCACAATTAAAGAACACCATTGGGGGAGTGAGAGGGCTTTAATTTACATATGTCAGTCATGAGGCTGGCCGCTTTGTTCACAAAGACCTTCTAGGGAGTGTTGAATTATCTGCTGGAACCATGAGCTATGTTTGCACTGAGAAAATCCCATCATGTTCCCATCCTCCATGCTACCTTGTGTCCAGGGGAAACATGGAGGACCCATGACCTTGGCCTGGTGAGCATCACATGGGAGAAAACTCAGTCCTGGGGACGCAGTCAAACCAAGTTATCCCTACCCTTCTGCCGCCATGATTCTGCTGAAGGCGCTTGGGAGCAAGAGTTGACGTAACATCTTTGATGCCTTTCCTGTTTCTTGCTGACATTTCTTGGCATGTCCACTCACTTCACACCCAGAAAATCTGACTCAAGGCATGAAAGAGATAACTTGGTCCCATTCTGCCCAGACTTGCTTCTCAGGCAGATCCTGGGTAACTCCAGGCTAAGATAAAGGACAGGGAAGGGAGGTCCTCTTCCAGAAATAAAGAATTTCCTCCCATGGCTACATTTGTCTGGAGCCTTGCATTTTAGCTGCTTCCTGTGTATCATTTTTTTTAACTGGTCTGAGTCTTAAATTGGCTCCTTCCTCCAATCCAGGGCTGAATGGGCTTAATGGAAAATGGTGGAATGTCAGCCAAGCGGTTAACTCTAATGAAGGACTATTTGAAGGGGGTATTTTTAAGCTTAGGTAAAGAGAAGCTCTTTCATTATCTTGGGAGGAAAGGTCAGAGGAGATGGAAACCTGCTGTCCTTCTAAAGTCACATGATTCCCATATAATTACATCTTAGAATATTCCCAATCTTCTAGAATTTCTCCTTTTGAGTTTCATTTGACCATGACATCATGAACAAAAGCAAAACTATACACCAGAGGAATTCACTGAGGGGTTAACAAGAGCCCCACAGTGTGTATCTGTCTCTGGAGGCCCCAAACCTTTCGAGAAATAAGAGAAGGTCAGAGATTGAGAGCAGATTGTGCTCTTCCTTCCCTCCTCAGTATTATGGTCTCTTCTATATCCCATGGCACATCTACAGGATGAAGAAAATCCACTGGCATTTAACCTGCTATTATTTTGTTTAACATTCAGGAAAATGCAAAACAGCATTTTTGATCCTCAGTTATTGCAATTCTTTATTACCTTATTTTATTAAATCTTGGGATTGCAGGATGAATGATCTAGGGATGGAAGGGACTTATCTACTCCAACTTCCTCATTTTTCAGATGAGGAAACTGAGGCCATAGGAAGTAGGATTTGAACCTAGGCCCTCTGACTTCAATGCCAAAGTTCTTTCCATTGTACAATGCTCTGGAACTATAGAGATCACCTAATCCAAAGCCTTTGTTTGGCAGATGAAAAAACTGTAGGTTCAGAAATTTATCTAAGGTCACATAGCTACTTAGTGTCAGAGCAGGGCCTGATACCCAGGCAATTCCATTTAGTTCATTCGAATTCAATTAAACAAATTAAGTCCCTATTACCTAGAGTACAGTGATGGGCATGGAGGGACATAACAAAACTTTAAAAAAGACTAGTATGTCCCCTCATGAAGCTTATAGATAAGACACATGCATAGGCAATGTCACAGAGTACAGTAAGTAGTAATAACACTTTCCAGAGAGACACAGATTAAAAAAGAGAGTGAAAACGATGTCATTGCTGAGGGGAGAAAGGAAGGGAAGATCAGAAGAAGGCTTTGGGAAGGAACAAAGTGTCTGGATTTGCCTTTAAAACATAGGTACATGGGCAAGGAAATAGCTATTCTGGTATACGGTGTTTCACCCCCAAACCAGTCACCTCCTCTTGACCGAGAGAGATCATTTGCTATTTGTACCAACATTTGATTGGAACTGTTGACTGCACATGCCTGGTGTCTGCTCTCTGTAACTGTGAGATACAGGCAAAGATCCTGCAGCTGGGGTGCCATTATCTGTAATCACTGAAAACAAAGATGCTGAGTAACAGACTTAGAAATTATTTTTGAAATGACCCATTTTTCTTCATTCCTAGGCAGTCAGTCACATTGCTATTTGGGAGAGGCACATATCCCATTCATCACAGCCTCCTGTTAAAGTTACAAACTTAGGCACCAGAGGCACCAGTGGCTTAAAGGATAGGGCACTGAACTTGGGAGTGAGGACAAAGTAATTTCAAACATCTATTAAAAAAATCCTTGCTTGATCTGACCATCCCCACTAGCTACCATCTTATATTTCTTCTCCCCTTCTTGGCTAAACTCACTGAGGAAGATATCTACATTAGGAATTTCCCTTACTTCTTTAAACTTATCATATGACTTGCAATCTCATTCTTTAACTGCAATTGCCCACTTTAAAGTTAATAAAAAATGATTTCTTATTGCCAGACAGAGTGGCCCTTTCTCAAGCATCATCTTTATTGACCTCTTTGCAGCTTTTGACACTGCCAACTACTTTCTCCTACTGGATATACTCTCTCCTTTCTAATTTTGTGACTCTCTTCTCTTCTGGTTCTCTTGCCTGTCTGACAACTTTCCCAAATTTATTTTGCATGATTTTCATTCAAGGCAAACCCATTAATCATGGATGTCCCCTAAGACCTGACATGGACTCTCTTCTCTTCTTCCTCTTTACCATCTAGCCTGGTGATTGCATCAGCTCCCATGGGTTCAGTTAACTATCTCTCTCTGTAGATGGTTATCAAATCTATATTTTCTAGCCTTAGTCTCTTTCCTGAGTTCTGGTGTCATGTCACCAACTGACTTTTGGACATTTCCAATTGGGTATTCTGTAGGCATCTCAAACTCAACATGTTCATAACAGAATTCATTCTCTCTCTGTCCCCTGAAACTTCCCCTCCTCTCAACTTTCCTTTTACTATCAAGGACACCACCATCCTCCCAGTGATACAGGTTCACAACCTAGGTATCATTAACTCCTCACTCACATTCACTGCATTCATCTGCTGTCAAATATTGTTATTTCTATCATCAGAGCATCTTTTGTAGATATCTGTTGTTCTGTATTTACATATCCATCCTCTGGCACAGTCTGAGACCTTCATGGATTTTTGCAATAGGCTTCTCCTTGGTCTTCTTATCTAAAGTCCTTCCCTATTCCAATCTATCATCTACTCAGCTGCCAAAGTGATTTTCCTAAGGTGCAGGTATGACCACGTCATTGCCCTATTCAATAAAGTCCAGTGGCATCCTATTGCCTCAGGATCAGGTACAAAGTCCTCTATGTGGCTTTCAAAGTTCTTCACAACTTGAACTATTTCTGGCTTTCTAATCTTCCTTCATTTTGTCTCCCCCACCCCCAGACATCCATTTTACCATGAGGCTACACTGGTCTATTTGGTATTCTTCATGCACAACACTCTATCTCCCATATCTGTGGCTTTGCATTAACTGTCCACCATGCATAGAATACTTTGCCCCTATATGTCCACATTCACTAGCTTTCTTCAACACTAGGCTCAAATCCTGCCTTTGTTTGCTTTCTATCTATATTATAAATGTGGAAGGTTATTGCAAAAATCCATGAAGGTCTCAGACTGTGCTGGGGGATGGATATGTGAATGCAGAAAAGCAGATATCTACAAAAGATGCTCTGATGATAGAAACAAGAAGATTTCACAGCAGATAAATGGGATGTGAGATCCTTGAAGGCAGAGACAATGCTTTTACCTTTCTTTGTATCTCCAGTGATTAGTATGGTGCCTGATAAATATTGGCTTACTGCCACTACCTATGTGGTCCTAGGTAAGTCACAATCTCTCTGTGCATCAGTTTCATTATCTATGAAGTGACCAGATGAACTCAATGTCCTCTCAGGTCTTTTTCCAGCTCTAAATTCCCAGAGAGGGATTCCATAGTGTTTTCCGACTTTCGGATACCATCTCATCAGTAAGTAGTTAAAATAGTTCTTTGTAGTTCACCTAATTTCTGAATTCAAAAATACTGCCCAAGAGTGTAGAGGACTTGGAAAGCCTCTGCATTGGAGATGTCAAATTCCAGCAGGCTTCCACAAAACTACCCAGGAGCCCAACCAGATAGAAATATAATTAGTAAATGTTTAACAAAACAACAATAGAAAACAATATTACATTATTTACAGTAACATTAACATAGATAATGTTAATGTGTGGTTTTCTAAGTCAATCTGAGACCTTCAGGGATGCATTTTTATTTGCATTTGACACCACTGGTATACACAGTCACTCTAGGTCATTCAACAAAGGCAGACTGCTTTAGGACTGAGTTATTGGAATTGGCTTGAGGACAGTCTCATATTTACAACCCAGGGTTACTGGAAAACCTCCTTTTCATGCCGGCTTGAATAATCAGATCTGCAAACTGTAGCAAGTACTTTTGAAAGGAGAAAGCTATCTAGGCAGATGGAAGACAGGTGGATGGAAAGCTTCTGGCCACTTAACTTTTGATGAGCAGAGATGCTGAGGCATGAGTGGGAACTGATTGATGCCTGCTCAAAGTATAAAAAATCCACACAGGTGCTGTGGAAAACCAGCTAGCCTCGCTCTCCAGTTTGTCTATTTTCCTTGTCCATAATTTCCATGAATGAAGAATGCTGTGCTCTATCCCAGCCTCTGGCTGTGTGCTGAGTCCTCTGGAGAAGGCAACTGACTTGTTTAGTTACAACTGGTGATGTGAGGCAGAAAATGAAACACACACACACACACACACACACACACACACACACACACACACACACACACACTGAGGCCAGAGATTGTGCAATCAGTAATGAAAACCATTTGTGAGCATTTCCCTCCTATCTGCATTGAGATCCCTGCAGAGTCGAGGCCCAGGTCTGTGCAGGGGCCTAATTGTGACTGATCTCCCAATTTCGACTTCTAAGGAACACAAATGGGTGTGTGAGCCCCTTTCTCCTAGAGGCTGCCAAACCTGACTCTCTCTTCCCCATCCCAGCTTCCTCAAACACTTTCCATTTTCTGCTCCATAGGCTGGTTATCATCCCATGTAGCAGTGTGTCTGCTGCAATTATTTTTAAGTTTTTCTCCCTGGTTGATTTTATTTTGAAGCAGAAAGCAGACATCCAAGACCTCAGAATTAATTTTCTTTGTGGTAGAATAGAGTTCCACTTAATATTTCTTCCTTAACTTAATTCTTAATAATAATGGGGGGGGGAAGCTAATGTTTATATCTCTTTAAGGTTTACAAAGCACTTTAAACACATTATCTCCTTTGGTCCTCACACCTTGACTTCTTCCTACCTTTCTAACCTTCATGCATCTTCCTCCCTTCCACTAGTCTAAGAACGCTGGAGCTATTTTCATCCCCATTTTAAAGATGAGAAAACCAAGGCTCTAAGAGATTATGCTACTTGCCCAGGCTCAAACATCTAGTAGATGTCAGAGGCAGATTTTGATGGCAGGTCTTTTTGACATCAAGCTCAACATATTTCCCCTATGTCTTTTCAAACAGACCTCTTGAAAACTCAAAATTTGTGGGGGCAGGGTAATGAAGGCCTACCTCATAAATAGGGACTGTGTGTTATCAAAAAGTTGCTTCTCAACCTGGGACAAGGCTTGATTTGAAAGCTGTGGCCTCTGGGCAGTGTTACTGGACTTAGAGGCTTCACAACAACTCTGGTGATCTCTGCAGTGTAGATGTTCCCTTTACCCGTGTGGAGCTTTCTCATGCTGTAAATCAGAAGTGTCAAACCCTGGCAGGGCCAAAATCCCCAGTGAGGTGAGAATCAAATGAAGATAGAACTAGGAAATATTTAATAAAATAAATAAAAATATAATGAAACATAGATAATAGCAATATGTGGTTTTCTAAGTCAATATATGGCCTGCAGGGATCTTTATGTATAGTTTATTTGAGTTTGACACCATTTGTGTGAGATTCTTGCTAAGGGAATCATAAATCAGCTATAGGGAATTTATATAGTGTCTTGGAAACCTTCCTCTGGATATTCTAATATTTTCTGAACCTTAGGACAGCCCTGTGGGTATAATGGAGGAATGGTCTATCTGCTGTCCCTTCCTCTGGCTCCTTTCAACCCATCTCTTTTTCCAGCTATACTTAACACATGTACATACATACACATATACATACATAAACATGTTCCATTGATACATTCTTTAGTGCTCCTAAATGTAAATCATGTTTGGAAATATGTAGCACCCTCCCTATATCTAGTATAAGTTTTCTCTCCTCCTGAAATTTGAGTTGTTCTGAGGTTATGGTGTTCTATGAATCAGTTAAGACACAGCATTACCAAGAAAATATTGTTGTTAAAAACAATGGCTTTTACAGTTTTGGGATAACTGAAAGGATTCTACATTTTTCCCAATGTAGATCTAGCCCACTGTCCTATTCAGTTCTGGCTCAGCCTATCCAACATATGCAGTACTTGTCTAAGATTTATGTCATGATAGACTAACTCAGTGCATCATTTATCCAATTACATGTCATCACCCAGTAATAGACATTCTTCATTCTCTGTGTTTTTTGTGTTTTCGTGACGAGGTCAGTGTCTTTAGAGTGATTGTAGTACATCAAGGAAGTCTCCTAGAGTATATGGGGATGCAATCAGCCTACTGTTATTCAAAACCAAAATCACCTGGAGAGTTTCACCAACCATAGGCAATATTAAAACCCAAGACACGGAGACATATGTTCACCCTAGGTCTTCACCAGGTTCATGAAGGACCAAAGAGTAAACAAACAAGAGGAGACTAGAGATAGTAACAAAGCCTGTGGTTTCTTGTATTATAATTATTGGTTTACCTCTAATGCCCTCCTATACCATAAGTTCCATGGAGTAGAAACTGTGTCTTAAGTTAAATTCCTCTTGACCAGTTTGCTTTCGTCTTGCTGCTGACTGAAGCCTTTGGGCTCCTGCTCTCTCTGCCAAGATGTCTGAGGAAATGCAGACCCAGAACCAACCCATGGAGGAGGAAGAAGTGGAGACTTTTGCCTTTCAGGCAGAAATTGCTCAGTTGATGTCTTTAATCAATAATACATTCTACTCTAATAAAGAGATCTTTCTGAGACAGCTAATTTCAAATTCATCTGATGCCTTGAACAAAATCAGGTATGAGAGTCTGACAGATCCAAGTAAACTAGACTCTGGGAAAGAGCTGAATATTAGCGTCATTCCAAACAAAGATGATCACACCCTTGCCATTGTAGATACTGGTATTGGAATGACCAAAGCTGATTTTAACTAACAATCTTGGTACATTAGCAAAGTATGGAACCAAAGCTTTTATGGAAGCATTACAGGCTGGTGCAGATACTTCTATGATTGGTCAGTTTTGTGTTGGTTTTTATTCTGCCTATCTGGTTGCTGAGAAGGTGACTGTCATCAGTAAACATAATGAGGATGAACAATATGCCTGAGAGTCTTCAGTAGGAGGTCATTCACCATTAGGACTGATGTAGGTGAATCTATGGGTCACGAAACAAAGAGAATTTTGCATTTGAGGGACGACCAAACTGAGTACTTGGAGGAATGAAGAAGAAAGGGAATTGTGAAGAAGCATTCTCTATATATTGGTTATCCAATTACACTTTTTGTGGAGAAAGAATGCGATAAAGAATTCAGTGATGATGAAGCAGAGAAAGAGGAGGAAGAAAAAGAAAAGGAGTCTGAGAACAAGTCAGAGATAGAAGATGTTGGTTCCGATGAAGAAGAAGAAAAGAAAGATGGTGACAAGAAGAAAAAGACAATTAAAGACAAGTATATTGATCAAGAAGAGCTTAACAACACAAAGCTAATTTGGACCAGAAATCCCAATGACATAACTAATGAAGAATATGGCGAATTCTGTAAGAGCTTGGCAAATGGTGGGGAAGATCATTTAGCTGTGAACCCTTCTCAGTGGAAGGACAGTTGGAATTCCAAGCCCTTCTTTTGTTCCAAGACGTGTACCCTTTGATTTATTTGAAAATAGAAAGAAAAAGAATAACATCAAATTGTACAAGTACAGAGTTTTCATCATGGATAACTGGGAAGAGCCGATCCCTGAATACCTAAATTTCATTGGAGGTGTGGGAGATTCTAAAGATCTTCCTCTAAATATTTCACGTGAAATGCTGCAGCAAAGCAAAATTCTGAAAGTGATAAGGTAGAATTTGGTCAAAAAGTGCTTAGAACTCTTCCCTGAACTGTCTGAGGACAAAGAGAATTACAAAAAGTTTTATGAGAGGTTTTCTAAAAACATTAAGCTTGGAATACATGAACTGTAAGAAACTTTCAGAATTGCTGAGCTACTATACTTCTGCTTCTGGAGATGAGATGGTTTCTCTTAAGGACTACTACTGCATGAGGATGAAGGAGAACCAGAAACATATCTATTATATTACTGGTGAAACTAAGGACCAAGTGACTATTTCAGCCTTTGTTGAGTGTCTTTGGAAGCATGGTTTAGAAGTAATATATGGGATTGAACCTATTGATGAGTATTGTATGCAACAGCTAAAGGAATTTGAGGGTAAGACTTCAATCTTGAAAACCTTTGCAAAATTATGAAAGATATCCTAGAGAAGAAAGTTGAAAAGGTAGTTGTATCAAACTGATTGGTTACTTCCCCATGCTGCATTGTCACAAGCACATATGGCTGAGCAGCAAACATGGACATAATAATGAAGGCTTGGGCACTGACAGACAACTCAACAATGGGTTACATGGCAGCAAAGAAACACTTGGCAATCAACACTGACCATTTAATTATTGAAACACTGCAGCAAAAGGCAGAATCTGACAAGAATGATAAATCTGTGAAAGATCTGGGCATCTTATTATATGAAACTGCACGGTTGTCTTCTGGGTTCAGTTTGGAAGATCCCCAGACACATGCCAATCGGATCTACAGGATGATACAAACTTGGTCTTGGAACTGATGAAGACCATTCAACTACTGAAGAAACCAATGCAGCCATCACTGAGGAAATGCCACTTCTTGAAGGGGATGATGACATATGGTGCATGCAAGAAGTGGACTAAAAAGCATTCCAAAACATCGAATTACAGCATGTTTCGTAGACTAGTCTGAATAAGTTATTTTGTATAAAAGGTTGAAAAAATACTTGATGTCTTCATTCCTTCTGATGTATATTTTCAGATATGTTCTCTTTATTTTTATTAAATCACTTTTAAAAAAAAGTATGACATGAATATGCTATTTAAGAGGAAGTTTAGGATTCTCTTCCCTTTTAAGTATAATCAATATTGTGATACCTTAGACATTCAAACAAGAACTAGTAATCATAGTAGTTTATTTTGGTTTTATTTTAGGGAGGGAGAAATAATATCCTTAATAAGTGTTCAAACACTGAAATATAATGTTAGCTCACTACCACTTCTGTGATCTGAATATAGTATGTAGCAGAAAGCTGAATAAGGCAATTGAATTACTCCTTGGTCTCTAAAATACACTATTTTGAGTTATCTTAAAATGTTTATAAAATTATCTTTCTTTTATATATTTAAAAGAATTGAGTTCCATTCTATTCCATCCATTTTTGCATGCATAAAACCCTGAAGTCTAGGTAAATAAAAGTGTTAACACCAAGAAGAACAAGTTAAATTCCTCTGTCTCCCAGAGTCTATCTCAGGACATTGCATACAGCAGGTTCTTAATATGTTTTGAATGAATACAAGGAACTTAGTCTAATGAAAGTTAAACTTCTATCATTGAAATATGCTTATTCATTCTAACACCTGCCATTCATAGAGTGTTTTTAAGCCTTGCAAGGTGCTGTACATGCATTATCAAATTTGATTCTTATGTTCTTTGAGGTAGGTGCTGCACATTATTACAGCATTAATACACAGGCATTATTCTGATAGCTGGGAACAACATACAAACCCAGCTCTTTCTAGACTTTAAGTCTGGTTCTCTCTTCATACAATCACATTTATGACAAGTAGCAATTACAGACTCCATCTGTCCTTGTCTTTCTTGGCAAAGAGAGTTTCCCCATCTGGATGTTCCCCAAAACAGTTTCCAAGATGAGGAAACTCCCTCTACCAACGTAAGTTGGTACCTTGTCACCAACTTATAGACTTAGAGAATTGCCTTGAATACTGAGATGATAAGTGACTTTCTGAGGCCCATAAGGTCAATATGTGTCAGAAATTAGACTTGAACCTGGTTCTCTATCCATATGTTACACTGCCTTTTGACAAGTAACCAATAAGTCTTTAAAAATCCATCATCATCCATTCCCCTCCTGTGTATTCTCCCCTCCCACTCATGTGTCATCTTCTCCTAGTCCTGTGCATTCTTCCCACAATCCTGTGCATTCTTCCTCCAATCCAATGTATTTTACCTAAGACAGCTGCGTCCCTGCTCTAATTCACTCTAAGGTTATAAGGTTGTGACTTTTAGAGGTTCCTCTGAGTTTGACAGCAATCTACAGGCTGGACTGCTTTGCATTTAGGTCAAGAACTACACAAAAACAAAAGGAAACACTGGAAATATTTGATGGCAAATTCTCCCAACCTCCCTAGCCACTGCTCATCCTTGCTTGAAGGCCAGCTCTCCATTTTATCTGTGGTTGACTCTCACTGAGCTCATGACTAGCTAAAACCACAAAGTCTTCTTCATAGAAGCTGCTTGTCAAGTAAGCAGTCTGATCTGAAATGTGTGCTGAATGAGTGTGGTCTCTCTGACTTTGAGGTAAGACGACCTTTTAATTTCAACATGCCTTAAAAGTCATTTGGGCTCCTGAATCCATATGAAGAGGAATTCGCTTGTTTGAAGGAATAGCTTGGTCACCAAGGCCTGTATGATGAAATGTTCACCCTTTTGTCACATGGGAGAATTTTTCATCTCTACTTAGGAAATGACCCAACTACCTTGATGAAAAGGAGTTGGTTTAACCTGGAACATTCCCTCTTTGTAGATACAGCATTGGCACTGTGGGTAGGGAAGCCAGTTGATTGAGCAGGTGAGCTGTCCAGCTTCTAAGTGAGCTGCCATTCTGGTGGGCAGAGGCAGTGATTAGTTGAGACGTTTTAAAGAGGAAGGATGGTGACCAGTGCTGGTGAATACTATAATGGACATGATCCTGTGGACTTAGGACTGAATTAGTTTATCAATGAGGAGAGAAACTGACTCAGCTAGGTGTAGGAAGTGTGAGGAAAATTATATCTCCTACTATATGGAAGTACTTCTATGGGCTCCATTTTGTCTGGGTCTTCTGTACACTAGAATGTTCTCCTACTGTGGTTATATTTGGCACCTTCACCTAAGTAAGAGGGTCTATTCATTGGAATGGTGAGTTTTAGAATAAAGTAATTCAGATGTAGCCTAATTAGTATTCTGTAAAAGTCACTGAGCCAAGACCCTGCAATTTAGCCATGTTACACTGAAAAAAAACAAAGAAAACATTGGCTTCTGGAATCAGAGGAACTGTATTCAAATTCTGCCTGACAATATCTGTGTGACTTTGGACAAGTCACTTAATATTTCTAGTCTGCAGTATCAATCATCTTTAAGATAAGGATGGTATCCAGCTCATGACCCATAGGCTGCTCCTGAGTGTGGCCTGAACCAGATTAAAATATGATTGGAAAATGTTTAACAAAAGAAATAACAATCTAATACAACATAGATAATGTTAATTTGTGGCTAAGTCAATATGCTGCCAGCAGGGATCAGTTCCATTTGAGTTTTGGCAACACTGGAGTAGCTGACTTCTCATGTACTTTCCTGTATGAGATCTATGATCCTAAAATCATTCCTTTAAGGGGCTCTTTGAGTCTTACATGCTCAAAATTAAATAGCCAAGTGGCATCGTAGATAGAACAATGGGCTTGGAGTTATGAAGTGCCAGGATCAAATCTTGCCTTAAATATTTAATAACTGTGGTACTGGGTAAGTCTTTTCACCTGTGAGTCTCAGTTTCCTTATCTTCAAAATGAAGAACCTGGCTTCTGAGGTCTCTTCTAGCTTTGAAATCTATGGGCCTATGAAAATACTACCATATATGATCACACTGATATACTCTATAGACTTTTCAAATTATCCACAAATGAATAACAAACCTTAGGTACAGGTCGTGGAATACTGTCATTGTTGAACTGGAAAGAGCATTAGATTGGGGGTCCAACAATCCATTTTTAGATCCTGTTCTACCATTTGCAAGCCATGTGACTCTGGTAAAAAGTTACTTTGCTGAGTCTTGGAATAGTCATCTATAAAATGAGTATAGTAAAATGTACACTATTTACATCCTATGGCTACTGCAAATAGCCATACTGCAAATAAATAAGATCATGTGTGTGAAAATACTTTGTAACCCATAAAATGCTATTGAGAGACTGTTTATGAATAAAGTAAATGGCAACAAAAGTAATCCTTTCCCTAAGTTCCTTTCTGATACCTTATTGTAGCATGGGAAAAACCCTGGGATGAGAAGACTATGCAAGTGGAGGCCAGAGTTGGACAGGTTCCTTCAAACTAACAACAGAAATCAATCAATTAGTTAGCAAGAATTAATTAAGCGTCTGTTATATGTCAGGCACAACGCTATGTAACAGGCAGCACTGCTATCTATCAGATATTTCTACCTATATGGTCCCCAGTCATATTAAACTCAACATATCCAAGACAGAATTCATCTACTTCCTGACAAACCTGCCTTTCTCCCAACCTTCCTTGTTTCTGTCCGTGGCACTATCATAATTCCAATCACTCAGGTTCTCAACTTCAGAGTCATCTTGTATTCTTCATTTGCCTCCTTCCCTGCCTCCATGTAAAATCAGTCATCAAGTCTTAACCATTTAATTTCCATAAAATCTCTGGCATCTATCCCCTTCTTCCCCCTCATCCAGTCACCAGTCTTATTCAGGCCCTAACCATCTCTTGCTGTAAGTACTTAAAATTACAAATACTTTTTAATTGCTATTCTTGCCTTAAATCTCTCTTCTCTCCCTTCCATCATGCACTTACTGAAACCATTTCTAAAGCATAGATATGACCATGTCACTACCATACCCAACAGTTATCCTTGGCTCCCAAATGTTTCTAGGAAAAAAAAATACAAATTAATTTGGCATGTAAAATGTTTTGAATTTGGCTCTTGTCTGGATACATTCCACCTTATCATTGAACTTTGGTGCCTAGAGTTTAACTCAATGCCACACATGTGTTATGATCAGGGCAGAGTACAGAGGAACTAACAGGGGTGAGAAGCCTGTGACTTCAAGGCCACATCTAGGTCCTCAAGTGTTGCCCTTTGACTGAATCCAAACTGCACAGAACAAATCCCCTTAATAAAAGGATTTGTTCTGTAAAACTTGGACTTCGTCAAAAGGCTACACCCAAGGACCTAGAAGGCCACATGTGGACTCAAGGCTGCAGGTTCCCCACCCCTGGACTAACAGTTCCCTAGTCCTGGATGCCACATCTTTTAATGCATCCTAAGACCCTGTTAATTTTCTCAGCTGCCATATCATACTGTTGAATATTATTGAGCTTGCAGGTCACTAAAACCAGAAGACTTTTTTTTCAGTTAGATCATTCTCTACTCACTACTGCTTTATTTTGTGCTTATGAAGTTGATATTTTGAACCCAAGCCTAGGACTTTATATTCATCCATATTACATTTCATCTTATTGGATCTGTCCTATATCCCGACCTTTTGAAATCTTTTTGGCTGCACCTTCATTCATTCATTGAATTAACTGTGCCTCTCAGCTGTCACCTACAAATGTGATAATTGTGGGCCATCTGTGCCTTTATCCAAGTCACAGAAAAGCATTAAACAGCTTTGGGTTAAGCCCAGATCTGGAACCCACCAAGAGAAGTCTTTCCCAATGGATATCAAATGATTGATGATTACTCTTTGCATCAAGCTTGTTAACCAGTTCCATGGGATTACAGGAACATAGCTTCTGAACTGGATGGGATCTCACTGGTGTCCTGGTCCAACCACCTCATTTTACAGATGAGGAAACTGAGGCCCAGAGAACTGAATTGAATTGCTGGAAATAAGTGATAGAGCTAAGACTCCAACTCAGGTCTTCTGACTCCAAATGCAGCACTCTTTCTACTCTAATACACTTCCTTGAAGCCACTTAACTGTACCATCCTCTACTATTCCATGTTTGCCTGTTTGTCTGTGAGAATAGTGTGTGAGCATTTGTCAAGTACTGTCCTAAAAGCTAGGTAAACCATAATGACATCATTCTCCTGATCTATAGTACCTGTTTAGTAACTCTGCCACCTCCCTCCCACAAAGAAAATGAGACTAATTTGGTATGACTTGTTTTCAGTTAAATTATGCTGACTTTTAATAATCACTGCTTTCTTTTCTAGCTGTTTACTAATCATCCATTTAATAATAATATATACTATATACTAGATTTTTTTTCGGGAATAAAAGTCAAGTTTACTGTTCTGTATCTTGCCCAAATAAAGCTCATACCTCAGAGAGAATGAAGGACCTCTCCAGTTTGGGATCATCTAGATAATCTCAAGTATTATCTAGGCACAAAGGAGTAATCACTGATTCTGATTGGAGAGAATACTTGTTAAACTGAGTATATCTGTGAATGTTCAGTAGATCTTTTTTGGGTGGGAGGGGGCAACAAGATACATGTGTGACTTTTTCAATCTAAAATGCTTATCCATTTTGCATGTTTATTTCAATATTAAAACTGGGAATATGGAGAATGATCATAAAGAAGACCAGGGCTACTCTTAGCCAAGGACAAAAGCCTCAACAACTTCAGATGGTGGGGAATGCTTCTTGACCAGCCAAGTTTTGGGGGGCAACTACAAAATAAAACCCCAAAGTTGCTATGTCCAAGTGTTCTCTGTTCATATTTCTTTTCAAGGCCATGCAATAAAAAAAAATTTTTAAAATCTACACTTACAGGAAAACCTAGAATATAATATCTTTGTCAAGCTTAATCAGAACCAGAGTAAAATTCCAGCCGCCAAGAATAGAAACAGACGCTAATGATTTCATATTTGGTCCAAACTATACAGTGTTGGCTTCACTGGGTTTGTTTGTCACTTTCTCAAACAAGGAATTAAAGAAGGATGACTAGTTTAAGGGAGAACAAGAAACCAATCAACATGGAACAGATATGTAAAGAGATCAAATGTCAGATGTCCTCCGGGAGGATCTTTCAGAAGTAGATTCCTTTTTACCTGGCATCTCTGTCAATTAGTCAGTCAGTGGTGAATTAGCTTTTCCTTATTCTCTCAGCAGCCAGCACTGTATGTGAGAAGTAACACCACAAGGCCAAAGAAACAATGCCTAGGGTGCCGAGGGGACGGTTACCGTCATTGTTTTAAAAGGAGATGAATCACAAAATCAGAGAATACCAGAATTGAAAGAGACCTCAGAGGTCAATTTAGTGCAATCCCTTAAATGAAGTACGTATCCTATCTACAGAAACCCAGCAAGTAATCACTCAGTCTCTGCTTGAATACCTTCCAGGTCAGGAAAATTACTTTCTCCTGAACTGGCCTATTCCCTTTTTAGCCATCTCTGATTGCTGGGGTAGACTTCCTAATATGAATTGGAATCTGTTTCCTTGTAAGTTTCACTCATTGGCCATAGTTTGCTTTTCTGGGACCAAACAGAACAAATCTAATTTCTTTTCCATACAAGAGCCCTTCAAGTATTTGAAGCCAGAGACCACGTTTCCACTACATATTCCCTAGGATAAACACACGGGTGTGCTGAAGCCAGTTCTTACTGGCTCATGCTGATTGATAAATTTTTAGTCTACATCTCAGAAATGGGCAAATACTACAAATCAGGACTTTGCTTATTGTTTTGTTGATTTTCTAGACTTAAAAAAGTGATGGAGAAAATGTTAATAATTTAGATTAAATTTGAAAGGGTGATGGTAACTTTTTTTCTTTTGGAGAGTCAGTTGTTTTTTTATTTTATTTTTTAAAACATCTTTATTTTTATTTATATTCATTATTTTGTTTATAGTGTTCTAAAATCACTTTCATATATGTTAGATTTTTCCCTCTCCCTCCCCCTCCTTCCCCGCTACCTCCCCATTCCCTCCCTGAGATGGTATACAGTTTTATATAGGTTCTACACATACTATTAAATACTCTACACATCCTATTAAGTACATTTTCACCTTAGTCATGTTGCATGGAAGACTTAAAATGAATGGGAGAAATCATAAAACAAACCAAAACATAATACAAAAGAAAATGATCTACTTCATTCTGCGATCAAATTCCATAGTTCTTTCTCTGGATGTGGAAGGCATTTTGCCTTAAGAGGCCACAGGGAATTTTTTTAAGTCCTTGCATTGCAATGAAGTACTAAGTCTACCAGAAAAATTCCTCACATTCTGTGGTTATTGCTGTGTATAAAGTTCTCCTGGTTCTACTCCTTTCACTAAGCATCAGTTCATATAAGTCTTTCCAGGCCTTTCTGAAGTCTTCTTGTTCATCATTTCTTATAGCACAACAGTATTCCATTACATTCATATACCACAATTTATTCAGCCATTTCCCAACTGATGGGCATCTCCTTGATTTCCAGTTTTTGGATACCAAAAAGAGGGCTGCTATAAATATTTTTGTACATGTGGGACCCTTTCTCATTTTTATGATCTCTTTGGGATCCAGCCCCAGAAGCAATATTCCTGGGTCAAAGGGTATGCATATTTCTGTAGCCTTTGGGCATAGTTCCAAATTGCTCTCCAGAATGGTTGGATCAGCTCACAGCTCCAACAACAATGAATTCATGTTCCAGTTCTCCCACATCTTCTCCAACATTTATCATCTTCCTGTTTTGTCATGCTAGCCAATCTGATAGGTGTGATGTGGTATCTCAGAGCTGTTTTGATTTAGAGCATTTTTTCATGACTATAGATATCTTTAATTTCTTCCTCTGAAATTGTCTGTTCAAATCCTTTGACCATTTATCAATTGGGGAATGACTTGTATCCTTGTACATTTGACTCAGTTCTCTATATATTTTAGAAATGAGGCCTTTATCACAGACACTAGCTGCAAAAGTTCTTTCCCAGTTTTCTGCTTCCCTCCTAATCTTGGTTACATTGGGTTTGGTTGTACAAAAATTTTTCCATTTATTGTAATCAAAATTAATCATTTTGTATTTCATAATGTTTTCTATCTCTTGTTTAGTCAAAAATTCTTCCCTTCTCCACATATCTGAAATTCTTTGCTCCACTAATTTGTTTATACTATCAGTCTTTGTTCCTAGATCATGTACCCATTTGGATTTTATTATTGTGCATGGTGTCAGGAATTGGTCTATGCCTAGTTTCCACCATACAGTTATTCAGTTTTCTCAGCAATTTTTGTTGAACAGTGAGTTCTTATCCCAGAAGCTGGGGTCCTTGGGTTTATCAAACAGTAGATTGCTATAGTCATTGACTACTTTGTCTTGAGTACCTAACATATTCCACTGGTCTACCCTTCTGTTTCTTAGCCAGTACCAAGTGGTTTTAATAATTGCTGCTTTATAATACAATTTGAGATCTGGTAGAGCTGGGCCACCTTCCCTAGCATTTCTTTTCATTAGTTCCCTTGATATTCTGAACTTTTTGTCCTTCCAGATGAATTTTGATAAAATTTTTTCTAGCTCTAGAAAATAATTATTTGGTAGTTTGATTGGTATGGCACTGAATACGTAAATTCATTTAGGTAGAATTGTCATTTTTATTATACTGACTTGGCCTACCCACGAGCAACTGATGTTTTTCCACTTACTTAGATCTGACTTTATTTGTGTTGAAAGGGTTTTGTAATTGTGTTCATACAGTCCTTGGGTTTGTTTTGGCAGGTAAACTCCCAAATATTTTATAGTGTCTACTCTAGCTTTAAATGAGATTTATCTTTCTATCTCTTGCTGTTGGGCTTTGAAGAGTCAACTGTTAAACATTTACCAACATACCCCAGGAAAAACACCACTATTTTTTTTTCCAGCTGAATTTCTTAAGGCATGGTTTTCTCATCCCAGTGGCTTTCATTTGTATTATCTCTAGTCCAGAACATAACATAACGATAAACCATCTCATCTGATCAAGACATAGTACTGTGATTATCACTGATGGACACCATTGCTTTTATGGGTGCCTTGATTTGTCATCCTAACAAAAAATAGTTCATCCTCTGATTCAAAACCCTCCAATGATGGGCAGATCATTATCTCATAAGACATCTTATTTCATGTTGGGACAACTCAAAATCTTAGAAGTTTTTCCTTCTTCTGAATCAAAAATCTTCCCTCTAACTTCTACCCAATGGTCCCAGATCATTGGTAATAAACATAATGAGTTCTTAATAATAGGGTTTGATCAAATACTTATCAGGAACCACAGAATAGCTATGTGTAGAAGAAGGAATATAGTGGACTTGGACAGAGTTAAACTTCAAACTTCGGGACAAAATTTTAAAACCTCATCCCTCACCCCTTTGGCCTCCAGTCCGCTGACTTCAGATAGCCTCTTGCCATAAAATGGGGATCAGCTAGGTCTTTATTTTGTGGATCTTCAAGCACTAGGCTAGGGCTACTCTTTCACTGTGTTCCTTTCATTTCTCCACCTATACATGAGATTTGAAGGATCATCTTTGTCTTATTGGGAGGCTGTACAAATGAAGATAAGAGAATAGTCCAACCGAGACCAGGCTCTAAGGGAATGGTATGGCCCAGTCCACTCATTTTTCTGACCCAGAGAGGGGATGGTCACACAGCTCATTAGTGGCACAGCCAGACTTGAACTCTAGCTTCCTGATTTTAAGCCTAATGCCCTCTGCCTACATCATGCTGCCTCTCTAAAAAGCACCTTTTTGCCCAGTGGAGCAATTACTGTTAAGTCAGCCAGTGCTTCTCCAAACCACAGCATAGCCTGCAAAGCACAAATACACAAGTTGGTCATTAATTCTGAAGTTTGGACCCAAGCCCCATTGGGCACTAGCTATGGACTGAGTAATGTTGGCACTGCAGCTGGACCTGGCAAGGGTATTGGAGTGGCTGAGTGTACTTAGGGGCCAGCTCAGGGCTGAGTTCCCTCCCCCTGACTGAGGGATCAGTTGACAGTGTGTCTGTCATACTGCTGACAGGTCCAGTACCCAGGATACCACTTATAATGTATGGACCATATCCATACATGTGTGTGGATTGGGCAGACTACTTAACTCATGGACTTCCCCAATGTGGAGCATCTCTGAGAACCATTATATAACCTGCTTTTAGAGAAAGAATAATAGTAAAGGGGGAGGAAAGGAGAGGAAAGAGCTCCCACATGCATTATGTGTGTGTGTGAGAGGGGAGGGGGGAGGTGGAGGGAGAAGGAAAGGAAGAGGGAGAGAATAAGACAGAAAACATGAAAACCAGAGAGGTCCACCTTTATGAGAAAAATGGAGAGAGCCTAGAGGAATGAGGAGGGGAGGGGAAAGGAGGGCAGACAGAGCAGATAGAGAATTGGAGAGACAGAGAATAGAGAATGAAAACACATGCAGTGAGAGGAGTGAACACATACCAAGAAAACATAAACACACATAAAAGAAGAGGAAAAAGAACACAGAGAGGGAAGGAGGTGGGGTGGGGGAAGAAAGAGGCAGAAGGCCACACAGAGACAGAGAGACAGAGACAGAGCAACAGAGAGACAGAAAGAGACAGAGAAACAGAGAGAGAGAGAGAGAGACAGAGGGGGTAGGGGAGAAAAAGCTTTGAAGATGACCTCAACCTTAGCTCTAATGAGCAACAAGAAATCCCTACACAAATCACAACCAGAATCTTCATTCTCATCCTGAGACTTACTACTCCTCTTGAGGAAACCTCTTTTTGGGTTTGGCTTGGACAAATATGCACAAGGAGCAGGTACTAATTGCCATTTATGATTGACAATCACTCCCCAAAGAGCCCAAACCTAACCCTACCAGCTTCCACTATTGTTAAAAATCTCCCTGATATTGCTGCAATCATCAGTTTGTGACAAGAGGGTAACTTTTGCTGGAAGAATACCAGATGGCCACAATATACATGTCCCTGTCAGAACAGCAGCAATGATTCCATGGACTTGCCTGGATTCAGCAACATCTTGGAATCCTCTATGTCCTCAACACAGATACCATTAACCTTGGGGCAGCTAGGCTGGACATGAGAAAGAATGAGACTGAATGTCCTAATCATCATCCGATTCAGAGAAAATGTCTGGGGAAGTGATTCAAGACTGAAAAGGACAGAGGACAACATCAGGGGAATTGAGGGTTTCCACTGATGCTTGGATCCAGCTGGAAAAAGTTACAATATAACTGCATCTAATGAAATTCACTGCCACTACTAAAGAAAAAAAAAACCCAAACAAAATACTGATAAATGACATTGCACTTAGCTTGAGTTGGCTAGTTGTGCTGAACAACCATAGGTCATAAATCTGGGACCTTGGCTCCAGCTCACATTGTAGATGAATTTGATCCATCTCAAGCATGTGTCCCCATGACTCACTGCTCACTACTATCATTTTTCCTAAAATACACCTGCTCTTTTTTCTTACCAACCCATGATGAGGTCAAAGGAAGCCATAGAGGTCAAGTCTAAGACCTCCTAGCTTTTCTCTTGCAGTGAAAGAGGGAGGGGGGATGTTGGCAAAGTAGTGAGAGTCCAAGGGAAGGTAGCCAAATAGTGAGGGATCTGGAAAGATCACATGAAGACTGTCTGAATGAAGGAGCTGGGCATGTTAAGGCTGGAAAGGAGACAGAGACAAAGAGAATGGAAGAAGAGACAGAGAGATACAGAACAAAATAAGAGGGGAAAAAGGGAGGGAGAGAGAAGTTGGTGTGGTGTAATTTTAAGAGGGCAGGATTGCAAGTCAGGAGGCCTGGGTTTGATTCCTGGTCTTCTATTAGTGATAGTCACAAGCTTTCTGGGCCTCAGTTTCCTCATTTTAAAAATGAATGGGCTTGATTAGATGATCTCAAAGGTTTCTTCCAGTCCTAACATTCTGGAATTTTTTAATTCTCTGAGAAGACCAAGGGAGAACACACTAGCTGCTTTACTATATATTTTTTGGAAAGCTGAATATACAAAAAAGAAATCTAGCCCTAATCTATCTTTCTATTCTAACTCTATATTACCCCATCTTCTACAGTCTGCAATTCAGCCGAAATGGTCTTCTTTGTCATAGGGGTATATATATATATATATATATATATATATATATATATATATAGGTGTGTGTATCTATATGTATATATGTACATAATGCATATATATGTATACATATATATATTTGTCTATATAGAGGGAGAGAGACAGAGAGAGAAGAGTGGGAGGGAGGGAGAGAAAGAAAGAGCCCTTATCCCATTTCCTTCCTCTGCTTTCCCACTGGCTCTACCCCTGTTCTTGGAAGGCACTTTCTCCTCACCGCAGTCTCTCAGAATTCTTCTCTCTTCTTTCAAGGAGACCTTCAAGCTTCACCTGCTAGTGCCCTCCCTCTTTATTTGTATCTTTATTTTCTATATATTATATGTGTACTCACTATCTCCTTTTTCATTATTTCATTCTTTGTATTTGTATCCCTGGTATCTAACATAGTGCCTACTATATAGTAAATGCATAAAAACCATTTGTTGATTGGGTAACTTTGTCCTATGTGGCTTGAGAGCAGAACTGAAGGTTAGAAGGTTATATAAGAGCCCAGATTTTGACTCAGTTAAAAAAGAACTGTCTCATGCTTGGATCTGGACAGCAAGAAAACAGGCCGCCCCATAACGACTAATTTTTCCAATAGAATAAAATAGTAACAAAATTTAATTTTAAAAAATGGTATTTTCTTTCACCTTTTGGTGAAGAGATATCAGTATTAAGTGGAGGAAAGGGTGAATTAATGGTTTCTAACATCCCTTCTATCTAGAATTATAGAATCTTAGCACTGGAAAAGATCTGAAGTCACATGGTCCCATCCAAGAGGCCAGCCTGTCAATAATATGCCTGACAGCGGTCATCCAGACTCCACTGGAAAAGCTTCAGGTATACAAAACTCACTGCTTAACTCATTTATATGGTGCTTTAAGGTTTGTAATCATTTGATCCTCAGAGCGACCATAGGAGGTAGGTGCTTTGATTATGCCCATTTTTACTGCTAAGAAAACTGAGGTTGAGAAGTGAAGTGACTTGCTCAGGGTCACAAAGCTTTTTTAAGACAGTCTCCTTCTGCTCTTGTAAAGAATGTATAGAAATGGCTCTGGTTTTTGAGAATTACGACCTTGTGTTGAACTGCAATATGCTTTTCTATCATTTCGACATATTATTTCTAGCTCTGCAAGATGGGGCTTAGTAAACTATATAATCCCTTTCCCCCACGACAACCCTTTAAATACTTGAACACAGCTTGGAAATCCTATCTTCTCCAAGCTCAACACTACAATTCCTTCAGCCAATTCTCTAAGGCTAAGACTTAGAGTTCTCTCATAGTCCTGATAATCTTCCACTGCCCACGTCCCTCCTAAAATGAACTGCAGAAGTCCACATAATTCTCTTCACCTGTGGTCTGATGAGGGCAGGGCACAGCGGGAGAATCACATTTCTGATTATGGATAATGTGTTTTTAGTTATTCAGCCTAAAGTCACCTTGGTTCTTTTAGCTGCTATATCACGTCACATTGAACCTGCACTCCAATGAAACTCTAGGCTATTTTCACCTGAATTGCCTTCCTACTCTGTCTTCCTCTCAGAACTGTTATCAATGAACATTTTCCATTTATTTCTTATTTATCTTCTCTTTTTAGAGTGTTGGATATGGAATCAGAGGACTTGGGTTTGAATCTTGGCTTGATCAGGACCATAAACAAGTTACTTCATTTCTCTGGGTCTCAGTTTCCTCATCTGTAAAATGGGGTGGTTAGAAGAGATCACCTTTAAGGTCCCTTTTAGCTATAAATCCATGGTCCATGACCCTATATTTCTGAAAATGTTGGATCTCAATTTGTTCTTCCAAGCCAAGCCAAACATGAGTTATACATATAGATAGCTTATCATTTGTGCTTTCATCTAAGTCACTGGTAAAAGTGTTAAAAAGCCCAAGGCCAAAGGAAGATGCTTGAGATATTCCACTAGAAACATTCTTCTGGGTTGACATTACTTTTCAGGCAGACCATTTAGCCAATTCCTAATCCACTTAACTGTACTATTGGCAGTTTCACAGCTCTCCATCTTGTCCACAAACATATCATCAGAGCCTGTCAAACACTTGCTGAAATTCAGGTATACTCTGTCCATGGTAGTCTCTTGATTGCCCAGTCTAGTAACCTTGTGAAAGATGCTGACACTCTATGCTTGTGATACTTCCAATGGTGACGAGATTAGACCTCACAGGGTGGCCTGTTCCATGGTTAGACAGGTCTAATTGTTAAAAATATTCTTCTGGCAGAGTCAAAATATGAACCCTAGTAATGTCTAACCATTAATTCTGCTCTGTGGAGCTACACAGCCAGTACAAAGTTATGATTTTTTCCAAATGCGGATCTCACAAAAGTAGCCATCATACTCTCCTTTGGTCTTTTCACAGAATTATATAATGTAAGATATGGAGTGACAAATGAATAAAAAATACTTAAAGAAGAAAAGGAAAACTAAAAAATAGAAAGAAATGGAAGGAATCTTAGAGAACATTGGTCTAGTCCATTCATTTTACAGATGAGGAAACAAGGCTAAAGAAGCAAAGGCCACACAGCTACAAAATAGAAGAGGCCAAATTCAAAGTTAGGTCGCCTGACTTCCAGTCCCAGACTCTTTAATCTGCACCAAACTGCTATTCTTCCACTCCTTTCTCCAGTCTTACACCTCCAACTCCTTCGGATATTCTTCAGGGTAAATTGTTTCCAGATAATTCACTGTAATTATTGCCCTCCTTTGGAGTCTTGCTCTAAATTTGTCAATAACCCCCTACACTGTAGAACCTGGAAAAGAGGGGCAATGAGATCTTAGATTTAAGTACTTCTTTAACCTCATCAACGAAAAAGAGCAGGTATTCATTAAGTGAGTGGTGGATCATGAGGATATGCTGGAGATAGTCTGTATTTGGATGCTGGGTGAGCCTATGACCTAGACTTATGACCTAGGTTCAGTACAGTGAAGTTAGCCTGGCATGACTCGTTCTCAAGGAAGCCATGCTACCTTACTGTCATCACCACTTCCATTTCTAAGTGCTTACACATGATTGTGGCATCATGGAAGAAACATTGAACCCCAGAGTCAAGAGATTTCAGTTTGTTTCTGACACATTAGTGGTGTGACTCTGTGCAAATCACTTATCCTTTCTGAGTCTCAGTCTCCTACCTAGTCTATAAAATATGGCTTACAATATTTGTGTTACTTCATTGGTTTAAGAATAAAGCCTATTATAAACCATAAGGTGCAAGATCAATGGGTCATTAACATATTTTCAGGGCTAAAGACTTCCTGTTTTTGTTTGTTTTTTGGTATCCCTGTCCTTAGCATAGTATCTGGCATGTAGTAAACACTCAATAAATACTTGGTGACTAACTGAAGTCAGGCTCACTGGCCTTTAGCTTGAAGGATCATTTTTTTCTCCCATTTGAAAATTAGAACATTTGTCAGCATGCAGTCTTGTGACAGTGATAGGTTCTTTCCAAGATTATATGCTGCAGTGTGGCTGAATAGCATCATAGTACAATGCATAGGGGCCTCTAGACCTGGGTCATCTCAGGTCAGCTTGTCACTGATAAATTTTGTGACCTTGGGCAAATCAATTTATCTTTCTTTATCTATAAAATGAGAGGATTAGATTTGATGATCTCCATGGTACCTTAGTATACTAAATCTGTGATCTCACAAGCCTATAAAAGCATTTAATATGCAGTGTAGATTTATTTCACCCACCTAAGAATTTCTCTACAGTCTCCCAAGCTGAGTACCTTCATCCCAACCCTCCTTTCCCTTTTCAGCGACCTTTTCTGTATTGTATTCCTTCAACAGGAGGTAAGTTCTTTAAGGTCAGGAACTGTCTTTCTGATTGTATTAGTTTTCCCAGTGGTTAGCACAGTACCAGGCACATAGTAAAGGCTTAGGCAGTGCTGATTGACTGAGGGTCTGACTGATTTTCTATTAATGAGCGAAACTTTTTAGTTATTTTAAGCATTCCTTGCCTGTCTGAACCCTTGGCCTTTTCATACAATGGGTCCACTTTATAATTGTGGTATACAGTTTCTTTATTATAGATCTATACTACAGGCCAACTATTTGCAGTTTAGAGTAAGCATGTTTCCAATGCTAATGATGTGTCCTGTCTATGATAATAGCATCTGTCTCACAGGGTTGAGGACCAAATTAGAATACATATATAAAAAGTGCTTTGCAAACCTGAAAGTGCTAAATGTTAGCCTCATGTGAGGAATGCACTCCTTCCTTACATCTGCTTCCCAGAGTCCCTATCTTCCTTTAGGAAACAGCTCAGGCTTCAAGCCTTTCCTGATACCAACCCTGCCCTGCCCCCTTCCTAAACGTTAGTGCCTTTCCTCCAATATAACTTTGCATTGAACTACTCTGCATATATTTGCATTTTCACTTTATATTTATGCTATTTTTATATGTACTTGATGTCTTCCCAATAGGATATAAGTTCACTGCAAGGAGATACTGTTTATTTATTATATTTGCATCCCCAGGACTCAGCACAGTGTCTAGAATACCGTAGGTGCTTGACAGGCAGCTAGGTAAATAGAATGCTAGACCTGGAATCAAGAAGTTCAAACTCAGGTATCAGATACTAGCTAGGGCAAGTAATGTAACCTCTTTGTGCCTCACTTTATCTGTTAAATGGGGATGATTATAGTACCTACAGCACAGGGTTATTGTGCGACAATATTTGTACAGTACCTTACAACTCTTAAAATGCCATATAAATATTAACTATTATTATTAACAACAATAATAAATACTTGATCAATTGACATGTTAGTAAACTATATTACAAAAGGGCTCTTCAACAATTTGGAATTCTGCCTCCGAAGTTACTAAATTTTGGGGATACCTTTTGACCCAGCAAAGCCACCACTAGGCCCAAAGGGATTGAAGAGGAAAGGTTCAATATGAGCAAAAATCTTTATAGCACTTCTTTTTGTACTAGCAAAGAACTGGAAAACTAAAGGGGTACATACACATCAACTGGGGAATGGCTGGACAAAATAGGGCATAAGCATAGAATGTATTCATGAGATACACACACATGGGTGTCTTTGGGCAAATCACTTTCTCCACCATTCCTGTAGCAATGGAATACTACTGTTCTGGAACAAGCAATAAGAGGAATAGTTTCAAAGAAACCTGGAAAGACTTGTATAAACTGATGCAGGGTGAAGGGAGCAGAACCAGGAGAAGAATCTATAGCCATATGATAACAATGGAAAGGCCACTGATGTTGAAAGATTTACAATGACCAAAAAGAGGATTGATGAAGAAGGCTACCGACATCCTGAGAGAGAGATGATGGATTTGGGATGTAGAATAAGTCGTACATTTTGGGACACAATGTGAGGGCTTGTTTTGCTCCATCACGCATGTTTGCTATGAAGCTTTATTTTTGTTTTAAACGGGGGAAGGGAGGTGAGAGGATGGGGAAATAAATGTTTGCTCACCGAAAAGAAAATAAAATTTAAAATCCATTAGAGCTCTCCTATAACTCTCTGGTGTCCAACACATAGTAGGTGCTTAATATGTGCTTATTCATTGATTGGTTCTATAACTTAAGGTTATGTCCTGTTGATGTGTTTCTAGATGTTGATCCTTATGTTCAATGATACAAAATTGCATTGACGATGGGTCTTCCCTTTAGGTGACACAGTAGATAGATCACTGGATTGGGAATCAGGAAGATACAAGTTCAAATTTGGCTTCAGACACTTAGTAGCTCTGTGACCTTGGGCAGGTCACTTAACCTTATTGCCTTAGTTTCCTTATCTGTAAAATGAGCTGGAAAAGGAAATGGCAAACCACTCCAGTATCTTTGTCAAGAAAACCCCAAATTGGGTCACAAAGAATCAGACATGACTAAGAAATGACTGAATAACAAACAAATAAATACAAAACAATCACCAGTTGGCATTGGTGAGTCTTGCGGAATTTAATGAGGCTGGTCTTTGTATGAAAAGATGCACAGTCCATCACTGGCCCTGTGGTCAAAATCCCTCTATAGCTTAGACATAGACCTGTACGTGACTTTAGAGGTCTAGTTCAACTCCCTCATTTTCCAAATGAGGAAGTTGAGGCATGAAAGTGAAGTGGTCCAAATCCCCCATGTAGCAAGTGGGCAGATTCAAAACAAGAGTGCCAATCTCCAAATCCAGAGCTTTCCCCATCATACGACAGTATCTTCCTCTGTTGGCACAGCACTCAGGAAACCAGGGTCACCTTCATGCCACAATGAGGCATTAGAGTAGGACTTTATTTAATGGTGATTTATGAGTGTCTTTAAATCTTTTCATATGTTTCAATTCTTTCTTCCCCAACAGATTAGGGGTGACTATGAATTTTTCAAGGTCAGGAACTATTTCTTTTCTTTTCTATGTGTGGATTTTTTTTGAAGTAAGTTCTCTTCTCTCAGTGCTAAGATAAAACTCTGTCACATGGTGGAACTGAAATGAATGCTGCTAGAAAACTAAGAACCCAAGGTTCATAAATGGATTTTTTCCTCAATATCCCCAGCTAGCCTTGGCTTGTACAATTCTGCCTTATTGTCAAAATTCACATGAAGTTTGAATATGTAATTAACGCAAATTTATCTGCTTTACTATAAGCATGTAGAGAAAATACCATGAAATTATAGACAAATTTTGGTCCTGGAGAAAAGCTGAGAAAATGCAGTACTTCCTTCCTTCTTCACAGAGCTGGGGAATTATGGCTATAGAATATCAAAATATTGGTCAGACAGCTGACAAATTGATTGGTTTGATTAACTTTTTTTTCTTTGAAAAAACTCTTTGTTACAAGGAATGACTTGGAGGATATTGACCAATCAAAATCTAAGTACTGCATCATACCTGGAAATCTTTCCAATATAGCACCTAGGAGGCATTTGAGTCAGAGTGTCTGTTAAGGGTGATCCAGAGATCATGAAGAGGAGCTGAAGCTATATAATCCAGATAGGGAGGAGGCAGAAACAGTTACAAACAGAGGACCAGGTCAGAAAAGGAAGGCAGCCAAGCTTTAAACATACTAAGTTTTGAGTTTGAGCATTTATACTTCAGAAATCTTCAAATGTTCCAAATCAGGGTTGATTTATTGTTTTGTTGATAGTCTAGATTTAAGAAAGTGATGGAGAAAATGTTAATAATGCCAACTAAACTGAAAAGTGTATCGTGCTGCACCCCCATCCCCAAGAGCCAATTGTTAAATGTTTACCAGGGCTACCCTTTCAGTAGCAGAGAAGGCTTAACCAAGGTGGGAATAATGCCTCAAATGGGGAAGTAGTCCCCAAAGAATGACAAACCTTAGCAGGAGTGAAGATGATAGAAGAGGAGGGGGCAGTTTGTGTAAGGAAGGCAGCAGCTCTCCTCTTCAGTTAGCACAATCAAAAGGCCCATTTCCTGGTGTAAGTTAGATGAGGAGGCAGGGTTGACATATTCCCCAAATATGGAAACACATGGAGACATAGGAACAATGACCAGTTAGGCCCTGGGACAGCTGTTCCTAATTACTCTCTATCATTACTAATTAGGAACAAATCTATTTAAGCCAATGCTGGAGCCAGGCACAATGCTGGTGATCATTAGCCTGGTACATTTGATTCCAGGGAAGCTGAAGAAATTACATTGTGGCAAATCAATAGATTTATGGTTCAGGAGGTTGGAATGGGGTCAATGATCCATGGGCGTTTTTGCACTGGCAGGGGTCATGGGGTTCCAGCCTTCTCTGTCCGTCTGTTAGTGGCTATAATTCCCCATAGAGACTTTGAAGAACGGGAAAGGCTGATCTGTATGCATTTATACTGAGCAGGGGACAGGGACCTTAAGAATAAGGACCTAATCCGTCTTATGAGTCTGTGGGGTGTGAGGGCAAGCAGGAGTGTAACTTGGCTTTTTGGGGTCAAAGAGGGAACCTGCCTTTGATATGAAATGGCCATGGGCTTTGCTAAGTAATATGTGCTTGAAAGTCTCCTGTTGAGATTTTCCTGTCATCATCAGAAGAGGTGAAATGATGCCAGGTAGGTGATCTATGACAGCTGGTACTGACACTCTGAACACCCAACTGTAGATGCCAGGAGAGGGTCTAAGAGTTGCACAGTTAACAGAAGCCAGACCAGTTTTTAAGAGTTGGCTATGGACAATCTACAAACTAAAAAATCCACGTGAAACTAATCAAGAGTTGACTTTAATCATTAGGTCATAGCAATACTCAGTGGAATTATGCTTAGATTCAACCACCTCTTCTTACGGAAAAGGGCAATTAATATGCAAAGTGTCTGAAGGACTGTCTCCTGATAACACAACTGAAAACTACTCAGGAGATGTAACTCAAGCATGTGACAAATCTAGCTGCCAAAGCCAAATTTTAGTTTGAAATGTATACACTGAGTTTACCGTGAAATTGGCAACAAGAAATTAACAGCTTCACAAGTGTTACCAGTTGTGGCAAAACCTAATCTGTATTAAATTCTGTAATGAATAGTTAAACAACCTCTTGATTCCCAGGGATTTCCATGTGTCAAGTCAGAAACTTGGCTGTTCTCCTAATCCTAGGTCAAACTGTGAAGTTCTCAGCATAGACTCTCTATCTCTAAGTAGAAAGTAAATATATCCAGTTTGCTGTGGCTTGTCTATAAGGAAACATCCACTTGAATGGAAGTATTAAGATAAATTCTATCTAATCACACACAGGCTTTTGATTAAACCTAGGTGTCTGAGTCAGAGTGTCTATAAGGGTGATCTAGAGACCATGAACAGGAACTAAAACAATAGAATCCAGATAGGGAGGTAGCAACAGTGAAAGACCCAGGATTTAGTCCAGTAAGAGAAATCTATGAACAGTTGACCCTATGGAGTGAGCCACAGGAAGATTCAGGATCTGGGCTCTGGTAATGAAGATGCATGCCCAAAGTTCTATTATCTTTGACCCTCTTCCCTGACAACAACCTAGCCATTGGTGGGCTGCTGGTGGTTCTGGATGATGATAGTTGTCATTCCCCCTCTAAAAAAATCTCTATTTTATTTTGCTTTCCACAGTCTTTCTGGCAGATTTTCAAATGGTAAGAAATATTAATGGGTACTAGACTGCCCTCCCCCAAAATTCTAAAACAGACTCATCCTGTTGATTCCTTAACCTCATTGAGAACTATTATTTGAATGTGATATGCAACGTTTTCCTTGAAACTTTCAAATGTCAGATTTACTTTTTTGACTAGCCTCTAATAACTTATCTTCTATGCCTTAAGAAGCATTTCTCCCAATTCAAAGCTTTTAATTACCTTGGGTATAGACTTTAGATTTTTTGCAGGGATCTAATGGAACATTTGGCAAATTTACATTTTTGTAGATTTGCAGACCTAAGGAAATCAAGAAGGAAGGGAGGAAGTGAAATCCATTTCAACAGGCAATTTTGAATTCAAGACAAAGAAAATGATTATTAGTGTATTTCAGACCTTCTACCTAATATAACCTTTGCCAACCCCTGCATTTGGTATAAATGAGGCACATCTTGGACTTTATCTGAAAAGCCCAGATAAAATAACAAAAACAAATACTATGGAGAACTCGGGCATGAAAATGAATGCAGAATGACTGTTGATGAGGTATCTAAAATGTGAGAGAGAAAATAACTGGTAACAGAGTCAGGCATAGTGTTTATATCTTCAGATGTCTGTACAGCAATGCAAAGAATTATAGGGAATAAAAGTGTATCCAGCAAATGGGAAAAGATGACAAAGACTGGGAATAGTCAATGTTGTAGAAAGACACATGAATGCATTGTGGGTAGAAGCAGGCATTAAGATATTTCGAATTATGCAAATGAAGTCACTACAATTTCCACATATTTTGGCCCAGAGAGTTCCCTGCTGGGCACATACCTCCCCTCTCCCCCAAGAGGTC
The DNA here is from genome assembly GCA_028658325.1 of Potorous gilbertii. NCBI lineage: Eukaryota > Metazoa > Chordata > Mammalia > Diprotodontia > Potoroidae > Potorous > Potorous gilbertii. Next base: position 478,140,100 of record CM053770.1, read on the forward strand.
ACTGACAAAATGCTCCATATACACTAAAGTATTTATTGCAGCACTTTTTGTGGGAGCAAAGAATGAAAAACAAAGTAGATGACCAGAAATTGGGGGAATGGCTAAATAAATTGTGGTATATAAAGGGAATGGAGAATTATTGTGCTGTAAGGCTTACAAAAAGGATGGATAGAGAGAGGTATGGAAAGACTTGCATGAACTAGTTCAAAGTGAAGCAACAGAGCCAAGAAAATAATATATGCATTGACTACAACATTCTGAGAGAAAATAATGACAACCACAAAACAATCAAAACAATTTTGCAAAACTACAAACAAGCTTGGCCCCAGTGAAGAGATATGAAAAGATACCTCCACCTATTCTTTTGCAATCCATAGATATAGGATATTGCAAATAATGTCAGATTTTTTTTATAAAGGAATTGATTGATTTTGCTGATTTTTTCTATCTTTTAAAATACATTTTTGTTACAAAGGAAACCTCTCTGAGAGGGGCCAGATGGAAAGATATGAGATATTTAGATGATGTGAAAACAAAAGATGTCAATAAAAATCTATTTTTAAAAAGTGAGGAGCTAACCTTATCACTGGAGTAGGGCAATAAAAAGGAATGATTTCTTCTTTAGAACAAACAAATCAGATAAAAGGGATGGCAGAGTAGTACTGTATTAGCTATTTAAAAACACTACACATGTAGAGAAATCCTAACCTGAGGAGGTCAATCAACAAACATTTATTAAGTGCCTACTGTGTGACAGAAACTGTGTACCATCCTAGAATATAGCTGATTCCCATGTAGGAAACTTGACTGGTACCCAGAAGTTGGTCACTTTTTGAATTTCATTCAGAAGTACAGGGATAGGGATAAGAGATTGGAGTTGACCCAAATCTTTGAGTTAAAAAAGTTATGAGCACAATCTCACTGCCTTGAGAAAATGCAAATATAAGCCTATCTCTCTGCATAATTCCAACCCTGTTTAGATGCTCCATTTCCTGTATCTTAGCTGAACTAGGACTGATCCTGGCTCCATTATCAGGCTTTGCTTTTGAATCTTAGACACTCTTCTTTTCTCTGGCCCCTTCTTGTGGATTTTGTCATCTTAGAAGTTCTAATGATGGGCTCATCTGCCTTGAATAGACCACCACATATTAAATCCTACATTAATTAACATCACCACTAAAGGTTGTACTCCTAGGAGCAGACCAACAGAACAGTATCACAGCCCAATTGCACAGACTTCACCCAGTCTTATTCTTGCCTACAAAGACTGGATGATTGATCACTCACTGGGTACATTGTAAAGAGGATTCTTGTGCAAGTATGGGTTGAATGATATGGCCTTTAAAGTTCCTTCCAAATGTGAGATCAAAATGATTAAAATCAAGTGAAAGCACAGAACATCATGAATGTATAATGCATGCTATTTTAGAGAACTTTTGAGAACAGTGAGTAGTTTGGTTGGTCCACATGTGGCTTTCTAGGTCCTTGGGTGCGGCATTTTCTCTGAGTTCATGTTTTACAGAACAAATCCTTTTATTAAGGGGATTTATTCTGTGAAGTATAGATTCAGTCAAAGGGCCACACTTGAGGGGCTAGAGAGTCACATGTAGCCTCAGGGCTACAGGTTCCCCACTCCTGGGTCTAGTGTATTTACAGGGGAGTATTATGTGAGAAGATAGTCCAGTGGATAGAGTACTGGGCCTGAAGTTAAGAAGGTTCATCTTCCTGAGTTCAAATCTGTCTTCGGATACTTAGTAGCTATGTGAACATGGGCACGTTACTTAACCGTTTTTGCCTCAGTTTCCTCTGCAAAATTGGCTGGAAAAGTAAAAGTTTCTTTACCAACAAAACCCTCCATGGGGATCACAAAGAGTTTCACAAGGTGAACCACAACATTATGCAAGAAGATTGGGAAGGTAGGATGCTATTAGATTAGAGAGGGATTTGAATGTTGAACAAAGGAGTGTGAACTGAGGTCCAATCTCCCCTCCCCTTCCCTTCCCTTCCCTCCTTCATCTTCCCTTCCCTTTCCCTTCCTTTCCTTTCTCAAAACCTTCAACCTACTGCACTCTGAAGTTCATACACTGAAGGACACTAGGCCTCTGCCCAAGGGCTGCCTTCTGGACCCTTAAGGCTTTTGAGTGATTATCAGTGGTAACTGTTGCTGTTTCCCTCCCAGCCTGATGTCGTTTTTTTTCTATGCCTCACTAACCTGACCACCCCCTGGTTACTTCATAAAGAGGCCTACTCATTGAAGGGGCGTTATCTCACCCTAAGCGAGTTCCTGAATAGATTCCTATTACATCCTGGGTCATCTCCAGTCATCCTGATGAATATCTGGTCATCGGATTCAGATGGCTCTGAAAGGGAAGTGAGGCTGGTGACCTGCACAGCCCTCCCTCACTCAAAACAAAGTCAAGTGCCAGTCGTGTCATCATTTCTCTGATGGCATGGTTTTCTTCGGCACAGCAACAACAACTGGGGTAGTTTGCCCTTTCCTTCTCCAGTTCATTTTACAGAGAAGGTGCTAAGGAAAACAAAGTTAAGTGACTTGCCCAGGATCATACAGCTAGTAAGTGTCTGAGGTCAGATTTGACGTCAGGGTGATGAGTCTTCCTGACTCCAGGCCTGGCACTCTATCCACTGAACTACTTAGCTGCCTATAATTTATATATAATACATATATACATGTTTAGACACATACCCACAATATACATAATATACAAGCACACTAATATGCACATACATATACACAATAAATGATATATTACATACAAATATACATGCATGTATGCATTCAAACTTACATAACACAAACACACATGATACTGTCTTGGCCACATTTCCTTCAGGTGTCCTCATGGACCCCAGGACAATCTATATTTGGCTTTGCCTGTAGATAAAGGGATGACTTAGATGATGCCTGCGACTCCCTTTCTGCTTCTTTGATTTTCAACATGGCAGACTCATCCTGGAGTCACCATACACTTGGAGAGAAGATGAGAAGGAAGGGCATGTAAAGTGTTCAACGTATGATCTGGTTGCTGTGTTCTCCCAGCCATGGGCCTCTTGGAGATTTTGTGTGCTCTAGGGGCCAACGGCTGCCTCTTGGATTTCATATTCAGAATCACTTGACCCCAAGGTTCTCGTTACTTTTGGAATTTCTCCAATTCTGGTTTAGTTCAAGCTTTGATCTAGTGGCTTTTGGGGTATGGAAGCTGGGTTAATAATGTTCTTTATCATTAGTGGTGTTGACTTCATTATAGAAAAAAACTATCTATGAAGTCTGGAATTCCACCCACACATGGAAAACAAGGCTTATAAAGAGAACAATGGTGTTGTGTTTGTCACCCACAGACCACTCCATTTGACCACGTGATATAAGGTTTTTTTTCCTCTTAGTGATCTTTACCTGGGATTGATAAGGAGCAACAAGTGAGCTAATGTCAGGAGTCTGACTATGTGATTACATGGCACAATATCAATATTTGGAACCTGTATGTAAGTGGGAATAAATTCCTAACACTGGCAGAAGTCCTATTTTTACTGTGATGTTTGGATAATTATCAGCAAAAAGATCTTAATTTAACAGTATCTAGACAATGACTATAATAACATAAATAAGTTAATTATTTCAACATTAATAAGGAAAACATGCCTTCATCTCCAGACAAAACATATTTGAATCAAGGAAATTGGTCTCTAGGTCTAGCCCAAAGCAGAATGTTAAAAAGTGGGCAAATCTGGTCAGCAGCATCCTTTATCCCTGCTCCCTAATTTGTCTCTTCTTAATACCCTCCTTTCTTTCTTCAGGTTCCTAATACCCTCTTGTTGCCTTTAGATGAGAATATGTCTTACAGCTATCCCTAGATGGGCTGCTCTTGCACTGGATATGTCTTGTTCATCTATCCTAATGGCCTCCTGCCATATTCCAGCTCCCAAATCAATCTATATCCATCCTTAGTTCCATTCTTTCAAGACTTCGTTAGGTAGCAGAACAAGAAGATTCATATGTCAGTTCCTCAAGGATTCATAATTTGGGTGGGCCCCCCCTTCATTAATTCAGATTGCAACCTGTCCACATATTAGGAAATTGTCTTTGTGAATTTTAGAGGCCATTGCAGCCACCACTAGGTAGCCAATCCTGTGGTGAAGGTCCACAGGCAATCACTATGCAGTACTCAAAGCCTTGCCAGATTGACTAATTAATGGGCAGGACTTGCCAAGAGGCTGCATTTTCCAGATGCAGCCTTCAAAAACTCAAGGCCACCTCCAATGCCATACTGAGGCAACGAGGAACATATTTAAATTCAAAGAACAAGCACAAAGCCAAATTCATATCAAGTTGGGCTTTAATACTTCAACCGATTTATGACCTCCTCTGTTTAGGTACTCCCTCCAATAGTACAAAATAGACCACAATCCATACACACTTTCTCACCACTGAACATCCATAAATCATCTGTATAGTGTCCAGCCAATGTCCTGGAGACCTTTCTCTAGTTCTTCAAACATTACCTGGGCATCACTATAAGCAGAAGAAATGATCTCTCATTCTCATTACATGGCTGCCTACCTCCTTCTTTCAACCTTACAATTCAGATTCTACTTTACATAGATTCTGTGCTTTGCAGTTCATTGTTTGCTACATGCTCTTGACTATTTACACCCTCCCTGTATCCCTCCATTGCCCTCTGGGTGACCTACAATTTGGATATTGTGCTATCTAAGATCTGCAGCCATATATCATCAGTGGAAGATTCTTACTGGCACTAGAAATAGAGTGTTTTATTTCACTGAAGTTGTATAAAGCACTCATCAATTTCCCAGATGTAGTTCAGCCCACTTTTCTCTGATTTGATTCCAGGCCAAATTCATTGTCCATCTGGAGTATCTCTCCAAAATATATGTCCTGATAGATCAGCTTGATGGGTCATCCATCTAACTGTGTATCATAGCCTAGACAATAGGCATTCTTCATCGGTTTAGTTTTTCTTGGATTATCAGACTAAACTTTTCTGAGTGGGTGTGAATCTCAATTAGGCTCTGCAAGGTCATCTGCAAACAGGGAAATCTGGAGGACTGCACTATCTATATGGAATTCCTCCTCCATTTGGGCTCATTCTTCATGAGAATAGCAAGCTCCTTTAGCAACAAACTCCTCCCCTTCTTACATCTTGACTGATGTTAATAATCAGGGAATCATCAAAGTTATTTTTTATTGCCTCTCTCTGGAGGAATCTCAAATGACCTTAACACATACATGGAGACACCCTGTTGGAAGAGATCCCTTAAGGCTGATTTTTTTTCTACTAAGTTAAATGCTTTTTTAAAAAAAATCAACCAATATATGACTATGGGCAAGTTGCTTCAATTTCCTAGGCATCTGTTTCCTTATCAGTAAAACAGGAATAAAACAGGTACAATGATTGGAGTGCTAGGTCTTTCATCAGGAATTCTGAGTTCAAATCCAGCTGTAGGCACTTACTGTTAACTTCTGTTTGCCTCAGTTTCCTCATCTGCAAATTGGGGATAATCACATCATCTACATAGTAGGCAATATATAAATGTTAGCTATCATCATCATCATCATAGCCTTACTATAAGGACCAAAAGAGATAATGTACATAAGATACTTTCCAACCTTGATGTTAACTAGTGTCAACTAATATAATTACTTTCTTGTTATTTATTTATCAGTCACCATGTTCAGAGTTCTCTATGACCAACTGGCATATGGATATAAGAGCAGAAGTAGCTTAGCTGGAGACCGGAGGATCTGAATTCAAACTGGCCTCAGATACTTGACATTAGCTGTGTGGCTACCTGTGCTCAAGACTGCTCCAAATCTTCAGCCTCCCTCACTCAAATCAAAGTCAACTGCAAGTCATGTCATCATCTTGATGTCATGGTCCTCTTCAAGAATGAAGGACAAACACAATGACTGTGGCCCAGTCACTTAACCAATTGCTTTGCCTTCCCCCCACCAAAAAAAAAAAAAAAAAGAAGTAGCTTAGGCAAAACTATGAAGCAATAGACCTGTGTCTCTGATGTCATCTCATGTCTACTTTTACCCCCACTTCATTCCACTCCTTTCTTTCTCCCTCTAGGACCCTCTCCCTGCAGCTTCTATGTCCAGAACCATTTTATTCTCCACATTAAGCTTACTAGACCTCATTTCCTTTGGGCCCTGCTTGGGTTTTTTCATTTCAGTAGAAACGTTATGGAAGTATGACATGAATTACCCACAAGGCACTCATCTCTAGAAGTGAAAACTTTCAGGCGCTATACCAAGAGGTAGGGAGAGATACTGTTGGTACATCTTTCCATCATGAGCAATAAAAGTGATCACCAACACCTAAGATTGGCTCTAAGTGGGAGATCTAGCCTGGAGGATTTTTACCTCTCTTTGAATCCCCAGTGCTGTGCCTGGTATTATGGTCACTCCGTGAATGCTTGATCAAGCTCCAGAGGGAAGGGGAAGATTTCCCAAGCACTAGTTTTCCTGGCAGCATTCTTCAGCAAATTTTTACCAGCCCACAAAACTTTTACTCCCCAAGGCCCTCACCTCTTCAAACCCATCAGCCTGAAGAAATGACTCTTCCTTCTGACTGCATTCTGTTCTGCCTGCCCAGAATCACTCTCTACCACTCCCCCACCTTCTTTCTAACTTGGGTTCTGAGCCATAGCTTCAGGCTGAGTAATAGGAGGGACAGAAGTTGCATGTATTATTGCCTAAAGTTTAGTTTGGACAGGGAAATATGTATCCTCTGGAGGATGCCTTGGGTTCCTTTCTCTTTCTATAAAGCTCCACATGTTTCAGTTTTGTTCACTGCCCTTACTTTTCAAGGGGGGATCTCAGAGGCTTGTAAGAGTATATAGATTTAGATCTAAAGAATATTGTAGACATTGTATAGCCCAGCATTTCTCTCAAACCAACCTCCACGAACCCATGAAATATTTTTGGATTACTGCTTTTTTAAAAAAATGTCTTAATTGTTTAGTATTACGCATTGAAATAATTTTAGAGCATTTTATAAGAGTCCTGTGAAAGTTTTGTTTAAAGTGAGAAGTTCTTTCCCTATAAAAAGTTTAAGAACCACTGGCCAGTCTGATTTTATAGATGAGGCAGCCAAGACCCAGCCAGAGAGGCTCAGGTCATGCAGGGCATAAACACTGAGATTTAAGTTCAGGCCTTCTGACTCAAATTCAGCACTCTTTCCAACACTGCACTTGAGCAAGGGATTTCCACAGATCAATGATATTTATCTCCAGCTTTTATTCCTTCAAGCATGCGACCGTCAACCACTTTGTACTGCATGAACTCATGCCCACTCTCTCTCCCTTTGACTTTCAGTTTTCTATGTGCTGTGTGCACTCATATAAACCTAAGAAACAGAGCATTTCCACTGGGAGTCTCCTGTCCTAGACCAGCCTCCCAGCTCCCATCTGCCAGCACCACCACCACCCCCATCCTTTCAAAAATTCCTCTGGAAAGCTGGCCCCATAGTGGCCATCTGCCCACAGAAGAACTGGGAGAAGCATGTATAGTGGTGACAGCTCTGGGCTTTAAAAGCTGCTGGAGTCTTGTGACTCTGAATTTTAATCATCTCCCCCCACCTGGTAATTTTGGTCTATAAAAATGCATCTCCCCCATCAGATAAAAATGATCTGAGCCAGAACTCTTACTCTAAGTGCATTATAAAAATGGTCTGAGTGCAGCTCTCGGTCTTGGGGCTGGGGCTGCTGGTAACCCTGGTTAAATATTAAGGAAGAACAATGAAAGCCTAGAAACCCCAGCCTGCTACCAAATTCCTGAGGGGTCAGAGGCTGACTTCTGCTCTCCCCATGGCTAAATGTCTTATACCCTGCCAGGCACATGTGGGCGGTTGATAAATATCATTAGATGATGGTGGCAATGACAAAGACTGTAACAATGGGCCTTTTATTTGGTCATTTGCTATTTAAATTTCTAGGATTTTCTTCAACTCAAGGATAAACCTGTGAAGAGAAGAAAATGCCTTCCCTCAAGCCCCATTAAGGGAGAACAAGACAAAGGGATCTTTACTTGACCTGGCTGGCGCCTCAATGGCCAACCGCTCTTGTATCCATATTTGGTCGCCAGGCTGTTCTAGTTACCCCATGGACTCAATGCAATTGATTAAATATATTGTTATTGATAATATTTAATTATATTAATATTATAATATACAATATATATGTAATATTACATATTAAGTAGCATCTAAAAGGTTCCAGAAACAGGGGGTTAGGTACTGGGAATAGAGAGAAATGGACACAGATGAGTAAATACAAAATATGAACTCAGTAAATCCAGACATGTTCTTGGCGGGGAGGAAAGATAGAATGCCAAGACCTAGGAGGATTGATAAAGGTTGCTTGGATAAGTTGGCACTTGGGTCTTGAAAAGAACTGGGGCTTCCAAGAAGAGGAGGTGAGGAGGGAGAGCATTCTATGCATGCAGATGCTGCTGATGCAAAGGTACATAAGCAGAAGATGCAATGTCATAGATAGTGAACAGTTAGTGCGCCAGGATGACTAGAAGAGAAAGTTCCTGGCCTAAACCTTTGCACTACTATTCCTTTAGTTATCTGGAAACAGAATTTGGATTATTCTCAAGAGGGCTGGCTTTAGTAGTAATTAAATAACTTAAGGTAAAAGGCAAAATTTACTGAACAAAGAATTGTCAAACCATAGAGAATAAGAATCTCCTTTATCCCTAATCTAGTCGTGGAGGCTAGGGCCATCTCCAATTGTCCTGATCTATATCTTGCCACTAAACCCACATGGCTCAGGAGGAGAAAGTGAGGGTGACTTTGCACAGCCCTCCTTCACTTCAATTCAGGTACAAGTCATGGCATCACCTTTCTGATGTCATAGTCCTCTTCCAACACCAACAACAACCTTGGAGGCTGGCACAAGCTTCCTGTGCCAGTTAGTCCTGCTCTCTTTGACCTTCTCTCCCACCTCAACCTTGCCGGCCAGACACAGTGCTCCCATGGCCAAAGCCCAGGCTCTGCATCCGCCTCCCCTTCCCTGCCCCACAATGCAAATCAATGCCCTTCCTAGGTCAGTATTTTTGAGCCATCTTTCACATTAGCAAAGATCTGCCTTCTTCCTTCTTTAGCATGTCATTTATTCAACTAAGCCTCCTTCTTCCTCTCTCCCCACTATATGCCCCATCCAAGCTCACAGTATCTCAGATAGCCACATAAATCCCACCCAGAGTAAGGAAAGGGTGATTTCTTCCTACAGCCACCATCTGGAAATTCCTGTCTCAGGGACAGACAACACTATATCTCTCAGCAGGCCTAGAATACTTGGTCTCAACTTTCTCCTTGTTGGGTAACTGGAGATCAATTCTCCGCATGTAAAATGGTCATCTCCTGCTTTACCTATAGCCTAGACCTATATACAGCCACTGAAATGCATGAAAACACTGTGATTATAAGAGAGTGGACCAGGCAGAAAACGATCTCACTGGCCTGTACTAAGCAGAAGGGTCTGTTTAACTTCTACCCGTGTTGCATTTAACTCTAGCTATAATGACACACAGAATCATTTTACTTTCAAAAGACTATTTCACTTGAAGCACTGTATGTTGACATTGGAAAGATATTTGACAAACACCTTGTGTTCTCAGCTCAGCCAGCCATTAACTTGAGGTTACAAATTGATCCGTTTCTTCAGTTTCTCTCCGCAGCCTCAGATGTGTTATCAGTACAGGTATAAGCTTGAGAGTTAGAGGGAAATCTTGGGGGCCATGTCGTCCAGCTTCCTAACTTTACAAATGAGAAAACTGAGCTCTGAGAGATGATTTGCCCAAGGTCACAGAGGTATGAAGTAGCTGAAAAGAATTTGAACTCAGGTCCTCCCGGATCCAAATCTAATGCTTTTTCCCTGTAGTACAGCTGCAGTTCAAATACATACATACATACATACATACACACATATGCAAATGAGAGGGTTAGACTAGACCAGGGATGGGGAACCTTTTGACTTTTAGGGGATTTGTTCTGTGAAGTGTCGGTTCAGTCGAAGGGTCACACTTGAGGACTTAGAGGGCTATATATGGCCTTGAGACCCCAGCTTCCCCACCCCTGACTAGACTAGCACTGTGATTCTATGAGCCTCACTAGAAAGAACAAATTGTTTGAGCAGTTTCTTTTTTTCTGGGGGTAAAAGGAAGGAAATAAAAGGAAGGAATGAAGGAAGGAAGAAAACAAGGAAGAAGAGGGGAAGAAGGAAGGAAAGAAGGAGGAAGAAAGAAGGAAAGGAGAGGAAGGAAAGGAGGAAGGAAAAGAGGAAGAAAGAAAGGAAAAAACAAGTATTTATTAAGTCCCTACTATGTGACAGACACTATGTTTGCTAAGCACCTTATCAATATTATTTCATTTGATTTTGGGAGTATAGTGCTATTATTATTGCCATTTTACAGTTGATGAAACTGAGGCAGATAGAGGTTGAGTAATTTGTCCAGTATCATATAGCTAATAAGTGTCTAAAGATGGATTTGAACCCAGGTCTTCCTGACTCCAGGTCCGGTGCTTTATCCACTGTGGGTAGGGGGAAGGAGAAGGAAAGGGAAAGAGGACGTGTGAAGAATGTGATGCATTACCTTACAAAGAATATCAAGCCGTGATAGAGAACTGGAATAAACCTTGGAGTTCAGCTCCCTTATTTTATAGAGGTGGATAAAAGCTCGGAGTTGGAAAGTGATCATTCAAAATGATACAAGCATAATACTTAGGACCCTGACTCTAAATCCTGTGCTTTTTCAACCACACCATATTATTTCTCAGGTTCAGCACCCTTCCCTTCCCTTCTGTCCTTTGTCTTCAAGCCCAGGAGGGAATGGGGAAATTCCTCCTTGGCCTCCGATCCCAGCTCCTCCCAAAATGAAGTGAATATTCTTGATAATTGTTCCTTTCCAGAAAGATGAATACTAGATATGCCACTGAATGTCAATGGGAGGTAAGCTACCTGTGGGCAGGAACAGGACTTTCTTCCTTGAGTCTCATGAAATTAATTAGTTAGGCTATTAGTTGATTTTCTATACAGTTTGCTAACCATCGTGTAAATTGATTCCATCCCTCTTCATTGCTCTTCCATTTTGGCTTCTTGGATATCTTGTAGAAAAGATTCCTTTAAGGATGTGGGCCAGGCTAACTGATGAATAAGATCCCTTCCAACTATAAAATTCTATGTCTAGAGAAGGCCCATATCACAGATGCAAGAAGTGCTTATGTAGCATTTTTGCTTCTTCTGAGAGAAAAAGGAAGTAGTTGTCAGAGATTGCCCCTGAGTACTAAATGATGAATAGGACCTGGGAGGGAAAAAGGGTCATAGATTTAGGATTAGAAGGGGCTGGAGAGGTCATTGAGTCAAATCCACTCATTTTAAAGATGGGGTAAGTGAGGCAAAGAAATTAAGTGAGTTTTCCAGGGTCTCACAGCGGTGAAGTATCTAAGGAAGCCCAAATTCAATGTAAGTATTTTCCCCATTCATCACTGCAACACTTCCTTGTCTTTTCATTCTGCAAAGTCCTGAGGGGACTTCTGGTAGTTTCCTATTTAACTTCTTAAATATTTATACTAACAAGGCACTAAACTCACTTGTTTCTATGCTACTGAAAGACTTCAAGTGCTACGGTCCCCTCTACATTCTGGCGCCCTGGAGCATAGCCCATGATACCTTATTCTAGCTGGCCCTAGTCTTGTGTGACTACCTTCCACTTCTACAACTAGGAGTCATGGGAAAGTAAGCAAGGAGCACTAAGAAACACAATTTTCATACCCTTTATAAATATTCGTATAACTCTAGGGGACATTGGTATAAAATAGGTTTTTAATAACAGTAATGAAGATTATAATTATAATATATATAATTATAATTATATATATAATATAATTATATATAATATATAATTATAATTAAAATAATATTTATATAGCCTTTACAGGTTTCAAATTACTCATGCCATGTATGGTTTCATTTTATCCCTATCTCAACTCTAGGAAATAAATGCATTTTTTATTCCCATTTTACAGATGAGGAAAATGAAGATGACAGAAACTGAAGAAAAATTTCCAGTTCAGGTTGGCATGACAGACCCTGAGGTATCGTCACCAACTTTTTGTCTTCTATGGGTCAGGCACTGTGCTACATACTTTACAATCATTATTTCACTGGATCCTTACAACACTCTCTGGAGGTTGTTTGTCCTTCCTTCTTGAAGAAGAATGAGACATCGCAAGCACGATGTCTTGACTTGAGCGTGAGTTGGATCTGAGTGAGGCAGAGTTGTGCAAAGTTGTCAACCCGGATCCCTCCTCCAGAGTCATTGGAGTCCACTGGCAAGACAAAGGTCAAGATCCAGGATGCAGTGGGTGACTTTAACCTCTTTAAATTGAAGTCTTTCTCAGATCACAGTTTGTCTAAGGTCACACCCACTCAATGACTAAAGGCTAGGTAAGAATTACCTGGAAAGTATGTACTCTGATTTCCCCCATTTGAATGATGACGAAACCAAGGTAGACATAATTTAAGTGACTTTGCTAGGGTCACATAGCTAGTTTCTGAGGCCAGATTTGAACAACATCATCTAACTGAATTAGCTTGACTCTGGAGTGACAGTGTAGCTTTAGCTAATGACACAGGAGCCCTTCCTGGGCTACAGCTATCCATCAAACAAGGTCTTTCCGACCACCTGACCCTAAGGCAAAAGTTGAGTGATGAGTTTTTATATTCTGGTAGCTTCATTTCCTTAGAGCAGGGGTTTTTAATCTGAGATTCTGGGACTTTTAAAAAAATATATTTTAATAACTGAATTTTGACACAATTGTTTTTCTTTGTAATCCTATGTATTTTATTTTACTATTTTTTTCCCAAGGCAATCTTGGTGAAGTGATTTACCCACAGTCATGAAGCTAGTAAGTGTAAAGTATCTGAGACCAAATTTAAACTCAGGTCCTCCTGACCCCAGAACCAGGGCTCTATCCACTTCCCCTCATGATTGCCCCTTATTTTTGCTTTTAGAAACATCATTCTGAGAAAAGGTCCATTGGCCTGTCCAGACTACCTAAGGGGTGCATTCATGATACAACAAATGTTAAGAAACCTTAACCCAAGAATAAGGTTTAAATCTTACTTAATTCTTTTAAATTAGATTAATTTAAAAAAGATTAATTTTAATCTTATTTAAAGGCAGACACCCTACAAGAGGGGTAATAGTTCAAGTTGTTTTCGGTGAGTTCTACCCTGCTATTTTTTAACATCCTGGCTTCATATTTTGGTTGATGGAGGGCTAAAATAGGGGAGAGGCATTGAAGGTAGAGGAAAGGGAAGCAGGAGGCTACTGAGTACTCCTGTAAGGACCCACCCCCATCACTTTACCTCCAGCTGGCCCTGGACCACAGTGGTCTTCATGAATTCAAAAGTGAAAGTGAACAAGATGGCATTTCTGAGGGCACAGGGAAATAGATGTCACCAGCCATGAGGAAAAGCAGATTTTATGACTTCCCCTGGCCCATGGCTTCTTGATGAAGTTGTGATTTTTCTGGGATTTCCAAGCCTTGCAGCTCAATAGCTTTAATGAGGTCAATTCTTCTGGAAAACCTGGGCTTCTATCAACTGTAAGTCAACATTAATTAGAAATTAGAATAAGCATTCACATTTGAATTTCATTGTCATTATATCAGTCCCCATTGCTTGTAAATGCCTATGATGATGCTTTTAGTATGTTTCAGGTAGCTTCAATCCAACGGACTTTAAGACTACATCAATAGAGCAATAAAATGAGGCTTGAGCAGGCAAATCTCCTTGGGAACACCTTGGCATTCTGACAGCAAGAGGAGACAGAGTTGTGAGTAAGTGTCCTGGCATGGTTCTGTGGTCAAAAGGCCCTTATTCCATCCTGTGTGATAGCCTGGACCCAACTCTAGACTGATTGTAGGCTGACCAGACCCATTGGGATGTCTTGTGTCTCTGGGATGAATCACCAGAGAGCATCCCCACAGATGTAGCCCCTTGCTGGGCCTCTCTGTAAACACTATCCAAAGGTTCTTTTTTGAGGGCTGTGACTCTGACAGTGTAGCCCTTGATGAAGAGGAACCTGCTTAAATTCATGCCACTTGGGAAAGATTAGAACTGAGATGAAGAGTTAAGGAAGGCAGCTTGGCATCATGAATAGAATGCCAAGCTTAGAGACAGGAATAATAATATTAACTAGCATTTATATAATACTTTACATATTATCTCCTTTGATATTCACAATAACTCTGAGAGGTGGATGCTACCTCATTCTGTAGTTGAGGATATTGATTTTGAGAGACTACTACATTCAGTGTTACACAACTGGTAAATGTCTGAGGTCAGGTCTGAACTCAATTATTTCTAATTAGGAAATCAGTGCTCTATCCAGCCTAATCTCTAGTTATGTTTCTTCATCTGGGAATTTCCTATATCAATGAAATGATAGGTTCAGTTACTGTTCACTTTTTTCAGTCGTGTCCAACTCTTCATGGCCCCATTTGGGTCTTCTTGGCAAAGATACTGGAACACTTGATACTGGAACATTTTCTTCTACAACTTATTTTACAGATGAGGAATTGAGGCAAATGTACCTTTCCCTTTGAAACAATTATGAATTTTCAATGTCGGTCAATATGTTCTCATTCTTTTCTAGCTCTGTTGTTCCTAGTCTTTGGTCATGACCCAAATTGACACCAGGAACAGGACCACAGAAAGGTCACAAAATAGCCTTCTGGGTAAGCACAAAATGGAATGGAGGCTGTTTTGCTAGGGGAAGGATGGCCCGTCCAGGATGGGTCAGTCTTCACTAGTGTGATGATTGCAGTCACTCTACCATTTATAATACCTCAAAGATGCACTAGTGACCTTTGAACAGGACCCATTTGCCATTTGGCCTGTCAGGAAATGCAAGGCAAAGATGGGGAAGGGGAACAGACCTTCTATGCCTGAATAGCATACCCAGAAGGTTAAAGAAGTGCAGCTGCTTTCTAGCACAGAGGTCAGCACATCACAGGTGCCCTGTGCAGCTAAGGAGTTCAGCCTCTTCTTAGCTCTGCATTTTTCCTTCTCAGCTCTGAGAAATCTGGTATCACTAATTCACGTTATTCTCCTCTAACAACAGCCTAAGATTTTCCCAACATCCATGATAGTGAGGACTTGAAGTTTTTTATACCTGATTCTCGGGCACAATGTCTGAGGTTTAGACAAAATAGTAGTTGTAGACAATTCCCCACACCCCAGAGCTGGTTGATCTTTCTGCCTGGTCCCCACACCCAGAATCTTTTCTTCTTCTCCCAACTGCTCCTCTCCTGCTCCTGTCCTTAATTAACTTAATCCTTTCTTTTCCTCTCTGACTCATCACTGTTTTTTTCTCTTGTTGTTCAGAAGTTTCTGTTCTCAGACTCCTCCTATCCCATCCAACACCTAAAGTCCACGCTATCTTTCACCTTTTGTTCTTCTCCAGTACTCTCTATTCCAGTTACACTACTAGCTGTTCCAAATATATGACATTCCTTCCATCTCCCATCTCTGAGATTTGGTACCCCACCCCCCCAGCATACACCTTTCTGGAAAGAACTCCCTTCCCAACCTCACCTCACCTCACCTTATGGAATCCCTACTTTCCCTTAAAGCACATCTCAGGGGTCACCTCCTATGCCCATGCCTTTCCTTATTTCCCCCCAGTGGTTAGTGATCTCATCCTCTTGAAATTACTTTCTATAACCTTCTATGTTATTTGTATTGACTCATCTGTGTACGTTCTTAGCACCCTCTGCCTGCTTTTCTGTCATTCTGTCCTTATCACTGTAAAGTAAAAGGAGAATGAACAAGACTAACAGATAGTTCTTTGTTCCATGTATCTGGGGGCAGACAGGCTGGATAAAGAAGAATTGGGGGCCTAGAGTTAAACAGGAACAGAGCAAACTGAATTACCTTCCTCAATCACAAAACCCCTTTAATGACTCCAGACTTCCCATGAAAACAAAGACTCATCATTTTAATGTAAACTTTTTGCTGGTTTTGCTATATCGCAAGTGAGACATGGAATCTAAAATAAATACCACACAGAGGCCAAAGGAGATGAGTCTGGTGGGTGAGCAGAAGGCAATGTATGACAGGGAGGAACTCTGCTGAAGAACAGGAGTTAAAATATCCCCTCAAGGAACTGTATGATAGTAAGAAGAGGTGGACTCATTATGTGGAAGGGTGGGGTAAGGGTGGGGTTGATTGATGGACATCTGGAGAGTTCCACCAGTACCCTCCTCATGTCAGGAGAAATTGAGGAAAGCAAGTTGGGTGACTCTCTTTGAGGAACTTGAGGGAGGACATGTTTAGGAGGCCCCAAAGATGAGTAGGCAAACATAGATTATGACTTGTATTACTGCGGGGGGGGGACTTCCAAACTGATGAGATCACAGATCCATTTAGTATTGCGTATATCTTTATATATGTTGTATACTCTCTCCCCCATCCCAATCAATAGAATTTAGGCTCCTTAAACTGACCAGTTTCAACCGCTTTGAATGACACTAACTATAGGATCATTGATTTAAAGTTGGAGAAGTCTTGGCCTCCAGTAAACCTGGGTTCAAGTCCTTTCTGTAGCAAGTATTAGCTGTGATTATGGATAGATTACTAAACCACTCAATGCCTGAAGCAATTCTCTTAGACTATCAGTTACAGTTGTTGCTGAACCCTTTCATTCGTGACCAACTGTGTCCAACTCTTTGTGATCCCATTTGGGGTTTTCTTGAGTGGTTTACCATATCCTTCTCCAGTTCATTTTACAGATGAGGAAACCAAAGCAAACAGGGTTAAGTGATTTGCTCAGGGTCAGATAGCTAGTAAGTGTCTGAGGCTGGATCTAAATACAGGAAGATGAGTCTTTCTGATTCTCAGCCCAGTGCTCGATCCACTGCCTCACCCAGTATGGACAAGCTGCTCATTTTTATTGGTGGAAAAAGTTTCCATATTTGGCACCTATGATATTACAGGTTCACACACACACAAAGGCAACTATCCCCAAGCACATGAATTGCTATCAAGGTAAAATGACCAGGGATGGGGATGATACCTGCAGATTTCATGTAGCCAGTGTTCTTATTTGAAAACACTTTGAACAACTGGATGAATTTAGCAAAATTTCACAAAACACTTAAAAATCTTTTAAACATTTAGTGGCTTATTTATTTTAGAGGGAGAGGCATGTCATGAATCAAACCAAAATAAAAAACACACTTGAAAACTCCACCTCCCCCCAAATATGTTCTTTCTTTTCCAAGACACAGACTTGCTGACACATGGGCAGAGAATCTGGAGGCAGAGTTTGAAGTCTGACCTCTTTAAGAAAAAACTTTGTAATTAGTGACCCTTTTCATGAAATAACAGACAACACTCTTGAAACCAGTTCAAAGGAAAGCTAACTCCTAGAATTATTCAGTTTCATATGTGGCAAGAAACTTTCTCTCCTGTTGTGTCATATTTTGGGACAATTGGCTCCATTTGCCTTTGAAAGTTTCAGAAAAGGGTTGGAATGACCATTTTTTTTTTTTTGGCACTGGAACCAGAGTCAGCGATTGTCTTTTTCTGAAAGGCAGGTAGAAGAAAAGCAGCCTAGGCCAACTAAGAAAAAAAACCACGGATGTTAAATAGCATATTTGCTTTCTCACTGGGGGCCCAGGCAACTTTCACTTTGCTTGATGGGGATGAATCATCAGCTTTAAAGGGGGAGCTAGCGATGTGACAAATACAATGAAAGGTTCCTTTGCCTTCACCATCCTGTTCTTCAAGCACGTGGAACCCAAGTCACTTGTAATTGTATAATTAAGAGGATGCCATTCATCTTATTTTTAATGTAAGATGTCTTTTTTTATTAGGAACTTAACAAATGTGAATGTTTCAATATAAAGAGAACAGAAAAGAGGATTGTGAATTTCTGCTGTATACCAATTGAATATACACTTTATGAAGTGTATATTAAATTTAACACTGGAATAATAAACCTGCCTTGCTTTTCTGAGTCCCTTTTTGAACTTCCTTCTCTCTTCTTCTGTGTATTTAAAAAAATACCATTCATTTTGGAGGGGAGAAGGGATCAGATGGTGATAATGGTGGCAAGGATTGAAGGACAAATCTTTCCACCCCACTCCCAAAGGTTATCTACTCTCATGCCACTCCTTCTGACCATACATTCAATTAGTTCTTTTGTCTACCCAGAAAAGAGTGAGAAAAGGAAAGAATTTGGATTAGGTTTGGATAGAAATGTCATCAGAGTGGATACCATCATGAATGTTTTCTTTGCATCTAAGAACTGAACATGGAGTCCTTTATGAGATGCTCCCTATTTTGAAAGAGGAGTCATGAGGTAAGAGACATGGGGAGAATATCCAAGATGGAAGAAGATGAATCTGTGATATGGGATGAGGTCAAAGGTCAAATAATATTATTTATCTGCCCTTGGAACTTAAACTGCAAAGTCCCTCATTCAAACTGTCATCTGGTATCTTTTTTTTCTTTTTGCTTGAGCAAAGGATGAAGTGTGATAGCTAACCAGTTATATGACCTTGATAAAAGGCACTGTTATATGATTCACTTTGGCCCTCAGTTTCTTCATCTGTAAAATATATATACTACAAATACCTGTAATGTTTATCTCACAGAGTTATTAAGGATTAAATGAGCAGGCTCTTTTTGGTCCTCCTCACCTCTGAGACTATCTTCCTTTTATATAATTTGAAAGGTCATGAGGGTCTGAACTACCATGTAAGTAGAAGATGGTGGCTGGGAGATATATCATGTGAGTTGAAATGAACAAGATCTGACAGTTAATTGAATGTGCAGAAGAGTGAAAGATGAATCTGATGTCTGGATCCTGGGTGACTTGAAAAATGGTGATGTCCTTAACAGGTGGAGTAAAGTTAGAAAAAAGGATAGATTACAGGAGAAAGGCTAGGGCTGCATATAGAGAGTTAAGTATCGTTGATTTCAAAATTATAATTCAATTCATTGGAACTGATGAGATTACCAAGAGATGGTATATATGGAGAAGAGGTCATTGGAAAGATCACTGGTGGGTACACCCAGACATGGAATGGGGAGGGACATGGGTGATGATTCAACAAAACATAATAAAAAAAAACTTTTTTATTACACATACATACATAACTTTTTATTATATATGCAGATGGGAAGAAAACCAAGAGAAAATAGTATCATGGAAAACTTAGAGAAGAGAATGGTTCACTGTGATCAAAGGATTTAGAACTGGGAGGGACCTTAAATGCCATCTAGTCCAATCTTTTCCTTTTAGAGATGTAGAAACTGGGGGCCAAAGTCAGATATGTAGCATAGGCTACCAGATTTGGTTTTGAACGAAAGAGTTCCTTTGATGATATCCAAATTTTCTGGCTGCTGATTTCACCAAGACAGACAGACCCAGGACAGCACAGAACTTCCCCTGTTATGGGAAAATTCTAGGCTTATGACTCTGGGAAGAAACTTCTTTAAAATTATGACAATGTCAACATTTTAATAGTATCTTAGCCCTGTTGGCCTTATAAAAATATACTCTAGGGGGAGGGATATGATTTTGTGGGAAATTAAAGCCCTTTCACAGACATTGCAACCGACTAAGATGAAATCTTGCCTCCATCCCTAGTCACCTACCACCTCCTCAGCCCCAGGATAAAAGATTTAGGCAGCTTCTGAGCAACTGTAAATTTTACTTCTAAAGAAGTTAACAAATCTCAAAGTCCTCATAGAATTACAATGACAGTTGTTCCTACTGATGGAGAAGCTGTAAGGAAGAATCATGAGATAATAAATTTAGAACTGGAAGGGACTTTAGAGATCATTTTGTCCAAACCTCCCATTTTACAGATGAGGAAACTAAAACTGAGATGTCAGATGACTGGTCCAGTGTGACAAAGGGTCATGAAAGGTAGTAGAGCCAAGATTCATCTAAGTACCTCATTCAGGATACTAGACTATCAGAGGCAGCATTTAAACCTAGTTCTTCTTTGACTCCAATTCCATTGACTCCATTACCTAGAAAAGGAGACCCCTGCTGAAGTATGAAAAATGGGATAGTGAACATAAAAAATACTATTTAGTCATGAGAAAAAGAACAAATTCAGAAGAATTTGTTTTCCTACACAACAACAATATGTATATCTATCATTTAAAAAGTGTTTTAAGGTATCCAAAGCACTTTACAAATAGTATTTCATTGGAGTCTCATAACTCTGTGAAGTAGAAGCTGCTATGATTCCCATTTCACAGATGAGGAAAACGAAACTGAGAGGCACAAAGGGTCCCTAAGCCAAGTCCATCAGGATTTGAATTCACATCTCTCTTACTTCCAATTCGACACTCTATATACTATGCCAACTAGCTGCTACAATTAGGATCAATGAATGAAAAACAATTATTATTAGTAGTAGTAAGCACTTACGATATGCCACACACTGTAATAAACCTTGGGATACAAACAGAAAAGGCAAATCAGCCTCTACTCTCAAGAAGCTCCCACTCTAATTTGGGGAGAAAATGCATAAACAAATTTCAGTTACAACAGGGAGAATAGAAAGCCCCAGAAGTCCTAAGGGCTCAATAGTAGGAGGGATGGCAAAGTCCAGGTTGTCGGGCTTCATCCTTTGGGGGTGTCCCCTTTTCTGATGAAAAGCCTACCCATGAGAGAAGCCTTTATAGAAATCCTAATTCTGATATAGTTGAATAATACACCATTATGTAAAGAGATGACCATGGCTCTCAAATCTCTTTTTCTCCTATCTAGACAGGCAACAGCTTTGCTACTATAGTACTTGAGACAATCATATACTTTGGACCATCCACATCAGAAATAATCAGATATAAAATATTGAAAGAATTACAAATATCTGACAAAGCTGCTCCCTCAGAAACAAGCTTTGTCTAGGAAATCATCTAGAAAATATGATCATCAGATCCACAAACCAAATGTTTCTTTGTCTTTCTTTCTCTCTCCCTTTCTCTCCTTCCTTCCTTCCTTCCCTCCCTCCTTCCCTTCCTTAACAACAGCATGATTTTTCTTAATGCTCATTTGCCTTCTATTCTGAATTTTCCAATTACAGAGGAGATGATTTTTCTCTGTTTTGGGAACCTATAATGTAAAGTGCTAATGTGCTCTGACAGGACAGTGAACGGCCACAATCTAATAATAAACATTTAAAGAAAAGAAAGCTGAATGAAGTCCAGAACATGTCGAGAAATATTAGGAACTATTTTGGTGACTTTGAACTTTATTTAAAAAAAAATATACCCAGGAATTGGGGGAGGGGAAAGATAGATTTCTGGATTTTCTGACCAGTTGGCATGTGGGTCGAAGACTCTTTCAGTCTTAGTTTTCTACAGAAGTATGTCTTCTCACTTTTTTGCACATCACAAATCAAATCTAAAATTAAGTTTCTTTTCACTGGAGTATAAATGTGTGTGTGTGTGTGCGCGTGCACGCGCACATGTGCGTACGCGCGCACACATGACCTGGCTTACTGTTATAAGGATGATTTTGTTTCTGAAGCCAGCAAAGATACCAGGATCAGTGACTATCTGAACCAAATTTTGGTAGGGGGTAGGGAAGGCAGAAGAAGCATAGGAAAGTAAAGTCCAGAATCAGGTGGCTGTTGGTCTCAGAGCTGATGGATGGCCCACACAATGACTTCACTCCAAGCAATGTGAAAGCTAATTGAGAAAACATGTTCCAGTGATGTCTTCATGGAAAAATCCAGATTGGGGCATTTTTTTTATTCCTTTAGAATTCCTTGAATATTTGTTGTGCGTGTCTCTACAGCCTCCTGGATCATTATCCCACTCTTAGTAAGGAGGCCTAAGATTTCCTGCTTTATCTGAAGTTAGGGCTGTGACCGGTGGAACTCTCCCAGAGGGCTAACGGACCAGTGGTCAATCAGAGTATGGGGCAGAGAGAAAGATAATCTTCTTTTTTTGTGCTTTTCTATGAAGAGGGAGAAGCAACAGCTCAAGTTCCTGGAAACTCATTCTCTCCTACATCCATCATAGTCACCCCTCCATACACCTTGCCTCAGTCTGTTCATGATGACTTTCTTCCACAGAACACCTTCTTTTCCTTTCTTTCTTACTTCTGTCAAAGTCCTCTCCATCCTCCTAGGACCATCTCTATCATGAAATCCTCCCTCCAACAAGTCCAGTCAACTGAAGACATATTTACTAAACTCCTTCAATGAAGCCGGGAACTTAATTGATGGGGAGGAGAAAAACAGTCCCTGACTCCAAGGAGTCACATTCCACTGAGAGGATATTTTATGCTCATAGATAATTATAATCCAAGTCATGGATTAAATCAATCCAATAATTTTATGAAGTACCTACTATGTACAGAGCACTGTGCTAAGTACCCAGGATACAAAAAAAAAAAAGGCAAAAGACAGGTCCTACCCTCAGGAAGGACTTCCTAGAGGAGGGGACTGTGTGCCAGGCTTTACACTAAGTGCTTTACAAATATTATTTCAGTTCAATATTATTCCTTATAGCAACCCTGCAAGGTAGGTATTACTAACTATTCCCATTTTACAATTGAATTAACTGAGGCAAACAGAAGTTAAGTGACTTGTCCAGGGTCACACAACTAGTAAGTATTTGAGGTCGAATTTGAGTTCAAGTCTTCCTGACTTTGGGTCCAGCACACTACCCACTGTACCAGCTCCCTTCGGAAACAGCAATGAACTGAATGTTCAAGAAAGATGGGAATTCTGAGAGGCAGAGAGGAGAGGTTTTATTCAAGGTGTGAGAATGGCTTGTGGGAATGTACTATATAGAGGCATGTTGAGTTCTGGGAACAGTATGTTTGTCAGCAATACTTAATGGGGAGGAGTAGAGTTGAACCAGAAGGTGGAGAATGTTAAATGCTAGGCTGAGGAATTATCCCCCTTATTCTAATTCCTATAGCTCTTAGTGTCTGTACTAGGCAATTTAGCTCTTAAAAACCTAAGCATTTCTCTTTCTTAAATGTTTAAATACTTTCTATGTAGGGGAGAAAGAGAATGAGGACATTTCATGCAAGGGAAATAGCACAAGTGGTTGGAGGCTTGGAGATCTTCATGGAGAAACAGGAATGACTAGGAGGCATGTAGGAGACATGTAGTTCTATGTCTGACCTAAAGTTAAGTCCTTTGAGGACTAGAACCATGTCTTATGTATCTTGGTATTTCCAACAGTAACTCACATAGTAACGAGATTTTAAATGGGTGTTCAGTAAATACTCATAGAGTGAGATGGAGTTGATGGATGGAAATCCAGTCTGGTGGCCTGGGATCATGGGCGTTTGCCCTTTCTGGTTTTTTTTTTTAACAGTCAATTCACCCTTTGTCCCCAGGTTATCATCTGTCAATTAAGAACTGTATCTAAATGCAATGGAGATAATTCTATCACTGACTCATAAACTTTGGATGCTTCTTACTCTAAGTTTATTTCTTCCTATCTACTTTACTTCCCTAAAGGTCAAAAGGAAATAGTCATATTGTTGGATTGGGCAAGGAACTAAAATAAGATGATAGAATTTAGAGTTGAAAGAGATCCTGGAGTCCAACACCCTCCTAAAAATACCTACAAATGCCTTCAGTCAAAGTGACAGCTTTCAAAGAATTCTGAATTGAAAGGATGATGTTTTATCATTTCCAAAATGAAATCTGGGGCAAAAAAATATGTCTGAAGAGTCACTGTTCTTTCACCCAAATAGATGTCAAGGGGCTTGTAAAGATTATTTAAAGCATGAGATGCAAACCAACCAGGATGTTAATTATAAAATGTCAAAACATACAAATGGATAAAAAAAATGATTTCTTATGCCAGAAATACCAGTAGTAAATTTACACAAATTAGGGCATCTAAAATGGAAATGAAACAGGGGGAGAGGGGACAATTGCCCCAGGGCTTAATTTTCAATGGAGAGATAGATGTAAGAAATGCAAATGGAATGTACAGTATATCAGAAACCTACTTTTTCATTCTGATTTTCTCTTGGGCTGAGCCCTCAACCCCAATCCCACAGGCTTGACACTGTACTCCCAACATACCAGTTCCTACTCATCACTGTAGATTAGTGGACAGAGTGCTGAATCTGGTGTCAGAGAGATCTGGGTTCAAATCTTACCTTGGATACTTACCCCTGTGATCTTGGTCAAATCACTTAACCTCTTTTAGTTTCCTTATTTGCAAAATGATGGAGCTGGGACCATCTGCCTCTTAGTTCCCTTCCATAGATTTATAAATCTGTGCTCCTAAGATCGTTTCCCTTTCCAGTTACTACCCATCATTTAGCGCTTTAAGTTATAACAAAAGATCTGAGGATGTGGAAGCCAGGAAAGAAAAAAAGGAAGCCCAGTGGTCCCAGAGTACTATGGAAGATCCAGGATTTGATTCCAAATTCCATTCTATCATTCCATATGCTACTTAAGGGCCAGGACCACAACCCCACCAGCACGTAGCACACCTAGCTCAATAAATGCTTTTTGGCACCTGTCAATCTATGCTTTTTCACTGGAGACTATGTTCCCTTTAGTAAAATGAGCAAGCTTTCATTGTACTATGCTTCATTATGAGGGAATTAGAACTAGCTTGACTCATATTTCTTGAGGGTGAGGTGAGGAAGGGGGAATAGGGAGGGCCAGAGACAATGCTGACCTATTGACTTATTACCTTTGATGAATCTGTGATCTCATTAATGTGGGTCCTCCCTCGAATGATGCAGAACATAAGCCATCCATGTCCTCTCATCCTGTATGACTATATCCATGCACTCCCATATATCCTCCACAGGTAGGTTCACCCAACCATCTGGAGGTCTTCATCTAGTACATAGGATCACAGATTTAAACCTGAAAGGGACCTTTATGGCTATCTAGACTAATATCCTCCTTTTTATGCGTTTGGAAACTGAAGTCCAAATAGCTGAGCAAAGAGAGTGACAAAATCAAGTGACAAAGTCAGGATTCAAACCCAGATCCTCAGAGTTCAAACCCTGTGTTCTTTCCAATGTGCTACATTCTCTTGATACTGAGCGAATGCCAATGGAGCATGTGGGCTGTTACTCCATGACTGGCCCACTTTCTTTTCAGTGATATGCTTCGAGGATATTCTTTAAAAGCTTAACAAATGCTTTTCATTCATTCATCCTTTATGTGGCTTCTCTTGTGAAATTCTTGGATGTTAATGTTTATCATCATAGGTACAGAATGTCTGGGTTTTTTGATCCAGGTTTTTCCATTTCTCTTGAGAGAGATATGCTTTCAATGTAAAGAATGAGATGTAACTGACTCTAGATAGGGAAGTCATAGCCGTCTGAAACAGACAAAGGCAATTCAGCACATCTGTACCAGAGAGCAAATATGTTGTGGTTACTTGGAAACGATTAATGTAATATAATGGATTGTAAATTTCCTTATAGTAAAAGGCTACTGTGGTAAGTTTGGACATTAGAGTCCATTCAACCACCATCTCATCATAGTCAGCTCCTTCCATTTCTAAGGTTTTTTTGGTTTTCAGAAAAGACCACTGTTGGGCCCTAAATCTCTCAAACTTCTCCTAAGCCCAAATGTAAATTTACAGAGAAATTCTGAGTTTCTGACTCTGAATCCAAAGACAAGAAGGAGGAGGAAGAAAAGAGTAAAAGAAGAGAGATTTTATACACTACAAAATCAATTAGGCTCCTGGATAATTCAAAACAACTATTTAATTGGGTCATAACTGAGAGGGTGATTAGAAGAAGTGTGGTGCTGAGGAAAGAGCCCTGGATTTGGAGCCAGAGGCCATGGGTTCAAAGCTCAGCACTGTCACTTATTACCTGCATTGTAGAAAAGTAGAAGGGAAAGATCTTAGTCAGGGAGCAAGGCTTGTTGGGAAAGATACTGCTGCATGGAAGCAGGCGGAGTCTCTGGTAAGATGCTGCTGAGGAAGTTGTCCCATGAGCAAGGAACTCCCCACTTTCCATAATTTCTGTTTTATCTCTTTAATTGCCTTAAGAGTCAGTTCTTACTAGCCTGGCCCCATCATCATATTCTCTTCTCTGTTCTTAATAAATATCAAACATCTCATTTTATTGGAAATCTCATTCCCTGAGATTGTACTCCTTTTACTCCTTTCAAAGATGAAGACACAATGACAAGTCACCCAAGCTACTCTTGTCCTTTTGAGTTATCCTGGGGAAGGTAGTGGATAGGTGGAGGATGGGTAACTCTCAATCAATTTTCTAAACCTCTCTGTTCATTGTAGAAAAGTACCATAATTTACAACTAATTTTCAATTAATTCAATTGAAAAATGGGACATTATGGACTCTCATTTATTCTAACAACTTGTTCCCATTTTTATTCATGTTTCATGGACATATATGAATCTTGTATTTATTGGCCTTAGTAAGGAAAATTCTACTTGGCTAATGACTCAAAGGAGGTATTCTCTGGTGAGTGACTGAGTGTGATACAGAGTAGAATTTCCTCCTCATATCAACACTGTAGACATGGGGGTGGTACGGGGGTGGGTGCAGACAGGCTGCTTTTTTTTTTCAATTTACAGTAGAAAAGAAAACTGGTTAATTACAATCTGTTCTCTTGTCATGTCTACATCACATTCTTCTCACCCTTCCCTTGTCCCCCATTCCCAATATTCTCTGGTTCTCATTCCCCGGAGTCAACAGAAACAATGACAGATGTTGAGGGTAGAATCACTGGACTGGACTGAATATACATGTCATTTTTGGGGGTAGACAACATATGTATTTTGGGGGTGACCTAAAAGGATCTGGATTCTGAAGACTCAATCAAGTGATTCAAACAGCCTACTCTCTCCTAGAGATTTAAAAGGAAATTCTTTGATTCTCTTGCTTTGGCTCAGTTCTGTTGCTGGAAGTCCTTACCTACTAGGGATAAATGCTTCTATTCATGGGATCAGAAATTTAGAACTTGATGGAAGTTTAGAGGCCACCCTCTTCATTTCACAGGCGAGCAGAACATTGTCCAGATTAGGTAAAATCACTTCCCAAAGTCACAGATGAGATTGGGACTCAGATCTTCATCCCACAAGTCTTTCTTCTACTAATTCCTTGCATTATGATTTTTTTCCCATTGAATATTGATGTGTGTTAAAGTCAGGTTGGCCCATATAATTCTTGGAATGAGAGTATTTGCCCATCTTCTAGTTGGTGAGGAAACAAGGCCCCCTTGCAATCTATAGGCTATATGTAATCTACAACCAAAACAAACCCACACTTGAATTAGTACTTATACTCATTTGTTAGTGAAAGTCCTTTAAAACTGCTCAGGGAAAAGATACCTTATTCACATTAAGTATGTGAATAGGTGATCTGCAACCCTTACTGGGTGAATGGATAAAAAAGTCACACATACTACTTAGGCTTAGTGCTGGGGATATAATACTGCACCACAAACAAGAGACAGTCTGTCCTCAAACAGTTTATAGTCTAATTAGGATGGCGTGTTCTAGCTGGGGTGTTTTGGTTCAGGAAGTTGAAAAGCAAATGATTGACAAATCCTTTCCAGGAATGATAGTGTTGATAGTTGTGTCCTCAAAGCTAAGGGGTGGAACTCTGGGGAGAGGGAATGAAGGGTATGTTACTGAGGTCTGGGTCCCACTAGATGTAGAGAGCTCTTACCAATCAGGAGTCCAAATGGACAGCTGAATTGAGACAAAGGCAAAGAGGAGAGAGTGAGATGGAATGACATGAACATGACCAGAGAGTTATACTTGGGCTTGATTTACAGAAACGTGATTTGGACTCCTGGCAAAGTCATAACTGCAGCAAGATCAAATTCACATTAGAGGGTAGAATTATATATAATGGATACCACAGGTATAGGCTACATAATCCCTTATCTAGTGTGTTATAGGGGGATCCTTTTTTGGGGGGTGGGTCATGAGTTGAACAACAAGGCTTCTGAGTTCAGCCCTTTTAAATTTTTAAACTTGGTGATTCTGTGAGTCTGACTGTAGTTGTGCCTAATGGTTTGTGGGTTGAGAAGGAAAATGGACCCTCAGAGTGGGGCATCATGGTGACAGGATGCTTCAGGTAGAGATGAGGTATATACTACCTGCTTTTGGAGGATAGTGAAATGAGGCACAAGGAGGACGCACTCCTCCATGTCCTCTTTCTAAGACAAAGACCCATCTATCCTATCCTAGTTATGACTCGTTAGAGTGCATGAGGTTACTTAGGTTATCCAGCAGATACAGTAGTTACAAAACCAATAAAATGAAGGGGCAGAGCCCTGCTTCTAATGTGCAAGGAGAAAGTTAGATGTTAGCAAAAGGGCCTTTCATGAATTTCTATTCCTTAATAGATTTTCTACAGAAAGGCCTGGCTTCCAAAGTTAGCTTTCACTGCTTTTGATTTCAGTATGGGGGGTGGGGCGGGCAGCAATCACCTATCCCTCAGAAGTGAACCCCCTTCATATGGTGATGAGCACTTCTCATTCGGTCCTTAGAGGTAAACCTTTCATATGGTGATTAGTGTAATGGAGTGGCTGAACCAATCTTCTGTAGTGTCTGCTGTGTGATGGAAGCCAAGTGGCCACTGGAGTGAGTGCATTCCATGGTGTGAGTAATGCTTGATATTCAATTCTACTAAGAGCAAACTTCTCAGCTTTTTTTCAGCTATCTACATTCAGTTACCATGAGAAACTTTCCTCAGGCACTTCTCCTGCCCTCCTGGCAGCCAGGGACCTTCCTCTTGCCCTGACTCCCAATTCCATCTCAGTCCAGTCATGGGATTGGGTGGGAAATAATCTGAGTGCTGGGGGATATAATACTGTACCACAAACAAGAGACAGTCTGAGTCTGGAACCTACCCCTGCTCCCACAGTACTCACTGGGAATATTCGGGGTGGAATAAGAAGACTAGGGAAAGGAGTTTCATTTTCCCAGAAGTGATGAGGAAAGAAGGGTACTAGAGATGCCTCAGGTTAAGGTAAATTGGAAAGAGGAGGTATGGTTCTTTTGTTTTGAAGCAACTGGGCAGAGGAGGAGATAGTATTATTCCTCAGTGCTCAGGGCCTTGCACAAGGGTTTATAGGATCAGTTAGTCAGTCAATAAGCACTTATTAAGCACCTATTGTATACCAGGCATTGTGCTAAGAAAAATAAAAAAGACCCTCACTGTTCTCAAAACATGAAAGCAACTATGCACCAGCAAGAGACATACAGGATAAATGGGAGATAATCCACAGAGGGGGATTGAGGGGGATTAGGAAATGATTCTTTTAGAAAGTGGAAGGAAATCCAGGTGGTGGAAATAAGGAGAGAGTGTCAGTCATGAGAAGCAGTCAGATAAGATGTCTGGAGTTGGAAGGGACCTCAGAGGTCATGTTGTCATGCCCCTGCATTTTACATGAGAAAGCTGAGGATCCTGGTTGTTAAAGGATTTGCCCAAGGTTATACAGGTAATAAATGTGAGGGATCATTTTCATTGCATCAAGCTTTTTCACAACTGTTTATAGAATTAAATTGAACTAACTCCATCCACCAAAAGAAAAAAAGGGAGGAAATCTTGTCAGCAAGGTTTCTCTATCACCTTCCCAGCTCCCAATCCCCCTTAACACAGTCTTCAGGCTTCACATCACCCTTTAGAGACATCTCATCCATTTCAAGTCTGCTCTCCACCGTTATTTCATCAGGAATTCATCAGCATAAAAATGTAGGGAATATCAGTGGGAATTCAGCGATTTGAAAGGGGAAAGGCTGATAATAAGCCCTCACTTCAAAGTAGGCCTCTGAATTTTACAAGAGTTTGGGGACTCCAAAAAAAAGTCCAGAAAAAGAAACACACCTTTCCTCCATGCCTGGTCCCTCCCTGTCTTTTCTGTTATTGGGTGTTTTATTTTATTTTTATTTTTTCTGCTGACAGACAACTACAGTCTTCATCAATAGCCCCTGGCTAGGAAATGAAATGTGAACTTCCTATATTGATACTGGAACAAAAGAGGCCCATCAGGTTGGCTGAATTTACTGCTCATTTGGGAGTCTAAGAGTTCACCTGACAAAGAGAGAAAGACAGAATTAAGGAAGACTATAAGATCGGGGCGTTGTCCAGTCTCTGGCACAAGGTGGGCATTCAATAAATGGTTATAGAATTGAACGAGAACCACCCCCGGGGCAGGTGGAGGGGGGGGGGGGAATGTCTCCGATCTTGAAAAGTCTTGGTTTAGATTCTCTGGAGAAGTTGCTTCTGATTTGTGGTTATCACTCATTAGTGCAATCTAGCTCCCTCATCCATAACTGGGAGTCCTAAGTAGGGATCATGATACATTAGTCTGTGAGTGAGGGTCTGAGGCAGGACATACACAGAACAGCTGATAGTCATTTCCTTAACCTCAGATTACATATTGAGAATAGGATCGGTGAAGATTTGACTTCTTTTGTTTCCAGCTGGGACGTGTACTTCGTTTCTCTTAATACCCCAAGCACCCAAAAGGCTTTGCTGTAATAGACTTTAATTCCTGAAACACCCATAAATTATCCTCCAAACTGTTACAACTTCCAATCTGGAACGACTTGGAAAAACCAGCCCGGCAAGCAAGATCTTTTTTTAATCTCTCACTTTTTAGAAGCACAGAAAGTTAGAGCTCTTTTCATCATAATCTGGGAATTATGTTCTTATGGAAAAGAACAGCCTCAGTCGGCCCGAACTTAAACTACTCTCGGCTGTCGTTTCCTGACCCTGAAGTCTTCTTTCTTTCCCTCTTTCTGTCCTCCTGACTTTAGTTGAAGAAGGTGGTGTCACTTCAGCCAAGACTCCCGGCAGGAGTCTTCAGCAACACCCGGCAGGAAAGGATGTCCCAAGAAGGAGGAGCTGAAGCCTGGGCTATCCCTTCCAGGCACCTGAAGGAGCCCGTGGCGTTTTTTAAAATGAAAAGCCTGGCGAAGCCCAGCCCTACACTTCAGTTTCTCGACCGCACATCAAGCGTTCCCATCCCCAGAACCGAGCCTTTGACCTTGGGCTCCACCAGAGTCCCTGAGCTCAGGAGGCGAGAGACCTGATCTCTCAGGGTCTCAACTGCATCTGTGGAAAAAGCTAGAGGGGGACCAGAAAGTGAGCGCTAAGCCGATTTCTGGGCTTTGAGCTGAGCTTTTCGCCTCACCTGGGGAGCCCCTGGGACCTCTGTCTTAGAGCAGCAGCGTTACTTTACGGACACGGCCCATTCTTGTGCACTTGCGGGCAAAACACGGGTAGCTGCCTCTCCCAAGCCTTCCGCGCGATCACAGCCAGTGACCCCCGCCCCCACCCCTCACAAATCGGTTCCTTCACTTGCAGGTTTCTCTCCCCAGGCGCCGCGCGCCCGAAGAGAAGCCTTCCCAGGGCCTGCAGGGTTCGCGGTGTGGAGCGCAGGTAAGTCGCACACCGTGGAGCCATCTGAGCCTGGCAAGACTCGCGTACCCCCAGACCAGTCCGACTCCCGAGCCGCACTCGCGGCAAAGCGCCGGCCGGGACACTCACCTTGGGGCCGTGCCTCGGGATGCCGGAGCCTAGGGGTTGCCCAGAGGGTCGGAGATCTCGCTGGATCCGCGTCCGTAGACACTGTCCCAGGCGAACACAGCCATTCACCCTGCCCCTGGTCCTCGCCGTGTGCGCCTCTGCCCGTGCGCTGCAGTGCCGGTGCTCTGGGGCAGTCCTGACTCACTCGGAGCTCAGCTCCCCTCGGGCTCGCAGCGCTTTCTGCTGGAGTGGCTGGCTCACGCTCTCCTCCTTAGCATTTTTTTATTTTAGTCCCTCCCCTTTCAAGGCTGCTCAAAACCTCCTCCACCCCCCTACCCTTTCCCGCCCCCACCCCCACCCCAGCACCTGCTCTGCCTGTGACTCTAAAGGGCTGTCTGCTCCTGAGGGGAAGGGTCCCAGGGTTAGTGCAGGGTTCCGAGACTAAGAGGACTGATCGATCCCAGGCCAGTGCCAGCCCCAGGAAGCTCCAGGAGGGAGAGGAGTCGTTATCTCTCATTGTCACCATCTCAAGCAGAGTCTCTAAAAAACGAGAGGGGGTGAAGGGAGTGCACACAGGTTTGGGAGACCGAAGCTCCCAGAGGCACCCAGCTAGGCGTTGTGTTTGGGGAGGGCGGAGGTATATATTTTTTAAGCTTTCTGGGGCCCCCTCCCTCCTCGATCAGCTTGCTAACCTCTGGCCACCTGAGTCTCGAGGGTGGGCATGCATTTCTCTGCACCCCTCTCAGATTTTCGCAGGTTGAGTTCTTTCCCGGCATTTCGGGGTTGCTCCCTAGGAGAGAGACCCTGAGGCCCAGACCCTGAGGGGCGTTCCCACTAAACGGAGGTCCCAAATGGAGCCCTAACGCGGGGGCTGCTAGCCAGGACTATAAAACTCGTGGAAGAGAGGCCCTGAGTTTGGGAGACATACAGACAGCAAGCAAAGGCGCGACTGAGGGATGGCCACAGTCTATTTGCCAGGGACGGCTGATGCCCAGGTGGAAAGAATAGGTCCTCTGCCTCTCACTAGAGTGACACCCCCTATTGGTTCACACACATACACCTCAGACCTTGCCCGCAGCCCAATTACTCGATAAACCTCTTTTGAGCTGTTCTCCGCACTCCTTTCTAGGCTCCTTCTGTCGCTTTGTGTGTATAGCGTTCTTGGTTAAACCCCCAATTTATGCCTTGTAGCTTCTTTTTGAAAGCCAAGTTGGAGGGGGTTTGGTCGGTTGCCTGGGCGCAACAAAGCCCCACGTGGCTCAGCCAAGCGCCACAGATCGTGCCAAGGGCCTGCTGGCACATCACCCACTGCTGTGCCTGGTTTTCACTAGTGTGAACTATTGACTGGCCAGTTATCCTCTACCTTGTCCCAACAGACTGCGGGGCCTCTAGGAGTTCTATTTCATTCTAATCTTTGGGGGAAAAAAGTCGTATTCAATCCTGGCTTCACAGACTGTTAGATTGTGAGACTGGTCAGTGGATGGGGCAAGGGGGTCGCCTTAGATAGCCTTGTTGAAGTACAGCTAAAGGACCTACTACTACTAGCCAAATGTCTCTGTCTCTATTTCTCTGTCTTTCTCTGTCTCCCCCTCCCCTCCAGGTGCTTGCAAGTGGTGGAGATATTTTTGATTGGTCTCTCTTGCCATTCTTTCTCAGAAGCTCCAATGAGGTCTGAGAAGGGGAGGGAGGGCCGAAGTGCTCTCCTCTCCCAGAACCTTTACCTGTCACACCGTGGTGCTATAGACTCTTCTAGTACTGGGCATAAAGGGAAGGTGTTTCCTTTGGCGCCCTGAAGTAGCTAGGAAACTTGAGACCTCAGGAAAAGTGACATCTTTGTTCCTTCACCTCCTTTCTCTGGTGCTTTTTTGGGACTGGGTCAAAGATGATCAGGCCTATCCTAACCTGCCCACCTGTGAAGGCTGAACCTTGGTGCCTCCACGGCCAGTTAGCAATGCTGATGAAGAAAAGAAAACATTGAGATAGTGACCAAAGCCTGGAGAGGGATTCAGAGCTTACCTCAGTCTTTCTAGATTCAGGAAACTAGGGGTACCAAAAAGCAAAACAGTGTTGTATTTGGTGGCAAGGACCCTCAATTTGGAGTCAGATCAGGAGACTCAAGAGTGCCTTTAGGGTAGCAACTGTTTTCTGTGTTTTCTTTGTGTCTTTGGTGCTAACAGTGGATGGCCTCAGACACTTAGCTATGTGACTTCGGGCAAATCACTTCATCTCTATTTACCTCAGTTTCCCCAATAGCGCCTCCCTCCCAGGATTGCTGTGAGGTTTAAATAAGATAATAATGGTAAAGCATGTAGAGTGCCTGGCACATGGTTAGGGCTCTATAAATGTTAGCTATGATTTCACTATTATTATTGTTTTAAGCAACTAAGGATAGCTAAGGGTAACAAAGACAAAACCAGAACAGTCTCTACCCTCGAGGACACCTTTCGTAATGTCTTTGTCCTAGTCTTATTCTAAACTTCTTAACTAAATGACATTCCATTTCCAACCCTTCTGTGTTTGCCCAGGCTGTTCCCCATGCCTGGAATGCTCTTCCTCATCATTTCTGCTTAGCACAACGCCAAGCTTCCAAGCTCAGCTAAATTGTGACTTTCTGTGGGAAATCTATTCTTATTTCTCTGCCTCTTCCTCCTCCTCGGAAATTACTTTCATTTACTTGATATATGTCTCCCTTCCCCCAATATGAAATTAATTAGGGCAAAGTCTGTTTTGTTTGTCCCATTGTATTGTCTAGTCCTGTGCCTGACACATCCGAATAAAGATAGGAATTAGACCTGTGATTTCATTGATAAAGGGACATGATGGGGGTTTAATAAATTATTTTTGAATGAATGGAGTGAAGACCCTTGCGTTCTATAGGAGGAAACAAGACATCCATAGATAAAATGATCTAAAATAAATACAAATTGATTTGAGAAAAGGAGCAGTAAAGGCTTCTCGGAGGTAGTAGTACTTGACTTTAGCCTAGAAGGGAGGTAGGCATTTATTGGATGGGATTTGATTGGACGAGAGCCTGGGGCCATGAATCTGCATCCTAGTTATACTGTT
The DNA here is from genome assembly GCA_028658325.1 of Potorous gilbertii. Classification (NCBI taxonomy): domain Eukaryota; kingdom Metazoa; phylum Chordata; class Mammalia; order Diprotodontia; family Potoroidae; genus Potorous; species Potorous gilbertii. Next base: position 478,174,714 of record CM053770.1, read on the forward strand.
TACTGCCTTGTAATGGCGTTACACTTTTGTGGGTTTCATTTTTGTCATCTCTAAAATGAGAGTGTTGAATGAAATTATAATTTCTTTCAAATTAATCCTAGCCCGACTATTCCATTATGCATCTGGAAAAACTAAGGTACAGATACTCAATACTTTTTCCAGAGTCTGGAGTCTAAAGAACTAAAGGCAGTCTTTCACCTCAGATTCCCTATTTATTCAGTGTAACTTTAATGTCCCTTAGAAGCATAGATTCAGACCTGGGGCCTTGGAATTCACCTAATCTTGAGTCCTTCATTTTACAGATAATGAAATCACAGACCAGAGTTTAAGTAATTTGCCAAAAGTCACACAGGTAGTAAAAGGTAAAAGTGGGCATTTGAACTTTTTACTTCCTCTGAAGTCTTTTAACTTCAAATCCACGGCTTTTTGTGCTGCACGTTAGTGAATAAGTAAATTACTTATTGGGTAATATTCTCTCATTTCATTCTTTCCACAATCTTATGAGGAAAAAATAGTGTAAACATTATTAATACAAGGCTACAGATGGAAAGAGTGTGGCATGATGTATAGAGAGAGTCAGTCTCAGAACTAGGAGTCCTGTCTTTGACCTTTACTGGTGGTGGGACCCTGAGCCAATCATTAACCTCTCAGTATTTTAAGGAATTCTCTAAGACCACCAGCTGCAGTGAAGGCAGTGTTTTATAAAATAGAAGGAATTTCTCGTACCAGTGAAATGACAGGTCCTGTTCTTATCCCTTTATAGATGAGGAAAATGAGTTTCACTGCCAGTAAACGATCTAAGATTCCTCACCTAATATATGACACTCTGGTACTCAAAATAAAAGCCTTCCAAACACAAATTCAGTATCCCTTTTATTAAGTCATGTGGATATACATGATGAGAATGTGAATGGGGATTGAAGCTGATGTTAAATTATAGTGTCTTCAATTTTACTTTATCATCATCATCACAGTTCACATTTAGCCAGTACTTGAAGGTTTTCTCAGTTTTGCTCACAACAGCCCTGTGAGGTGCATAGTACAAGTGCTAGACTCCCATGATGCCACTAAATGTGAGAGCCAGGATTTAAACAAGGGGCTTCTTATCACCTCCGAGATCAAATACAAAATTCTCTATTTGGCATTCAAATCCTTCATAACCTGCCTCCTCCAACCTTTCCAGTCTTCTTCCACCATACTCTCAGCTACATACTCTTCTATTCAGTGACACTGGCCAGTGTTGTTCCTTGAACAAGATACTCCACCTCTTAGCTCCAGGCATTTTCTCGGCTGTCCCCTTTTTCTGCAATGCTCCCTCTCCTTATCTCTGCTTCTTGGCTCCTCTAGCTTTCTTCCAGTCCCTGCTAAAATCCCACCTTCTACAGGAAACCTTTCCCAATCCCTCTTAGTTCTAGTGGCTTACCTTTATTAATTATTGACTATTTATCCTGTATATCTGATTGCTTGTTGTTTCTCCCATTAAACTTCGAACTCCTTGAAGTCAGGGGCCATCTTTTGCCTTTATTTGTATCCCCAAGGCTTAATATAGAATAGTACGTGCTTAATATATGCTTGTTGACTGACTTGAGTTATCTCTTGTCATTGAGTTCATCAAAATTAGTCCTAAGTTTCTAAGCTCCCTAGAACCACAAATGAGTGCTGAAGAGCTGGGTTAAAAGGATAACCTAAGTACTAGAAATTGGAAGATTTTTTTCCATTGGTCAGTTCTCTTTGGGATGCTGTCATTATTTCTCAAGACAGACTTCCCCATTTTTAAGATGAGTTTTTGCAGAGCAGGCCAGTCCAGACCAAACCTTGTAAACTAGCAGAGTTTGCAGGTGAAGGCAAGAGGTTCAAGGAATGCCATAAATGGTCCTTTCAGCATAGACATCCTTACAGTCAACATTATCCATTAGGAAATTTATCATCTTCAATTAAACAAAGGCATTTTCAGACAATAGAATATTATTTAGTTCATTTCTCATGTCGTGTATAAACTTGTCTAAAGGCAACAACTCAACCTTTTGTAGCAATTGCCCAAGAGTTTGGGGCTGAAGTTTAAACTTTAGATGAACAGAGAGTTCATTTTTTGAAGCTGTAGATTCAGTAGATGTGGCCTTGTGAATGTTATCCTGAAAGATAAAAAGGATTTTGAAGCCATGAGCATACTAGATTGTTTTAATTTTCTTTTATGTGCTAGACAGGAGAGGAACTGGAAAAGAAGTGAACCAAGGCCTGAATATAGGGCAGCCCCCTACCTTATGTGGTTTTCTTGGGAGTGTGTACAAGGATCTACTTAGTTCTGCTGCTTATTAAGAATATGACAGTGAGCTAGATTTAGAGTCAGAGATCCTGGGACCTGATCCCAACTTGCTACTGACTACTTGGGTGACCTTGTTGGGCAATTCTCTTAACCTCTTTGAGATCATTTTCTCATCTGTAAGACAAAAGGATTAGACTAGAGATCCTCTGAGCTCCCTTCTAGCTTTAAAGCTATGAAATGATATGAACCTTACCCTCTCTGAACCTCAGTTTCCTCATTTGTAAGATTGGGAAAATACCTCAAAGAATTATAGGGAAGAATGTACTTTGCTTTCTTATACTGTCTTCCCTGACATATTCTCTCTAGTCCCACCTAACTGACTGACTTCTCTTCCTAACAAGACATGCATTTCCCTGTCTCTTGCCTTGGCAGACTCCCTACCCCATCTCCCACCCTCATCCCTTTCCTCTTTGAGTTTACCTTGTATCTGTTTTGTTGTGTTTTTCCTCTGTTCTCAAAGAGGACCATGACATGAAGATAATGACATGACATGGAGTTGACTTAGATTTTAGTGAGGGAGGGCTGTGCAAGGTCACCAACTTTACTTTCTCCTCCTGAGCCATCTGGGTTCAGTGGTCTGATATTCATCAGGATGACTGGAGATGGCCCAGGATACATCGTGAGACCCTGGCCCTTTCAGGCTAAGGTCTTATCACATTCTCACTTTGAGTGAGATACACCCATTCAATGAATAGGAATTAGAAATGAAACAACTGAAAAAGCATTAGCATTAAGAGATAATATGCATAAATATGTATGCATTTTGAAGATAAATATGTCAATAATTATATATATGTATACCGATATACACATGTATATATAAATATAATGTATGTATATACACACATATGTATACCTATATATGATATGTATGTAAATATGTATATATACATATTTAGACCTAAACATATTTGTGTTAAACATAAACTTAAACATAAATATTTAGATGCTAAAGAAAGTGACAGCATGTGTGTATATGTATAATATACATCTTGTCTCTCCCTTTAGAATCTAAGGGGAGGAACTTTTTTTGTCTTTGTATCGCCAGCACTTAGCATAGTGCCTAGCACAGAGCAAGCACTTAATAAATACTTGCTTTATTGATCGAAAATGATTATAGAACTATCCCAATATTTCAAGGATCTGTGGTTTCATCCTTCTATACTTTAACAGATAGTTTTTATGAATTGCTGTCTCCCTACCCCTATTTTTATAAATTAAAAGAAAACCATCATTTCTTGGATGTTCTTCAAATGATAAACCTTTTGAACTAGCAAGCCTTCTCTTTGAGTGACAGGCACAATCTATTGCTGGCTTCATATCTGGGGTCCTTTCAGCTCGGTAGAACCTACTACATCCTATACTCCATAGGCATAGCCTTTAAAAATCTGATAGTTCCCCTTCTGACATGACCAGGCTTTGGAGGAAGACATTGGTGGAGCCTGCTAAGAGCATAAGCTCAGGGGCTTTAAAGATGAACAGGGATCTTTGAGATCATATTGTCCAAACATCACATTTTACAGAGGAGAGATCAGTTAGGGGACTCACTCAGTCACAAAGGTTATTATGGGTAGCAGCCTTGGGATTCAGATGTGGTATAGTCAGAAAAACTGTTAACTTTTCTGAGTGAGCCTTTACCCCTCAGAAATCAGCAAAAGGTACAAATCAAGATTTGATTTATTGTTTTATTGATTTCTAGACTTAAGAAAATGATGGAGAAAATGTTAATACTGCAAATTAAACTTAAAAGTGTGTCCTGCATACATTCCCTCCCCACTCTACTTTGCTGGTTTTAAAAAATTTACCAGCACACATTTGATTCAAAACCAGGTTCACTTACTCTTTCTGACATTACAAAACAGAATCTCATCAATGAAAGGGAATTCATATGAAAAGCATAAGGTATTTGATAGGTTGCAGAGGGAATTTGGCGTCATATTGTGCTGCTCATTGGAGGAAAGGAAGAGATTAGTAGCCAGCCACAACAACTTGGGGAAGTGAAGCTCAATATCTGTTACTAATAATAATAGTTAACATTTGAGGCTAGCCAAGCGTTTTGTATCCACAGTAACCCTGAGGTAGATAGTATCCTATTTTACAGATGAAGGAACAGACGTGGAGACAAGTTAAGTATGGGCAAAAAGTTTGTCAGTAACAGAGGTGGAATTTCAGCCTCAGTCAGCCTAACTCCAAGTCTCTGACTCTATGATAGATATTCACTGTTCTTTCTTGGACTATTAAATACAGAAATGGAGAAGTGAGGAATGGGCGAGGAGGATTTCAAAGCCAAAGCAAGAGTCTGGAGCATATACCAAGATGTGAGTTGGTTCGATGTGAGATTGATCAGTGAGACATCCCAGATGTAGATAGGAGGGCACATTGAAACCAGGACTGAAGGTATCAGGGTAGGAAAGGGATCCCGATGCCCTTCATTCTGTCCTGGGTGAGTCGATTGACATATTTTGTTTTTGTTAAGAGAAACATAGATTCAGATAGAAGTGCATATGGATTGGTGATAGCAACTCAAATAAAGCATATCTTTACCATTTGAGACTCTTGGGCCAGAATATTTTGATGTAATCCAGGGATATGACTGACACACAGGTACTCCAAGAGAAGAAGAGATGTGAACCCTAACCCTTTTGAGACAGGGTTAGGGTCTTCAAGCCAGGATCCTTTTCTGTAGCACCTTCTGTCCTCAAGGGAAGGAAATGAGGGGGAAAATTATACAGTGCTACATAATCCGCCAAGCACTATGCTAAGTACTTTTACAAGTATTATCACATTTTATCCTTCCCACAACTCTGCAAGGTAACTGTTACTATTCTCATCCTTTTGCAGGTAAGGAAACTGAAGCAAATAGAGAGTGACTTGCCCATATCACACAGGTAGTAAGTTTCTGGGGCAGGATTTGAATTCGGGTCTTCCTGATTCCAGGCTCAGCACTCTATCCATTGTGAGCTACTTCTGGCACTTGGGGCCTATGAATTTCCCTTGATCGATTGGTTAGGAACAGTGTACTTCACATGGCAATAAATGCTGAAATCGAATAAATGTACAAATAAATAAATTTACATTATTTATAAATAAACAAATAAAGGAATTGAATAAAATTACAGCTTTTCCCCCTCCAACATCTAAAAAAAATACTTTGCTCATCCTGATTTTAAAGAAGGAAAATGAAAGATTAAAAAAACTACAGGTCAGCAAGGTTGGCTTAGATGCCTGGCAGGATTCTACAGCACATTATTGAAGGGATGGTCTATGCACATCTAGAAGAGGAAACTAATTACAAAGAGGCTCCTTCAGGAACAGTTCATGCCACAACAACTTAATTTTCTCTTTTTAACAAGGTTTTAAGAGTGAAAGATCAAAGTAATGCTGCATATATGGTTTACTTGGACTTCAGCAAAAAATTTAACAAGGCTTATTGAGATGGATGCAAGATGATAACAGGGTCAGGTGGATTTAGAGCTAGTTGAATGATCATATCTAGGAAGAAGTCATCAATAGCTTGAAGTCAACTTAGAGGAAAATCTCCAGAAGAAAATCCATGGGACCTCAGGTTGACCTGCACTATATAAAATGTTTATCAAAGACTTGGATGACATATCAAATTTTTGGAGGATACAAAACTAAAGGGATTATCTAACATGTTTGATGACAGAATCCAAAAAAAAGTCTCTCTAATTGAGTCCCATCCTTCTCCTCTGGGGCAAGACTCCCCACTCGCCCTAACCTTGGCAGTCTGTATTACCAAAATACTATAGGGATCACTATGTCATAAGTGTCTGGCCACAAACTGGGGTGGGTGTATGACCCATTTCCTTTTGTCTCACTTATTTTTCCTAATTATGCAATCTCTTCTTCCCTATTCCCTCCTCCAAAAAGACAATGATTCATATGTGGGGGATTCCAAAAATTAGTTCACTATTCATCAATTCAGTGACCACCTTTGTTTATCCTGAGTTTAAGTTTCCCTGAAAGTTTTAGCCCCTTATATTCCATTTATTCCTTGATTTTTTTTATCTGATAAGTCAATCTTTCTTCTACCCTCCCCCATGAAACAATAACACACACATATATGTATAGATATACATATATATATATATATATATATATATATATATATATATTTGGTTTTATCACCTGGTACAATTGATAATTGTACCTATTTATCTTTCTTGTTCTGTTTACGGGTATTTGTAGTTGAAATAATTTGCTCACCTCTGGACTGTTGCTGTTTCTCAGGGATACCCCAAATGCCTTCTCCTTCTTGCTCAGTTTGCAGCATATGTAGTTTGTGGTTGCGATTTGAACTTTATTGCTTTTTGGAAATCATTTTTCCAAGCCCTTCTCTGATTTTTCCTAACTACAGAATTATTCTTTTATCATATTTGAAAATCTTTCTCCTGGTGGTTTGCCAAAATTGTTGCTTTTCACTGAAATTATTAAATTTGATCACTACATATTGTGGGCATTGAAATGTGGAGCTTTATTTTGGGAACAATTTGTGGTATCTCCTGATCCATGATTTGTTGACTGCATTCTGAAGTTCTACACAGTTTTCATGTATTCTTTCCATGTTTTTTTCTGGGAGACCTAGAATCCTCAATTTCTCTCTCTCACCATTCAGTTTTTAAGGCCAATCATCTTGACTTGTCTGCAAACAATTCATGGGTTCTTACCATCTAACATTCTGCTTCCTTTTGTTTCTCTTCTGTCAACATTTTCTCCATTTTGAAGTTTTTCTGTTGGAATGCTAATGTTTTTTTCACCCTTTTATTTCTTTCCAGAGATTCTCAATCATAGATTCAATTTTTCCTAGTCTACTAATATAATTTTCTGCATTGAGAGGTCTACTTTTTTAAAAAGTTAAATTCATTCATAACTTGTTTTATGTATTTTTGTTTTTCTTTTCAGTCATTTTGACTTTTCTTGTTCTTCCACGCTATCTGGGGAATCAACAGGATTCTGTTTTTCATCAAGCAATATTGGTTAACTTCCCTTCATATTGCAATATTTGCTAATCATACTTTGATTTCTTTGTGGTTTTACTCATTTTTCCTACCATTTTTAGTATCTTCTTGACTGTTTGATATTTGTGATCTTGGCACTTAGTGATGCTTTCCCTCACGATATCATTAGTGTTTCAGCTTTTTAATTATACTATATATTATTCATTTTCTGACCCCACCCCTTACACTGGTGTCATAGACCTCTGTGGTTTAGTTGCAGCCCCTTTGTAAAGAAAATATGGAGTTTCCAGTCATGGTCCCTGCCATGAGTAACCTCTAAATGACTGGACTGGTGCCAGATGGGTTTCCTGTTCCTTTTCCTTAATGTCTGTCACAACCATCTGGGAAAAATCTACTTTCCGTCTCTCATCCCTCCTTTTCCCATTCCTCTCTCCCCTCTTCTTTCCCTTCTTTCATTGACAAGGCTGGACACAATCATTGTATGTTGCTTAGGGCAAACACATTGAACCAGTCATTGTAGCCCCAGACAACTATCCTAGGGTCAGGCCTCCAGGCACAAGACAGATTTTCAGTTCACTGGAACTCCCTCAGTGTTATCCTTATTTCATATGACTAGGCATTGCTAGCTTCTGTTTCTTCTTAGAGGATAGGAATGAGAGCAATTGGAAAATGATGTTGGAGGAGGATGGTCTCTATTCTGAGTAACCTCCAGGATAGGAGACTAGTCCCCAATTGGGTTTTTAGTCACCTTTCCCTCAGCTCCAGTGCAGCTACCTCACTGTTTCAGCTTTTTGGATTCTTCTCTGTTCTCTCCTCTTTTCCTTCACTTGCCTGGGAAGAGTCAGTATTTTGCACTTTTTGTTGGCTAGGATATTTGAATAGAATCACTGCAGCATGGGGAAGATAGCTGACACAGTGGATAGAGTGCCAGAGGCCCAGAAAAGACTCTAATACTGGGAAATAATGAAGGGAAAAGGAAAAGGGGAGGACAGAGAATAAGATGGATAGACAGTATCATGGAAACTATGAAAATGAACAGACTTCAAAGGACAATGGAGGATAGAAGGCCTGGCAAGTGAAAGAAAAGAGGAGTTAAAAAGACCTAAGTTCAAATTCTATCTCAGAAACTTATTAGTGATATGACCGTAGGCAGCTAAGTGGCACAGGAGAATGTGTATTGGGCCTAGAATGAGGAAGACATCTTCCTGAGTTCAAATCTGGCCCTAGACAATTACTAGCTATAAGACCCTGAGCAAGTCACTTACCCCTGTTGGCTTCAGTTACTTCATCTGTAAAACATATGGAAAAGGAAATGGCAAACCACTCTAGTATCTTTGCCAAGAAAACTTCAAATGAGGTCATGAAGAGTCGGATACAACTCAAAGCAACAACTGACCCTAGGCAGATTACTTGAACTTCAATTTCCTCAACTATGAAACATAGATGATAATAGCCTCATAGCATTATTGACCCTGTGAGAATCAAATAAACTAATATTTGCAAAGCATTTAGCACAGTGCCCAGCACACAGAAGAGTTGAACATGACTGAAATGACTAAACAACAGCACATAGCAGGCATTTAATACATGTTTGTTCCCTCCTTATTTCCTATCTGTCTCTGTAATGATGATGGTAGATGGGTAGAAAGGGAGGCTAATCATAGTTTTTAGAATACCTGTATACATGTATTAATGCATCTATTGGCATTCTAAATGTGAGACTTCTATCTATTCATCAGTAAGTTACCATATTGGTAGAGGAAGTGAATTATATCGATATTTAATTTTTGCTATAAATAAAACCAGAAGAAAAGAGATTGCAAATAAATAGAAGGAAAACTCATCAATTGATTTGAGAGAGATAAATACAGGAGTGGATAGTTATTGTATCATGGGCCGAAAGGCAACAATAAACATAATTTCATGAGACATTTGATCATTTCACATTGTCTCAAATGCATAGAAACAATCTAAGGATCATAGGTCTCCACGAGGAATGTGGCACGTCAAACCACCACCACCAAGCCCTGAACATTAGAATGAAAGAAATTATACATGAAAGTTACAGGAAAATACAGGAGTTCTCATTAGAGAAAACAAAATGCCCATCCAAAGAAACCACAGATCACCTCAAGAAGAAAAGAAAAAAATAAACCTATGCTGCAAACTCCAAGACATATAGTGGTTAAATAGAACTAAATCAATAACAAACAGTGAATTCTGCAAGAGACCAGGAGAAAGACCTTCAAATATAAAGGAAAGAATATTAAAATAACACAAAACTATTCTGTATCTACCAGAAATCAAAGAAAGAAATGGAATAATGTGTTCAGAGGAAACAAGGAACTCAAGACACAATCCAAGGAGACATACCCTGCAAACCTGAGCCTAACCATCATTTAAAAAGATGTGTGTTCATCCTTTGTTGCTGAAGAAGACCATGCCATTGGAGAACTGATGACATGACTTGCACTTGACTTTGTTTTGAGTGAGGGAGAGCTTTGCAGGTCACCAGCCTCGCTTCTCCTCCAGGACCATCTGAACCCAGTGACCAGATATTCATCAGGATGACTGGAGATGACCCAGGGTGAGGCAATTGGGGTTAAATGACTTACCCAAGTTCACACAGCTAGTGAGCATCAAGTGAGTGAGGTGAAATTTGAATTCAGGTCCTCCTGACTCCTGCACTGGTACTCTATCCACTGCACCACCTAGCTGCCCCTGATCATAGCTGGTATGTGTTAAATAAAGAACACGAGCCCCTAGATCTTCTTGGCTCTAATGCTAAAGATAAATGTTCAGTAAAAGAGGGATATTTGAAACACACCTACTAAAAACAAAAGCAAAACAAAAAACCCCATAGACATGCGTAGATTATTTACTTTGCAAACACTCCATGTAACCAAAACATGATATATATATATATATATATATATAAATACAGCCACCAAGGGAAGCACAGATAGATAGCAAAACAAACTAGTCTGTAAACTAACATGTGGAACTTATTATATGTTTTTTCTTATGCTTTTTCTTTTAAAAATGTCATTTTATTATACAGTATATGTTTTAATAATAAAATAAATTTAAAATGCAGATGGTATCTACTTAACATGTTATTTTTTCAATTAATATTCTCCATTCATTCCCAGTAATAGTCATATAAATAGCAGTCCTGACCTATTATGGAAACAGATTGAAATTGCTCTGTACCATTGCATAACAGTAAATGGAAATAAATGTGGTATGTCATAGCATAAATATTCTTCATCGTTACTGTTTTATTCTTTTTTCTTTTGTTAATCTGTTCTTCCTCTTGCCCCCCACTACAGAACACATTTTTAGAAAACCCTCAGAATACACAAAACTGCATAATTGTTCAAAACAAATGTCTACATTGGCCATATTCAAAAGTATATGTCTTTAAAAAAAGTATATGTCTTTCTGCATCTTAAACTCATTACCTCTCAGTCAAAAGGTGAGTTATATATTTCATCTTCATGCTTTTGGACTCATGATTTATCTTTCCATTGATCAGAATTCTAAAGTTTTTGAAGTTATTTTTCTGTATGGTATTTTTATCATTGTATAAATAGTTCCCTAGCTCTGCTCACTTTGCTCTGCATCAGTTCATAGAGGTCTTCCTAGTTTCCTCTGAAACTGTCCACTCCATCATTTCTTATGGTACAATAATATTTCATTACATTCCCACATCATAATTTGTTTAGCCATTCTCCCATAGGAAGCCATCCTCTTAGTTTATGATTTTTGGCTACCAGGAAAAGAACTAATATAAATTAAAATTTATTTATTTTTTCATATATGTCTCTTTCTTCTTTGTTTGATTTTTCTTGGAGTTTTAAGCTTAGTAGTACTATAGCTGAATCAAAGGGCATGCATATTTCAGTAACTTCGGTGGTGTAGTTAAAATTCCTTTCTAGAATGACTAGATCAATTCAAAATTCCACCAATAGCACAGTTGTTGTTCAGTTATATCCAATTCTTTGTGACCCTATTTGGGATTTTCTTGGCAAAGACACTGGAGTGATTTCCCATTTCCTTCTCTAGCTCATTTTACAGATGAGGAAACTGAGGCAAACAGGGTTAAAGGTCTTGCCCAAGGTCACATAGCTAATGAGTGTCCTAGGTTGGATTTGAACTCAGATCTTCCTGACTCCAGGCCCAGCACTCTATCCACTGCACCACCTAACTGCCCCAATAGTGCAGTAATATACTCACTCGTTTTCCTGCAACGCCTCCAGCACTAATCATTTTCCTTTTTTGTAATCTTTGTCATTTTAATAGATGTGAAGTGGAGCCTCAGAGTTTCTTTAATTTGAATTTCTCTGATTACTACTGATTTGGAGCGTTTTCCCATATACTTGAGTATCTTCCTTTGAAAACTTCCTGTTCATATCCTTTGACTATTAGCTAGCAAAGAATGCTTTGCAGTCTTATAAATTTGAACCAGTTCCTTGTATATCTTGGACACAAGTCTTTCATAAGGCATATTGGAGAAAGATTATGTTGCGGTGCTTTACTCCTCTCAGACCACAGCTGTAATACCATATTCATTTCTGCATACTTCATTTTAGGAAGGACATTGACAAACTACAGAGGATAAAGAAAGGGCAGCTATGTTGGCAAAAGCCCTCAAGACCGTGGGGCATGGAGACAGGTTGAAGAAACTAAGAATGTTTAGACTAGTGAAGAGAAAACTTGGGAGGGGATAGAAGAGAGCTGTTTCTAGCTGTTAAATTGTAGAAGAGAATTTTTTTATCTGTTTATCCCCAGAGGCAAAGCCAGGAACAATGAGGAGAATTTACATAGAGGCAATTTTAGATATGGTATGAAGAAAAACCTCTTGACAGAACTATCCCAAAGTGGAATGACCTATAGTGGGAGGTTGTGGGTTCTCCTCTACTGGAGTTCTTCAAGACAGCTTGTGGCAGATATTAGAAAAGAGATTTTTGGTCAAGTACAGATGGTGTTTAATGACTTCTAAATTCCCTTCCAAATATGATGCTTTATAATATTTGAATGAATGAAATTAATAGCTACAGAATGATTAATAAGGTCATTGACACATAATTAATCCATGAGATTTGTTTCCAGAAGATTTGAGATCAGGTCAGCTACAGCTGGGTGACTTAATATAATTAAGTCTTGATGAAGTGGATAGAGTGCAGTCCAAATCTGGGTTCTGACACTTACAAGCTGTGTGACTCTAGGCAAGTCACTTAACCCTGTTTGCCTCAGTTTCTTCATCTATAAAATGAGCTGGAAAAGAAAATGGTGAACCACTTCAGTATCTTTACCAAGAAAACCCCAAATAGGCTCAGGAGGAGTTGGACCCTAGGGAAATGATTGAACAGTATAACAATATGATCAAGGGGGCTTTGAGCTGGAAAAGGCGGTGGAACATTGGAAGACATCAGGTATATCATACAAAGGATTACCATAAAGACAGTACAAATGTAACTGGGAGAAATGTTGGAAGTAATATTCATAGTCTTAGATAACTCTATACAAATGGGTAGAAAATTGGAAATAAATGAAATGGATTTGTAATTTTAACATAAAGACAAACACAACTTCTAAGGTATCCCTGATACTTGATATGGTAGGATTCATGACTGAAATATAGCAAAAGAAACATATTTGATAGAAATAGCAGAATAAAATTAATGATTTGGATAAAGAAAAGATACATGTTAAGCAGGAATCATGCAACAAATCTAATAAGATGAAATTGAATAGGGATAAATGAAAACTAGTGCACTTGGGTTCAAAACTTTAATTGTACAAAAAAAATGGTGAGATGTGACTTGATGGATCTTCCTCTGTGGAAGGATGTAGCTTAGCAAGCTGGATGTGAATCAACAGTATGACATAGATCACACATACACCCACCCACACACAGACCAACCTAATATAATCTCACTAAAAATACAGTATCCAGAATGAGAGAGAATAGTTTCACTGAACTTCGTCCTGGTCAGACACCATCTGTTGAATTTGTGTTCATTCTTGGGAACCTTATCTTAACAGGACTGATGATACAAATTGTAGTGGTCTAGAAGAGAGTGGCAAACTTGTTAAAAGTCTTAGAACTATGTCATATAAAGATCCAGTAAAGGAACTGGGACTATACAGACAGGAAGTGGCAGATATAATAGGTGCTATCTGTCAGAGGACAGATCTAGCGTCTTGGGTAGGAGTTACAGTGAGTCATGATTTAGTTCGATATAAACAGAGGTATGCTGGAACCAAACTCTAACTGGCTTGGGAGAACCCGTGGTTAAATTTTCAGTGTAACCTTTTATATCGTAGAAATTGGCAATCACCATAAATCAGCATTTGATTTATTATATTTTGTCCAGATTTAAGAAAGTGTTAATAATGCAAATTAAATTTACAAGTATGTAGGTATTCTTCCCCCTCCCTCCCTCCAGATCCTGGTTGTTAAAATTTTATTAACATACCCTTTTGTTGCTCCATAAATATTGCTTGAGCCCAGCAGCTGTGAAGGAAGCTCAGAAAATGAAGTCATCACCAAACTGGAGGTCTAACAGAGGTACTATAGGCTATTGCTACTACTACTACTACTACTACTACTACTACTACTACTACTACTACCACCTCTACTCCTACTACTCCCACTACTCATACTACTACTACCATCACTACTACTACTAACTGGAATTTATATAGCACTTAGCTCCATGTCTGATATATAATAAGTGTTTAAATATGTACTAACTGACTAACTGGCTTTTCAAATTGCTTTACATGCGTTATTCATTTAAGCCTTACTACATCCCTGGATATAGGAAAGAAAGTTCTAACAAGTGGAGCTGTCTGCCAATAGTCTAAGGTTGTTAACTCCCTGTGCCTAGAAGTGTTCAATCAGAAGCTAGAGGACCTCTTGACAAGGTTTTGGGAGAGATTCATGCATCTGGCAGAGGGTTAGGCCAGATGACCCTTAAGATCTCTTTGATTCTTTATCTTTAAGTTATAGTTGCCCATCCCCCTTTCCTTTCCAGTCTTCCATGGAGAATAAGAAAGGAAATGCTCCCCCAGCTGGGCTCATTTCCAGAAACATCTCTCCACCCTTGACCAACGACAAGCAAGCAGCATCGAAAAGTGTCCATCATCTTCAGAAAGTTGGGGCAGAAAAGGACAGTGCAAACATGCCAAGGGTATTTTTCTGTATGAGGTTTTCTTGCAAGAGCTTTTATCTAGGGTATCAAAATAACCAACAGCTGAAGCATTTGCTGACTCGCAGGGGGAAATGTAGAACGCACAGTAATTGTTGTTATTTCTGAAGGATTCAGAAGCCTGGAGCCGGTTAGGTCCCTGTCAACAGCAACACTTCCCCTTAGCACTAAGCTACTGCCTCGTTCTTCATTCCAGAAGGCCAGAACAAAGTGCACATGCTATTTAAAACAGGAGGTTTGGTGGTGATCTGCCAGTAAAGATGGGAAAATGTGATCCGTTCACTATATAGGCGTGAAGCACAGAAATATCTTCCCAAATTTTCGCAAAAGCGCCAGGTTTTTCTCTAGTACCAACATTCACAATCCTTCTTGATTTTGATGCCTTTCTTCAATTATTTCCTATTTATCCTGTAGATAGCCAGCTTTGTATATATTTGTTTGCTTGTTGTCTCTGCCATTAGATGCAAGTTCTTTCTGGGAGGGATGATGTTTTGTATCCCCACTGCCAAACACAGTGCCTGGTACATAGTAAACACTTAGTAAATGCTATAGATCGATTGAATTTTCACCCGAATGACAGATTTTTTTTCTACTGACAATCATAGTCCCCAAGTACAGTGAAGCAAAATCCCTTCTGGTAACCCAGAAGTCGTCAGAAATTCAGACCAACTCAAATCAGTAAACATTTATTGAGTACCTACTATATGAAATGTTGGGTCTCGGAGAGATGAAGAAAATAGTGTCTTGCTCTCAAGGAATGTATATTTGGTTGGAACATAATTTACAGTATGCCAGAATGGAGGTTATGAGAAAGAATGCCTAACTTGAGCCAAAGGTTGGGAAGGATTGCAGGGTCACAGATTTAGAAATGGAAAGGAATTAGAGGTCACTGGGGCCAAGTCTGTGCATTTTACAGAAGAAGAAATTGAGACAGAGAGATCAAGTGCTTTTTCTAAGGTCACAGATATAGTAAGTATCTAAGATAGGATAGATTGCAGGTTTTCCTAACTACAAGTCCAGGTCTGATAGACTATACCATGTTGCCTTGGTTAATCCACACATCCTCTCTCCTTGGGAGCTAATCCATGCTCTGAATTCTAACTACCAACTCTGATGAGGATGCTTCCTCAGATTAGTCTAGACTACTCAACCAAGTTCAGCCTGCAATGAACATTTTTGAATGTCCACCAGAGCTAGTGTAGCAATTGCTATGGGGCAACCATTGCAATTCCCAGTCATGCTAGCAATTTGTGTCCCTAGAGGACAGTTACTAAGTTCACTCAAGGTACTCACGTTCTCTCTGGTTGAGAGAACACTGAATATTCAGGAAGAAGACTTGGTTTCTAGTTCCAGTTTTGCCTCCTACTAATGACCTCTGACAAGTCATTTCATTGATTTGGACCTTGTCTTTCCTCCTCTGTAAAGTAGGGACATTGTACTGGATGATCCTGCAGGTCCCTTCTGGCTCTAACAGTCTATGAACCTACTGTGGCATTGCATGAGAAGTGGATCACATACTAATTACATGTTATACATGTAGATAATCCAAATGAATATGACTTTCACATGTTTTTATACAGTCCATAATAGTAATAATATTTAGAGATCTAAGGGGCTTTAGAGATTACCTAGCCCATCTTCCACCACAATTTTTTTTTAGCAGAGGAAACTGAGGTTAAGTGGGGTTAAATGACTTGTCCAAGGTCACATAGTTTAAGTGACTCTCTAAGGACGCTAAATTCCCGTACCAGGAAATGACAGCTCTTCTATCCATGGGGGCTTTGCTGTTTATAAAGTGCTCAGTTAGTCAAAAAGCATTTCTTAAGCACTTACTATATGCCAAGTTCCATGCTAAGTGTTGGGTATACAAAAAGATGGGAAGAAAGATACCTTCCCCTCAATGTTCTTGTGTTCCAATCTAGATGATGTTCTAATTGGTGAGACAATGTGCAGACAACTATGCACATCTCAGGGGCAGCTAAGTGGTGCAGGGAAAAGAGTGCCTGTCCTGGAGTTGGGAAGACTCATTATCCTGACTTCAAATCTGGCCTCAGATACTTACTAGCTGTGTGACCTTGTACAAGTCACTTAACCCTGTCTGCTTTATTTTCCTTATTGGTAAAATGAACTGGAGAAAGAAATGTCAAACTACTTTAGTATCTGCTGAGAAAACCCCAGATGTGTTCATGAAGAGTCAGATACAACTGACATGACTGAACACATATATACATAGGCAGCTGGTGGCATAGTGGCTTGAGTACCAGGCTTAGAGTCAGGAAGACTTAAGTTCAAACCCGGAGAAGTCTTTTAAACTCTGTCTGCCTTAGTTTCCTCATCTGTACAATGGGGTAATAATAGTACCTATCTCCCAGCTTTGTTGTGAGGACCAAATGAAATGATATATCAATGTTAGATATTATTTTTGTGGTTGCTGTTATTATTATTTGAATTAAAATCTTGTCTTCCACATCGCTCGATATCTCTCACCCATCAGACACGCAGCTGTCAACTTGGCTTGTTCAGTGAACTTGCTAAGATCCTCATACTTTAAGGCAAGGTTTCTTAACTTGTTTTGTGTTGTGAAGTCCTTTGGCAATGTAGTAAAGCCTATGAGTCTCTTCACAGAATAATGTTTTAAAATATATAAAATAAAGTGGATAGGATTACAAAGAAAACCAATCATATTGTAATGAAGTTATCAAAACATGTTTAAAAAGCAAGTTCATGGACTCCAAGTTAAGAATCCCTGCTTTAAGGTGTCACTGATTACAGAATTAAAAGCCTCTGTGCTCTGCTTGTGTATACTGCCGTTACAATCGGGAGAAGTACGTAACTCTACTTCGTGTTCCCTATACAATTCATTCCCCCTCCTGACTCCATGTGCTTTTGCCAATTGTACTCTGTGCCTGGAATTTGCTCCCTCATAACCTCCACCTCTGAGAATCCCTGCTTTTCTTTCCTTTTTTTGCCTGAAAGAGCTTTTAAGTTTTTTTTTTTCTATTACTGAAACTTAAATACATAATAAGAAAAGAAAAAAGCATTACCATGTGCACAGCAGAATATGGGAGTATTCAAAATATATAGCAATACATTTCCATTTCAAGGAAGTTAATATAATAAGTATGACACATTGTATTGAGAGCTGTCCATCTTTGCTCTGCTTCCGTGTTCAGCCCTCCCTCACTCAAAACAAAGTCAAGTGCAAGTCATGTCATCATTTCTCTGATGGCATGGTCTTCTTCAGCAACAAAGGATGAACACACACACTTCCTTATTAGTTTTCTTTTGTTCTCTGTCGTGAGCTTTTTACTTAGTTCTCCCCCACCCCAAAAAGGCTACAATTAAGTGTGGGTGTATTTATATATTGATAAATATATGCTTATATATGTACATACATATATAGACATATGCTTTTCCTAACAAATTCTACTTCTGATCTTTGTTTTTATGTTTGTTCTGCTTTTCTTCAAAATTCAGCTCAAGCTTCCTCTTCTAAGTGAGGACTTTTTGATCTCCCCAACTATTATATATATTATATATGTAGTAACCTTCCCCTACAACAGTGCTTTATATCTATTTTGTATATACTTATAACAGAAATTTGTTATTATTATGTTATATTGTTATGTTATATGTAAATATATATGTCTATATTATTATATTATGTGATAGAATATAAACTCTTTGAGGGTAGTGAGTTTTACTTTTGTCTTTTTATCTCTGCCATCATCTACCATGGTGCCTGACACACAATATAAATGAATGAAAAGCTTTATTATAACTACTTATTATGTGCCAAGCATCTCTGTCCTCAAAGAGCTTGAATTCTAATGGTTGAAATACATAGAGGAGATTGATGGTCAGAGAAGGACAGTCTGGAAAGTCATTAAGATGACACATGGAACAATAAATAAGTTAGTTAATATATTCAGTCAAGAATCTAGGATAGTGGTGACTTGATTGCAGTACTCAGAAAAGAAAGGGAAGGTGGAAGGAGGGTGTGCTTAGCAAAAGACTTAGAGAAAGGCAAAAAAAAATGGGGTAAAAATGAGGATTCATGGTCCCAGGGAGTATAGAGCCCAGTGACTTAGCTCCTCCTAGGACATGGAACAAGAGCAGCAGCTGGAAAAGAGGGGAGAAAAATGGCAGGAAGGAGGATGAAGGCACTGAGTAGGCACTTAATAAATGCTTACTCATTGTTTTGGCTTGACTTGGTTTAGATTAGAGACTTCCTCATTTCCAGAAGTTTTCAAGAGGGATCTGGATCACTGTTTTCTGGTTGGCCGGAAAGTTGCAGAAGAAATTGATTCATGTCTGCAGAAAGAGATTGAGCATAATGACTTTTAAGGGTTCTTCCAAATCTAAAGTTCCATGATTTAGAATATCTGACATTTTTTTTAGCTCACTATGCCATATTACTGATCATAACATTTCATTCTTTCCTACTACATTTTCTCAAGCCTGGAAACATGCTGATTGGGACCATGGGTATGTTTCAGATGTTCACATGGAGGGTTTAAGTGAAATGAATTAACCTAAAATTAAATGAATTAACCTAAAAAGTAGAACAGTATGGGATAATGGAAAAGGTTTGAGATGAACTTAGTAAGTAGAATAGCTAGAAATTCTTTCTCTTTGGGAAAAACAGCAAGAGGCATGGTAGAGATAAGGAATGGGTGGATACGGGGGACAAATAGTGATATGGCACACAGTATGATCATAGGAGCTGTCATGCTAGAGAGAGTTTGACTTTCACCCACAGAGAGACTAGAGAGAAAGGCAAGCCCAAGATATGGATGAGATCATAGCAGTGGCATCCAAACTCCTTGAGGTAGCAAGTCAATAAATGAAACCATAATAATTTCTAAAAGGAAATGATATTGGAGATTCTTTGCTGCAGGATAGAAATTGGCCTTTCGCATCATGGAGCTCTTTCTCATCCTCATTTCAGAGCCTTGGGACAAAGCCCCAGTTGCCTCTGGCTAGTCATGGCTCTGCTGTGCAGTGCTGGATTTTAGTTCCATCACAAACACTAATGATTAGATATTAGAAAAGTCACTTTCTGATTCTGGGGCTCAGTTTCTTTATCTATAAAGTGAGGATGTTGGACTAAATGTTGGTTAAGGTCCCCTCAAGCTCTGACCTTCTGTGACTATAGGCTGTAATGGTAGAACCATGCTAGGGGAGGGGTGTCTACCATCCAGTCAAGTGAAGGTAGAGAACCTATTTTGATGTTCAGCTATTCCCTGAGACTGTGATGTCCTCAGACCGTCCTCTCTTCTTTCTAGCTAAGGCTTTTCTGATGTATATTCATTTACAGGCATTCTAATTTTAAAAGTTCTTCATGTGAAAGGATGACTTAGATATTCAGCAGGAATTTATTTCTTCCTATTAGCATCACATTATACAAGTCTCTGACAGATTAATCACAGCTATTGTTTTGATGTTTATTCTTACCACAGTATAATTTTACTTTCAAAAATTTTTTTAATTAAGAAGGAAGTACGGTAGGGGAAAGCATCTTTCCTGCCACAGGCTTCTCTAGCCCCAGGGGCATCCAGGTGGATGATAGGTGCTGCCTGCAGCCCCTGTGAAGACATCCCACCAGTCATCACCAGGGGAGAATCATCCTAGGAGGTGACAGGAGGACTGTGAATGCTTGGCTGGCTCAGAGCAATGTTTTTTCTTTTTGTCTCTTTCAAATTAACATCCTTGACCTTATGGCAAACAAAAAAAAATACCCTGCAGTTTGATCAAAGTCTAAGACCTTTCCCAACTGAAGCAAGAATGCTAGCTGTCCCATTGTCACCCTAAAATTAGGAAAAAAGGGGAATCTTTCAAGGTAGGAAGGATTTGGGGTCACCTGATCTGAAGTATCTCAGATAGGCTTCCCAGCTTGTTAGCCTAGTACACAAGATCACTATAAAAAATGCAAATACCCTTAATTGATATTCACTTAAAGGATCAATAGACTTCTTTGAATCTATGTTCTAGCCTTGATTCTGTTAATTTTGAATCTATATTCTAGCCTTGATTCTGTTAATTTCAAATCTGTGTTCTAGCTTTGATTCTGTTTACTTACTAACTGGGTGACCTTAGTTAAGACACTTAATCAGACCTTCTATTCAATGTTCTCATTTATAAAGTACTCAAGTGAATTTGTAAATTCATTTGTGTGGATAGTTCCTCCAAACATTCAGTTTACAATGCCAAAGTGCCTGACACATAGTAGGCACTTAATAAATGCTTATTTCTTTCCTCTTTTCCCAACTCTTATGATGTCATTCTTATCCATACCTTCTGCTACATTTACCTCTAGAGGTCTACCCATTTTGTGGGGTGGGAGGGGCATCCTTATATTCTATGGGCATCACTATCCATGGGTGGTCTCTCCATTATCCTTAATACTCATCCTGTGATCAGCCCATCTACTTTCCCCCCTAGTGTATTTCTTCGATGGCATTCTTTACTCCAGTTTTTCTTTGTAGTTCTTTGTGATGTATTACAGCCTGCTCATACCCAGGTTCTCCATTTGACTCTCCATTGTCTTCTGAGTGATTTTTATTTTTAATTCTTCTGAGATTATAGTGTTGCATGGTTCTTAGCCATACAGCTACACTGGTGGAACCCTCTATTTTAAAGATGAACCTTTGTTTCAAGGAAAGTTTGGAATCATTTAAAACAACTTTATCATTTCCGAAAGGCAATCCAGCCTCCTCTTCTACTATTTAATGGTGGACCCACCTCTTGGTCCATTTGCAGTATCTGTCCGAGGTACCAATCCATCTCATTAAATTTATATGTACATCTTTACCAGCCTTACCTGAGGACTCTTAGAACTTTCATCTGATCTGAGGTGCACTGGGACTTTTGATACATTTCCTGTGTTATCTCTCTCAATTAGAATGTGAGTTTCTTGAGAGCAAAAACAGTTTTGCTTTTTTTCTTGCTGTTAGGATAGTGTTTTGCACGTAGTAAACACTTAAATTTCTTTTTGTTTATTCATCTCTACATCATTGTATCTCTTTCTTTGTCTCTGTCTATCCCTATCTCTTTATGAGCCTTCAGTGGTAAGTTTCACTGAGAAAAATCACTTAATCAATGAAGATCAGTACATGCTCTGTAATGTAAGGTATTAAAGAGTAGACTAGGTTGCTGAGAAATTTGGTGACTTGTCTAGGGTCACACATCTAGCATGTGGCAAAGGTAAGAATATTTGACTATTATTCACATTTTCTTCCCTCTGTTCTACACATTTCCTCTCTCTCTCTTTCTTCCTCATGGATAGATATAGATACGTTAATAGATAAATATAGATAATTATACATCTACGTAGATATCCATACCTATCTATTTTTATATATAGTCTCTCTCTCTCTCTCTCTCTCTCTCTCTCTCTCTCTCTCACACACACACACACACACACACACACACACACACACACACAGAATTAAGAGTAGGAAGAGATCTTGATGGCCATCCAGTTGGTCCAGACTACATAATGAAGGAATCGTCAATACAAATCTATGTGACAAGTGATCATCTAGTCTCTTATTGAAGACCTCCAAGGAAGGGGAACCCTCCCCCCCCACTCCTCAAGATTGTCCATTCCATCCACTTTTGGTAACAATTTTAATTGTTAGGTAGACTAAATTTAATCCTTTGAAAATACTCTCCATTATTCCTAGGGAGAGGAATAAGCATTTATATGGCACCTATTACGTGCCAGGTACTGTGCTAATCACTTGTACCAACACCCTATATCATCTTTATTGTCCTCCTCCAAATATTTTCCAGTTTATTACAGTGTTTCTTAAACTGTTGTTCCCACAATTGAAACTAATGCTCCAAACTGGTTCTGATAAAGGCATAGTTCAAAAGGACCACCATCTTCTGCTTCCTGAAAGTCATGCTTCTTCTAGTCCTAGATTACATTAGCCTTTTACCTGCCCCATCATTCTAAACTTGTGGTCCACTAAACACCCCCAGGTTGTTTTTAGAACAACTGCTATCTAATCATACTTCTCCCATCTTGTCCTTGGGAAAGATTTATTTTTATATCTAAGTATTAGATTTTATGTTTATCCCCATTGGATTTTACCTGATTAGATATAGGCTAAGATTCTCTTCGTATTTTTTTTTCAAGCAAAGCACTCAGAGTTAAGTTACTTGCCCAGGGTCACACAGCTAGTAA
The DNA here is from genome assembly GCA_028658325.1 of Potorous gilbertii. NCBI lineage: Eukaryota > Metazoa > Chordata > Mammalia > Diprotodontia > Potoroidae > Potorous > Potorous gilbertii. The sequence continues at coordinate 478,197,430 of CM053770.1, forward strand.
ATGTCAAGTGTCTGAGGCTGGATTTAAGCTCAGATCCTCTTGATTCCATGGCCAGTGTTCTATTCACTGTGCCACTTAATTCTGCCAATTCTCTCTGAATCTTGGCTTAGTCATCCAATGTGCTAATTATCCCTCTTTGTTTTGTGTCCTCCACAAACCTAGTGGGCATGCCATCTATGCCTTCATTGAAGCCATTACTAAAGACGGTCCGCAGTACAATGCCAATCACAGATTTCTGGGATACTTCACTTGAGAGGAGACCTCCTGCCCCATTGTCACTGCACTATTAACATCCACTCTTTTAGTCCTGCCATCCAATTGGTTGTAAATCCAACTAATTCTAATTAAGTTTCACTTAATTCACATCTCTCTATTTTCTCCAAAAGAATAGTATGACATACGTTACTAAAGCTTTTGCTAAAATCTAGCTAAACAATATGCACAGCATTCCCTTCATCTACTTATTTTAGTCATCTGATCAGAAATGGAAATGAAGTTAGCCTGACATGACCTTTTCTTGTTGAAGGCATATTGGGTCTTTGTAATAACTATTTCCTTTCCTAAATGTTTACCAACTATTTATTTAGTCAACCATTCTAGAATTTTCCCAGGAATGGGAGTCAAGTTCATTGGTCTATAGTTTGCAAACTGTTCTCAACCCAATCAGTGTCTGGCACATTGTAGGTGCTGCTTAAATGCTTGTTGACTTGACTTTTTTGAAAACCAGGGCATTGATCCTTCTCTAATCTTATGAATCACTCTTATTTTCCATGATCTCTCATTGACAGTGGTTCAACAATCACACCTCTCAGGTCTTTCAGTGGTCAAGGAAGTAGGGACAAGTAACATTTTTTCATCAAGCGTAGATAAATTTTCTCTTGGTGTTCCCTTACTTATTTTGGGAATAATTTTTGCTTTATGAATAATAGTGCAAATGTTATTCTTCTCATTAGAGAAAACAGAAACAAAATAAAATTGAACAACTTTTCCTTCTCTCTGTTTTCAGAGAGCATCATCCCAACCACCTCAATCAATGGTCATACCGGTTATTGATCCTCTTTTTTCTTCTAATGTAAATATCTCCCTGTTTTTTGTTGTTGTTATCTTCCCTGTTCATTCTCAATTTTCACATTCCTGAAGCTTTCTTTTGCAGAATTATGCTACAATATTATATTCATTCCTTGTTATCTGTCTTTGTTTTTACCTTCCATAAATTTAAAAAAACTGATTTCATTAGGGAAGGATGAAGGGAATAAGCATTTACATAGTAACTACTATGTGCCAGGTGCTGTGCTAAGTGCTTTTTTACAAATAATATTTCATTTGATTTGTTGAATTGCTTGGTGAGTTCTCTTAGCACTTATATGTATATATTCAGACAAATCTTATTTTTCCTTCTCACTGGAAATGCTGTCCCTTGCATCTTCAAATTTTCATTCTTGAACACCAACTATCCTTCCTAACTTGCTCTCATACATTGTCTTTCATGGGAATCTCACCTCTTTATCTTCCTTCTGAACTCTGTAATATGTTTCCCAAAATCTAAGGAGAAAATTGGACTCAGATTTCTTCTCCTTCTCTACAACAATTTCTAGGACAGAGTGATCACTTCTGCTTAGGATTTCCATCATTTCCCCACCTATAACCAGTTCTTCCCTATTAGTAAGAATCAGATCTGTAATAAAATTTTCTTTTGTTGGCTGCTTTACCTTTTGAAGGATGCAATGATCACTGAGACATGTCAAGAAATTATTAGATACTTTACCTTTGAGATAGAGAGAGAGAGAGAGAGAGAGAAAAGAGAGAGAGAGAGAGAGAGAAGAGAGAGAGAGAGAGAGAGAGAGAGAGTGAGAGTGAGAGTATCCTGTGTATAATATGATTTGTGACTATGAGAATCACACAAAGTGGGGAGTTGTTATATCTATTTTCATAAATCTTGGGAAAGTCTTTGTTATATCTTGCATACATGCTCTAGAAAGAAAAGAGAACACCATATTAACAGATTGACAAATAACTGCCCTCTTGCCCCTGAAAAGGGAACAATCAACTACTACTGTTCTCTTCTTCTTTCTTCTGATTCTTATTAGATGATCTTACTGGGTGGGATGTATGTGGTATTCAAGGAGAACTAGCACCTCTCTTGTGAGGACTTGCCAAGCCCTTTTCAGGGCTCCTCATCTACTTTTGATGTCTACCTGTCACTCCACTCTCACCTGTGGCTCCAAGAAGCTGTAGCATGCACAATGGCCACACCTTAGTAAACTACCTTGGAAGAACTAAACCAGGTTGAGGATATCCAACAGGCATCAAACCCATCAGTGAGTTAAGGCAGTGTCTACCCCAAGCATGTGAGACTTCGCCCAGTGGCATGAGTGAATGAGAACAATTTGTTCTGATGGCCATAAAGGTGCTGTGGAGTGCATTGAGCTTTGTCAGACATAGAAGACAACAAGGTCTTCTACTGCATCTCGGGCCATTGCCATTGGAATTTGTCTTGTCACTGCACTTTGATGACTGTAGAAGAGAGAGGGAAGCTGATGACTTTATGTAACTGATTCATTTAAATTCAATTCATGTATGAGTTAAGGCATCACCCTGTCATGTCATGTCACTGAAAATGATGGACAAATTATGACAATAATCACTAGATGATCTCTTACTTGCTAGCTTCAGTGTCTCTACTATAGAATTTTTTTTGGAAGGACAATAAACTTTTCCCTTCTCAGAGTATTCAGTTTTCTTCTCTTTGGGAAGCGTTCCAAATCTATTTTTTAAGCTCTAATTGTACAACTGTCTTTCTTTACTTCCCTTTGTCATCAGTGTAATACTTTTCCACCCTATTATCCCAGCAAAGGTCATCTCCTCTGCTTTGTCCTAAATTCCCTTTTCCCCCATTGAAGCTCCACTCCTCTTTCCTTTAGGAAGATGTCATTCATATATTCTGGAGCAGGGAAAAATGTTCTTTTGAATATTTCCATTTTCTTTTTCAGGAAAGGGATCAACCTATCCCTTTAACTCAGATAACAGTCACTAGGCTGTGGTAGAATAACAAACTTCAAACCGTTAGTGTAAATGATGGAACATTTTCTCCTACTCTTTAAAATACATTCTGCCTTGTTTTCCATTAACTTCTGGTAGGCCTTTAGATCTGAATCCTAAGCACATTGTTAAAACTTTTATACCCAAACTTTTTATACCTTTTTAATAACTTGACAATCCTAGTCTACTTTCTTGCCCTAGTCATGATAGCAACTCTATAATCCTACCCCGTTTCCCTTTAGTCTTACATCAATCTCCTATCTGTTTTTACCAGTTTTTCTGCTGACCAATCCACTCCATCAATTTACTTTACCCTTTCATTGTTTCAATTATCATTTCTTACTTCTCTTGCCAACTTTTCTTGTTTTGCCAACATTTTTTCCTTTTCCTTCTTGAATTTATTTCTTTCCTCAGCCTCTTTGATCCTTCTTACTCCTTGTCATTGATCATGCTCTTCTTTCAATCCGGAAGTAAAATCTGGAGCATTGTCCGGGTCCAGAGAGGAGATGATAGTGGGAGCATATGCTGAAGAAGATGGGAGTGGATGAGATCAAGGGTACATGTGAAAGGGATTGTCTTTGATAAGAAGTGTTATATTTCCATCAGCCACTATGGTAAAGGAAGAGATAGTAGGGTAGGATATCAAGGGTTTCTGAGATGAAGAAGAGAGAAGAAAACTCTTTGTTAATGATCTCAATATCTGTATTAAGTATGAGATGAGAAAGTAGAGGGAAGAGGTATCATGGGAGTACTGAGGAGAGGAAAAGAGTTATTATGGCTATTGTGAAGTTGGAGATGGAAAATAACTTGAGCAGATTAGATTTCCTTTCTTAGTGAGGGCAGCTGAAATGAGATAACATAATTTAGTAAAGAACATGGTCAGCAGAGTTGTATGACTTTCTCTAACTCTGTTCAGCCAAGTGTGAAGAGAAGTGGAAGATAATGGAATAAAAGAGGGTTGGGATTTGGCAAAGCGTAACCAGCAATAGGATAAGGGAACAGGTTATTTGAGAGTAGGGGCTATTGTAGAGGGAACTGGTTAACTAAGGAATTGACACTGGAAAGCAGGAGAGGGTGAGCAGGAGAAATGGGCTGGAAAATCTTAAGGGACAGAGGAAATAGAGATCATTGTAAGAATGAAGAACATGTTTAAGAAAGTAAAGGGGGCGACAGAATGATAGATGATTGTGGCTGAATATATGAAAAGCTATGTGGCATCATGGTAGCAGATTGGCTGTGTCATCAAGTCTTGCCATTGACACACATTGGATGTGTGACCTGGGACAAGTTAATTCACCTCTCAGGGTCTAGTCTATTTTCTAAGATTTTTGTATCATAGAGTAGACATTGCTTTGCATTGGTGGAGAAATAGCTCTCCCAGGCTGTTCCCTGCCCAGCTGGGAACACGTATAGTTAAAAACATTATGTTGTTATTATCTGGATAAGAAGCATTCTTCATTCAGTTGTTTTTTCCCTGTGTAGATGGTTAGGCCAAGCTCTTTCAAGTTGTAATGGATCTTTTCAGGAAGTTTAGCTACATTTCCAGATTTCATTGTACCAGAACAGTGTTATTAATAAAGAAGAATATTGTGAGAATCTCACTATTTATAGGGAATCACTTTTTAACTTGATATTTGAGCTGGATCTCCTCTATGACAATGGCAAACAGTTAGCATTTGACATTAGGAGAGATCTCTTTGTTTTATGCCTTTCCTATTAAAAATTATGGGGTCATCAAACAAGGTTGGTGCAATTGTTATACAGTTCAAAGAATCTTGCATAATCTTGACATAGGTAGGGGAGTTATCTTGTTAAAGGAGCACCTTTTAAGGCTCTGATTTGCCCTGTTGAATCAAATGTTTCTTTGTAGTTAACAGTAAACACATTGGGATATTATGTTCTTTGTCTTTCAGTCAAATGAATGATGAAAAGGAATAAGTCTGCTATGGAACATTGCTTGCAAAAGCCTGTCTGTTTCATACTAATACTATGGTCAAGAATACCCTTAGCATCTATTAATCATTCTTATAAAATTATATATCCATGGCATGTTCTCTGGATTGCCTTTTTTGAGATTTAGATTTCTCCCCTACATCTTTGGTGTATTCTCTTCCTTTAAATAACTTGGGAATTACTTCTTTAGGGCCCTCACAATTATGTCACTGCCAATGCAAACCTCTATATATACTTTGTCTAGTCCAGATGCTTTTTTCATCTTTGTTCTTTTAAAGCATTATTTCTACCTGCTTTTATGAGCATGTCCTGGACTGATACTAGAATTTGAGCCTAGAATTTGTGGTTCTATTATCCTTGATGGAGAAATGCATTTCTCATAAAAAAGAAACATTTGCAGATCTTTATATATTTTATCTGTTTGTTTGACCTGTTCCTTTTAGTTTCTACTTTAAATGAGCCCAGGATGACTTTGTTTAATTGGGTCTCTTGCCAAGCTTTCCTTAAACTGATTTTATCCTCCACTACTTTTCTATATTTTATGATGCAATTTTGGACATAATCTTTTATATAAGATTTTACAAATGCATTATTATTTTAAACTTGATCTGACCTTGGCTGCCACATATCTTTACTTGGAAAGTGAATCAAATGGTGGGTAACTGAGTTTTTAGACATTTGATCTCTTCATTATGACTATTGACTTACATTGTTTCAACTGCATACAATTTTTGATAATGTATGTCTACAGACTTTATTCTGTCACTTTTTTCTATTTTGATATTAATAAGTTAAATATAAGAAATTTTACTTTTTACAATATTATCTGGTGCTTATCATGTCTAGTACCTCTGAATTTCCTTCTTGAAGATTGTATACAAGATATCTATCTATCTATCTATCTATCTATATATTTGAAACATCTGCTAAATCTAAACATCTTTGACCTTTATCACTTTTTGTTCCAGATCCTTTTTTCAACAATGAAGTCTTTTACCACTGCTGCTGTATTGAAATTGCTGAGAATTAAAGTTCATGTTGATTCGAAAAGGACTCTGTCATTGAATTCTTCATAGAATTCCTCTATCTCTTTATCCTCTTCAGTATCTGTTTATGTATAAGCTTAAATTATTTTCATGGTTGTTATTGTTAGTTTTTTGGCAAATATAAATCATGAAAATAGCAATAAAAGGTAACTTAAATAGCCTCACAAAATGACATTTCTTCTTGCTTTTGTATGATAAAACTCATTCCATCATCTACTCCATTTGCCTTTCCAAGGAGAATCTCTGCGATAAACTTCCATTTTAATTGCAACATCCTTCTGTCTTCTGGTAACAACAATGATTAAAATATCTATGATTTGTATAGTGCTTTAAGGTTGGTATTTATAATGCATCTGTTGTCTCATTTGTTCCTCACAAAAACCCTATGATATTGGTGTTATTCTTATCTCCATTTGATAGATGAGGAAACAGTTTTAGAGAAGTTCCAAGTCTTATCTAGGGTAACTTAGTGTCTGATGCAAGATTTGAATTCAGGTTTTCCTTACTGTAAGTCTAGCACTTTATCCACTATCTTATCTCTATTGTTTATATTGAGAATTTTTATAAAAGTTAATGTCATTCCCTCACTTAATGAATATATCCAGTTGTTGGTCCTTGGACAAGGCTCTCACATTTGGAGTACCAACACCTCAGGTAAAATCTAAAGGAATTTTTAAAAATCCTGATTCTTAGTATCTATTTTCTACCACTCAACAACCATCACTACAGAAATGTAAGAAGACTACATAGGACTGAAGATCATTTTGTGTTGTTCTTTGTCTGTGTAACATCTGTAAAATAATAATGTAATTTGAGCATCCCACCTTATTGGGATTTTTTTTAAGAATATGAAATGAGATGATGCTTCTGAACACATTTTGTGGGCTAATTTCGAAGTAAAAGTTAGCTATTATTTTTTTAAATAAATTTACTTATTTAACTTTTTACATTCATTTTCACAAGATTTTGGGTTCCAAAATTTTCTCCCCATTTGTCCCCTCCCCCCTCCCCAATACATTGAGCTTTCTAATTATCCATATCATCAATCTGCCCACTTTTCTTTCAGCCCTCCCTTCCCTTACCCCATCTTCTCTTTTGTCCTGTAGGGCCAGATAACTTTCTATTCCCCATTACCTGTATTTCTTATTTCCTAGTAGCAAGAACAATACTCAACAGTTCTTCCTAAAACTTTGAGTTCCAACTTCTCCCCATCCCTCCCTCCCCACCCATTCCCTTTGGGAAGGCAGGCAATTCAATATAGGCCATATCTGTGTAGTTTTGCAAGTGACTTCCATAATAGTCGTGTTGTGTAAGACTAACTATATTTCCCTCCATCCTATCCTACCCCCCATTGTTGCTATTCTCTCTTTTGATCCTGTCCCTCCCCAAGAGTGTTAACTTCAAATTGCTCCCTCCTCCCATTACCCTCCCTTCA